>JAWPEI010000072.1:0-400000 GCA_035578085.1 Solanum pinnatisectum
GTTTATCGTTAAGGGTTTGTGGTTTAGGGTTTAGCATTTAGGTTTTGGGTTTAGGATTTGCGGTTTAGGGTTTAAAGTTCTGATTTAGGGTTTGGAGTTTTAGGTTAAAGGTTTAGGGTTTAGGATTTAGGATTTAAGTATTAAGTT
Source organism: Solanum pinnatisectum (assembly GCA_035578085.1). Taxonomy (NCBI): domain Eukaryota; kingdom Viridiplantae; phylum Streptophyta; class Magnoliopsida; order Solanales; family Solanaceae; genus Solanum; species Solanum pinnatisectum. Next base: position 148 of record JAWPEI010000072.1, read on the forward strand.
TTAGGGTTTAGGATTTTGCATTTAGTTTTTAGGGTTTAGGATTTAGGGTTTAGGGTTTAGGGTGTAGGGTTTAGGGTTTAGGGTTTATGATTTAGGGTTTAGGGTCTATAATTTGTGGTTTAGGTTTTACGGTTTAGCATTTAGAGTTTAGGGTTTAATGTTTAGAGTTTCGGGTTTAGGATTTGGAGTTGTAGGTTTAAGGTTTTTGGTTAAGGGTTTGTTGTTTAGGGTTTAGCATTTAGCTTTTGGGTGTAAGGGTTTTGGAGTTTAGGGTTTATGGTTTAGGATTTTGGGTTGAGGGTTTAGTATCTAGTGTTTAGGGTATAGAGTTTAGGATTTAGGGTTTAGAGTTCAAGGTTTAGGGTTTAGAGTTTTGATTTTGGGTTTACGGTTTAGGGTTTAGATATTTAGGTTTAGGGTTTTCATTTAGGGTTTTGGGTTTAGGGTTTAGGGTTTAGGATTTTGGGTTTAGGGTTTAGTATTTTCTCTTTAGGGTTTAGAGTTTAGGATATGGGGTTTAGAGTATTGATTTAGGGTTTAGGATTAGGAATATAGTTTAGGATTTAGGATTTAGGATGGGTTTAGGGTTTAGGGATTAGAGTTTTGGATTTAGGGTTTATCATTTTGGGTTTTGGGTTTTTGGTTTAGGGTTTAGGGTTGAGGATTTAGTATTTTGTGTTTAGGGTTTAGAGTTTAGGATTTCGCGATTAGGGTTTGAGGTTTAGGGTTTAGAGTTAAGGATTTAGGGCTTAGTGTTTAGGGTTTAGGGTTTTGAGTTTAGGATTATGGCTTTAGGGTTTAGGGTTTGAAGTTTAGGGTTTAGGGTTTAGGGTTTGGAGTTGTAGGTTTAAGGTTTATGGTTAAGGTTTTATGGTTTAGGGTATAGAGTTGAGGATTTAGGGTTTAGGGTTTAGAGTTTTGTTTTAGGGTTTAGGGTTTAGGGTTTAGAGATTTGGGTTTAGGGCTTATCGTTTAGGGTTTTGGGTTTATGGTTTAGTGTTTAGGGTTTAGGCTGTAGGGTTTAGGGTTTAACATTTAGCGTGTAGGATTTAACATTTAGAGTTTAGGATTGAGGATATAGGATTTAGGGTTTAGGGTTTAGGGTTTAGGTGTTGGGTTTATGGTTTAGGGTTTAGGATTTAGGGTTTATGGTTAAGGGTTTAGGGTTTAGGTGTTAGGCTTTAAGGTTTAATGTTTTTGGTTTTGTGTTTAGTGTTTAGGGTTTCGAGTTGTAGGTTTAGGGTTTAGGGTTTAGAGTTTATGGTTTATGGTTTAGGGTTTAGGGTTTATTATTTTGTGTTTAGGGTTTAGGGTTTAGAGTTTAGGATTTAGGGTTTAGGGTTTAGAGTTTTATTTTAGGGTTTAGGGTTTAGGGTTTAGAGATTTGGGTTTAGGGCTTATCGTTTAGGGTTTTGTGTTTATGGTTTAGTGTTTAGGGTTTAGGCTGTATGGTTTAGGGTTTAACATTTAGCGTGTAGGATTTAACATTTAGAGTTTAGGATTGAGGATATAGGATTTAGGGTTTAGGATTTAGGGTTTAGGTGTAGGGTTTATGGTTTAGGGTTTAAGATTTAGGGTTTATGGTTAAGGGTTTAGGGTTTAGGTGTTAGGCTTTAAGGTTTAATGTTTTTGGTTTTGTGTTTAGTGTTTAGGGCTTCGAGTTGTAGGTTTAGGGTTTATGGTTTAGCGTTTTTGTTTTATGGTTTAGGGTTTAGGGCTTATCGTTTTGGATTTTGGGTTTATGGTTTAGAGTTTTGGGTTTAGGGTTTAGTGTTTAGGGTTTAGAGTTTTAATTTAGGGTTTAGGGTTTAGGGTTTAGAGATTTGGGTTTAGGGCTTATCGTTTAGGGTTTTGGGTTTATGGTTTAGTGTTTAGGGTTTAGGGTGTAGTGTTAGGGTTTAACATTTAGCGTGTAGGATTTAACATTTAGAGTTTAGGATTGAGGATATAGGATTTAGGGTTTAGGGTTTAGGGTTTAGGTGTTGGGTTTATGGTTTAGGGTTTAGTATTTAGGGTTTATAGTTAAGGGTTTAGGGTTTAGGTGTTAGGCTTTGGGTTTAATGTTTTTGTTTTTGTGTTTAGTGTTTTGGGTTTCGTGTTGTAGGTTTAGTGTTTAGGGTTTAAAGTTTATGGTTTATGGTTTAGGGTTTACGGTTTATTGTTTTGTGTTTAGGGTTGAGGGTTTAGAGTTTAGGATTTAGGCTTTAGGGGTTCGAGTTGTAGGTTTTGGGTTTAGGGTTTAACGTATAGGGTTTATGATTTAGGGTTTTGAGTTTAGGATTATGGCTTTAGGGTTTACGTTTTAAAGTTTAGGGTTTAGGGTTTAGGGTTTAAAGTTTTGATTTAGGGTTTAGGGTTTAGGATTGAGAGATTTAGGTTTAGGGCTTATCGTTTAGGGTTTTGGATTTATGGTTTAGTGTGTAGGGTTAAGTGTTTAGAGTTTAGGGTTTCTAGTTGTAGGTTTTTGGTTTTGGGCTTAGGGTATAGGTTTTACGATTTAGGGTTTTGAGTTTAGGATTATGGCTTCAGGGTTTAGGGTTTGAAGTTTAGGGTTTAGTATTTAGCATTTAGGGTATAGAGTTTAGGATTTAGGGTTTAGGTTTTAAGGTTTAGGGTTTAGAGTTAAACATTTAGTGTTTAGGGTTTAGGGTTTGAAGTTTAGGGTTTAGTATTTAGCATTTAGGGTATAGAATTTAGGATTTAGGGTTTATAGTTTAAGGTTTAGGCTTTAGAGTTTTTATTTACGATTTAGGGTTTACTGTTTAGAGATTTGGGTTTAGGGTTTACCGTTTAGGGTTTTGGGTTTAGGGTTTAGAGTATTGATTTAGGGTTTAGGATTAGGAATATAGTTTAGGGTTTAGGATTTGGGGGGGTTTAGGGTTTAGGGATTAGAATTTTGGGTTTAGGGTTTATCGTTTAGCGTTTTGGGTTTATGGTTTAGGGTTTAGGATTTAGGGTTGAGTTTGTTGTGTTTAGGGTTTAGAGTTTAGGATTTGGGGATTTGGGTTTGAGATTTAGGGTTTAGAGTTAAGCATTTAGTGTTTAGGATTAGGGTTTAGGATTTAGGGTTTTGGGTTTAGGGTTTAGGGTTTAGGATTTTGGTTTAGTGTTTAGGATTTTGGGTTTAGGGTTTAGGGTCTAGAGTTTAATGTTTATGTATTAGAGTTTGTGTTCGAAAGTTTAAGGTTTAAGTTTTAGGGTTTAGCATTTAGAGTTTAGGGTTTAGTCTTAGGGTTTTGGGTTTAGGTTTTAGTGTTTAGGATTTGGGGAATAGGGTTTGAGATTTAGGGTTTAGTGTTAAGCATTTAGTGTTTAGGATTAGGGTTTAGGATTTAGGGTTTTGGGTTTAAGGTTTAGGGTTTAGGATTTTGGTTTAGTGTTTAGGATTTAGGGTTTAGGGTTTAGGAGTTTAGAGTTTAATGTTTATGTTTTAGGGATTGGGGTGGACAATTTAAGGTTTAAGTTTTAGGGTTTAGCATTTAGAGTTTAGGGTTTAGTGCTTAGGGTTTTGGGTTTAGGGTTTAGAGTTGTAGCATTAAGGTTTATCGTTAAGGGTTTGTGGTTTAGGGTTTAGCATTTAGGTTTTGGGTTTAGGATTTGCGGTTTAGGGTTTAAAGTTCTGATTTAGGGTTTGGAGTTGTAGGTTAAAGGTTTAGGGTTTAGGATTTAGGATTTAAGTATTAAGTTTTAGGGTTTAGGATTTTGCATTTAGTTTTTAGGGTTTAGGATTTAGGGTTTAGGGTTTAGGGTGTAGGGTTTAGGGTTTAGGGTTTATGATTTAGGGTTTAGGGTCTATAATTTGTGGTTTAGGTTTTACGATTTAGCATTTAGAGTTTAGGGTTTTATGTTTAGAGTTTCGGGTTTAGGATTTGGAGTTGTAGGTTTAAGGTTTTTGGTTAAGGGTTTGTTGTTTAGGGTTTAGCATTTAGGTTTTGGGTGTAAGGGTTTTGGAGTTTAGGGTTTATGGTTTAGGATTTTGGGTTGAGGGTTTAGTATCTAGTGTTTAGGGTATAGAGTTTAGGATTTAGGGTTTAGAGTTCAAGGTTTAGGGTTTAGAGTTTTGATTTTGGGTTTACGGTTTAGGGTTTAGATATTTAGGTTTAGGGTTTTCATTTAGGGTTTTGGGTTTAGGGTTTAGGGTTTAGGATTTTGGGTTTAGGGTTTAGTATTTTGTCTTTAGGGTTTAGAGTTTAGGATATGGGGTTTAGAGTATTGATTTAGGGTTTAGGATTAGGAATATAGTTTAGGATTTAGGATTTAGGATGGGTTTAGGGTTTAGGGATTAGAGTTTTGGATTTAGGGTTTATCATTTTGGGTTTTGGGTTTTTGGTTTAGGGTTTAGGGTTGAGGATTTAGTATTTTGTGTTTAGGGTTTAGAGTTTAGGATTTCGCGATTAGGGTTTGAGGTTTAGGGTTTAGAGTTAAGGATTTAGGGCTTAGTGTTTAGGGTTTAGGGTTTTGAGTTTAGGATTACGGCTTTAGGGTTTAGGGTTTGAAGTTTAGGGTTTAGGGTTTAGGGTTTGGAGTTGTAGGTTTAAGGTTTATGGTTAAGGGCTTATGGTTTAGGGTATAGAGTTTAGGATTTAGGGTTTAGGGTTTAGAGTTTTGTTTTAGGGTTTAGGGTTTAGGGTTTAGAGATTTGGGTTTAGGGCTTATCGTTTAGGGTTTTGTGTTTATGGTTTAGTGTTTAGGGTTTAGGCTGTATGGTTTAGGGTTTAACATTTAGCGTGTAGGATTTAACATTTAGAGTTTAGGATTGAGGATATAGGATTTAGGGTTTAGGATTTAGGGTTTAGGTGTAGGGTTTATGGTTTAGGGTTTAGGATTTAGGGTTTAGGATTTAGGGTTTATGGTTAAGGGTTTAGGGTTTAGGTGTTAGGCTTTAAGGTTTAATGTTTTTGGTTTTGTGTTTAGTGTTTAGGGCTTCGAGTTGTAGGTTTAGGGTTTAGGGTTTAGAGTTTATGGTTTATGGTTTAGGGTTTAGGGTTTATTGTTTTGTGTTTAGGGTTTAGGGTTTAGAGTTTAGGATTTAGGGTTTAGGGTTTAGAGTTTTATTTTAGGGTTTAGGGTTTAGGGTTTAGAGATTTGGGTTTAGGGCTTATCGTTTAGGGTTTTGGGTTTATGGTTTAGTGTTTAGGGTTTAGGCTGTAGGTCTTAGGGTTTAACATTTAGCGTGTAGGATTTAACATTTAGAGTTTAGGATTGAGGATATAGGATTTAGGGTTTAGGATTTAGGGTTTAGGTGTTGGGTTTATGGTTTAGGGTTAAGGATTTAGGGTTTATAGTTAAGGGTTTAGGGTTTAGGTGTTAGGCTTTAAGGTTTAATGTTTTTGGTTTTGTGTTTAGTGTTTAGGGTTTCGAGTTGTAGGTTTAGGGTTTAGGGTTTAAAGTTTATGGTTTATGGTTTAGGGTTTACGGTTTATTGTTTTGTGTTTAGGGTTTAGGGTTTAGAGTTTAGGATTTAGGCTTTAGGGGTTCGAGTTGTAGGTTTTGGGTTTAGGGTTTAGCATTATAGGGTTTATGATTTAGGGTTTTGAGTTTAGGATTATGGCTTTAGGGTTTACGTTTTAAAGTTTAGGGTTTAGGGTTTAGGGTTTAAAGTTTTGATTTAGGGTTTAGGGTTTAGGATTGAGAGATTTAGGTTTAGGGCTTATCGTTTAGGGTTTTGGATTTATGGTTTAGTGTGTAGGGTTAAGTGTTTAGAGTTTAGGGTTTCTAGTTGTAGGTTTTTGGTTTTGGGCTTAGGGTATAGGGTTTACGATTTAGGGTTTTGTGTTTAGGATTATGGCTTCAGGGTTTAGGGTTTGAAGTTTAGGGTTTAGTATTTAGCATTTAGGGTATAGAGTTTAGGATTTAGGGTTTAGGTTTTAAGGTTTAGGGTTTAGAGTTAAACATTTAGTGTTTAGGGTTTAGGGTTTGAAGTTTAGGGTTTAGTATTTAGCATTTAGGGTATAGAATTTAGGATTTAGGGTTTAGAGTTTAAGGTTTAGGCTTTAGAGTTTTTATTTATGATTTAGGGTTTACTGTTTAGAGATTTGGGTTTAGGGTTTACCGTTTAGGGTTTTGGGTTTAGGGTTTAGTATTTTGTGTTTAGGGTTTAGAGTTTAGCATTTGGGGTTTAGGGTTTAAGGTTTAGGGTTTAGAGTATTGATTTAGGGTTTAGGATTAGGAATATAGTTTAGGGTTTAGGATTTGGGGGGGTTTAGGGTTTAGGGATTAGAATTTTGGGTTTAGGGTTTATCGTTTAGCGTTTTGGGTTTATGGTTTAGGGTTTAGGATTTAGGGTTGAGTATGTTGTGTTTAGGGTTTAGAGTTTAGGATTTGGGGATTTGGGTTTGAGATTTAGGGTTTAGAGTTAAGCATTTAGTGTTTAGGATTAGGGTTTAGGATTTAGGGTTTTGGGTTTAGGGTTTAGGGTTTAGGATTTTGGTTTAGTGTTTAGGATTTTGGGTTTAGGGTTTAGGGTCTAGAGTTTAATGTTTATGTTTTAGGGTTTGGGGTCGACAGTTTAAGGTTTAAGTTTTAGGGTTTAGCATTTAGAGTTTAGGGTTTAGTGCTTAGGGTTTTGGGTTTAGGTTTTAGTGTTTAGGATTTGGGGAATAGGGTTTGAGATTTAGGGTTTAGTGTTAAGCATTTAGTGTTTAGGATTAGGGTTTAGGATTTAGGGTTTTGGGTTTAAGGTTTAGGGTTTAGGATTTTGGTTTAGTGTTTAGGATTTAGGGTTTAGGGTTTAGGGTCTAGAGTTTAATGTTTATGTTTTAGGGATTGGGGTGGACAATTTAAGGTTTAAGTTTTAGGGTTTAGCATTTAGAGTTTAGGGTTTAGTGCTTAGGGTTTTGGGTTTAGGGTTTAGAGTTGTAGCATTAAGGTTTATCGTTAAGGGTTTGTGGTTTAGGGTTTAGCATTTAGGTTTTGGGTTTAGGATTTGCGGTTTAGGGTTTAAAGTTCTGATTTAGGGTTTGGAGTTGTAGGTTAAAGGTTTAGGGTTTAGGATTTAGGATTTAAGTATTAAGTTTTAGGGTTTAGGATTTTGCATTTAGTTTTTAGGGTTTAGGGTTTAGGATCGTTTTGAATGGTATCAGAGCCATGTTAGGCATATTTAGCATGTTAATAGTAATGTTAATTATAGCCATGGACGGCTAAATCTTTTTGCCAAGACTGTACTTATGAAATGTTAATTAGTTACTTAGCAATTTAGCAAAGTTATCACCTTGTTATACAATATGAATTTGCAATTCTTTAACTGTAAAAATGGAGTTCATATATGGTGATTAAGGAAAGGTGTTGAGAATGTTTCAAGTAGTTGCGATGCCGACAGGCGGTCGTTAAGCCGATGGGACAGGCGTGTAGACTGCAAGGTACTTTACTTGAAAATCTCTTGTAAAATCCATAGTCCTTAATGTAAAATCCAAGTATGAATCCATAGTTACTATAGAAGAATTTGAAATCTCATGTTGTATGACTAGTTGATATCTTTACTAGAATGCTTAGTTTCTTTTTATCGTATCATTAGTATAGTCTAATGGCATTCTCTCTCTATGGATAATAGGCGACATCTTTATTAGTGCATTAATATATCTATTTCTAAAGCAGAAAATGATTTACAAAATTGGTCTATCCTAAAGAGCCATTTGAAAAGATTTACGATTAGGTAATTTTCCATGTTTAAAAAATACAATATTAAAACTTGTGAGTCAACTATTGCTATCAATAATTAAGCTTGAAACTATTAAATTGTTGTTATCTGTGATATTGATAGATATAAGAAGGAATTTAAATTTCTTCATATTGGACTTGTGCAAGTTCTTTGTTAAACCTCTTTTAGTAAAGGCTTGAATATTCCTATTTATGCCTTCTTAGAGATGATAGACTACTTAATTTTGATGATTCTCTGTTAGGAGTATTAGAAAGTAATCTAGCTTATGGACAGTTTACTTTAAGCTGTTATCCTAATTTTCTTGTTGATATTCATGATCCTAATATTATTGATACTTTGACACTTAATGTCAAAACTAAGAACATGAATAGTAAAATAGATACTAGAGAAATTCTTTGTAATATATCGGGTATATTACAAACATGAAAACCACAATAGCCCCAAAGGCTATTGCTTCTAGTGTTAAAGGAGTCACTATGCTTATGGAAGCTAACCAGAGCATAGTACTACTTTTGTCCTAGACTTCTTAAGTGGGTGATATTTTAGGCGATGAAGAATGGAAATTTGATTCTATTACGAATCCTTTACCCCTTCAACGAGACTTGCGATTAGATAGGGTTATCAATTCACTGCGGATCTATTAACCTTAAGTTTTAAGATCCGATTCTTTTAGCCAAGCGTCTTAGTAGAAGAATGTCTTGGCAAGACCCTCTTCTTTTCAACCGGGAGGAGGATGAAGATAGTAGTATTAATATTAACCAGCCTGACCATAGAAAATTTCATGGAGTAGATTTCTCCCAGACCGTTCCTAAGGTTTACTATGAAGAAGAGACTCTGGGAAGTCCTACTGCTAGTGATATGAAACCTGTTCATCAAAGAAAAGATTCAGTTGGAGTACTTACTTCTGATGAGGAAGACTTTGTCCCTAGTAAAAAGAAATTGCATTCTTGGTGGAAAGCCCCTGAACATATGCAAAAGGTAAATTGGTATAAAGCTACCTGCGGTGGAACAACGAACCTCTTTCGAGGATAAGTGGTTCAAAGATATGAAAAGATTCAAAGCGAAATAGAGTTTTTAAATGGTTGAAGCTTACGGGCAAATTGATGATAAGCAGTCATCCCTTCAAGTCATATCAACAAATGGTACACCAAAGCAGGTGGTTGAAAGTATTACTCCTCCTCTAGAAGGACTTAGCATCCCTTACGGAAAGAAATCCTTAAGCGGCACCTTTTAAAAACCCATAGAAAAGGAATGCGCCTTGATAGCAGTGGAGACCTTAATAAGGTTTTGAACAAAACAATTATACCAACCAGGTTCTCCATGTGATATCCCAACAAAGTGAGGAACATAAAGGGGATAATTTCAAAGGAATCAGTCAGATAGCGGATAAACATAGCTCTTCCAAAGTTAGCCCTCAGATTGACACTAAACCTATTTTTAAGATCACGAGTTCTCAAAGAAAACTTCCTAAACTTTCCAAAGAGTTTAGTCAGTCCAATGAATTGCTTGACCGGATAAATGAGCAATTGTCTAATCTTAATATTACACAAGGCAATAAGCTTAGAACTTTGTTAGAAAGGCTCACTAACAAAAGGAATTATTATCCTAGATCTTCTTTCCACGATGTTCAATTTGAGGAAGATGTTCTCCATCCGGCATCTGCGGATGGCTCAAGCTTATGAATGGAACATAGATGGTATGGCTGAAGGTCAAATTTATTCTAAGCTCAAGAAATGGGAATGAACATCACGACATATAAAATGAAAGGTCTTTGGTGATAAGGAAGCGCTAACATGATCATTGCGGGTTTCTGAACCCTTAGAAGCGGTGGGACAATTATCTCAGCGATCAAAATAGAGTGATATCCTTGGTGCTATCACTACTAAAGTAGTAATTAAGGCGAGGAAGGAACTAATATCTCTTGAAGTGGTCTCTGAAGATGCTGACCACTCTGCTCTATAGTATAGCTAAACATTTTGTGGGAGAACCACGTCTTTTCGGGATAGAAGTTTAGAAATCTTGAATAATTTGTCTTGCAAAAAATTGTGATTTGGATGGTACAAAGACATGTTTTTGAATAAGGTCATGATAAGATCGATTGCAATAATGATTATTGGAAAGAGCGCTTTATCGTGGATTACCCACTCATTTATTTGAAAAGGTTAGATCAAAAATAAGAGATAGATCACGAAGGAAAGATTCCGTATTCTCAAGCGGCATACGGAGATCTTATCGATATTATTAATGTTGTAGCTATGGAGCTATGTGCGATCTTAAGCTAAAGGAACAACTTAAGAAAGATCAAAAAACTACATATCACGAGAACTTGGTAGTTTTGCCAAGATTTTGGATTTCCATTACTTAAACCTCCATCTGCTAGGAAAGCGGGGAAAAAGAGAAAGAACAAGCTGGAAAATATAAAGAAAATCTTCCGGGAAAGGAAGAGAACCCGAGAAAAATCCAAAAGGAAAGGAAAGAGGCAAGCCTCTAAAGAATCTTCTTGAAGACACATCTTTGGACATGTGGTAAAAAGTCCTGAATCTAATAAGTGTCCCAGAAATAAGAAGAAAAAGAAGAAGATTAACCTTCTTGAAGTTGATGAAGAAATTAAGCAAAAACTCTTTTCTATCATCGAAGAAGAGGAAGCATCTGATTCAGAATATTCTTCATCTGAAGAAGAAAGTGACGATGAAGAATTTCTTAATGTTGCCCATAATTCAGAATCTGAAGAAGAAGAGTCAGAATGCAATTGCAATGGTGCATTTTGCCTATGTGATAGCAAGACTATCCATGTTATCTCTGAGAAGACAGCTGAAACTCTCTTCTCTACTATTGAGCATATTCAAGATGAAGAGGCTAGGATTAAATACCTCCTTGATCTGCAGATTTTGGTTACTAGGCAAAAGGAAGAAATGCCTAATGTATCACCTTTTATCATGAAACAAATCATGAGCAGTTTGATTCCAAAAGGAAGAACCTTGATAGAAGAACTTGAGAGAAATCAATTCTCTTAAAGAAGATATGAAGGAATTAAGTCCAGACTTCATAAGATTGAGATCGAAGCTATCACTGAAAAACTTCTCAAAGAAGTTAGAAAGGATGAAGGATCCTCTAAAGCCGCTATTGCTTTGGATAATGAAGAACATAATGAAGAACATGAGGAAGATGCGGATAGCGAAGCAGGTATCCATGCTATTACCAAAATTAGACCTCAGAGTTCTCATATTATGATTAAACTTGTTATTAATGATCATTTAACTCTTAACAAGATTGCTTTGTTAGATAGTGGTGCGGTCGAAATTGCATTATTGAAGGATTAATTCCTACTAAGTACCTTACCAAAGGGACTACCAAATTATCTGACGCCACGGTGAACGTATAATTATTGATTATAAGTTATTTGATGCTCATATTTGCAATAATGGTATATGCCTTAAAAATGATTTTGTTATAACTAAAAATATTAACGAAGAAATTATATTAGGTATACCATTTATTACTCAAATAAAACCTTATATTTCTGATTTTGATTCTATCAAAACTAAGATCTTAGGAAAAGAAATTTCATTTCCTTTTATTAAAACTCTTTCTCACGAAGAAAGTAAATTTTTACATAAACAAACTGCTTTTAGAATTAATCTAATTTCCAATCAGATTTGTTTTCTTAAAGAAGATATAAAAATCAAGAAAATTGAGCAAATTTTAAAAACCCCGGGAATGGTAACTAAGATTGCCAATTTGCAAAAAACTTTTGAAAAAGAAATTTGCTCTGAATTTCCAAATGCATTTTGGGTCAGAAAAGCCCATATTGTTGATCTCCCTTATATTGATGGATTCAATGAAAAGGCCATTTCTACAAAAGCTAGGCCCATTCAAATGAATCATGATTTAATGGAAATTTGCAAAAAGGAGATTAATACTCTTTTGGAAAACAATATTATCAGGCCCTCTAAGTCTCCGTGGAGTTGTTCAGCCTTTTATGTCAACAACGCTGCTGAGAAGGAGAGAGGCTCTCCTCGACTAGTTATTAATTATAAACCTTTAAATTCTGTTTTAAAATGGATTAGATATCCGATTCCTAATAAAAGGGATCTTTTAAAGAGAACTTTTAAAGCTAATATTTATAGTAAATTTGATATGAAATCAGGGTTTTGGCAAATCTGATTTCGAAAGGATAAATACAAAGCGCTTTCAATGTCCCGTTTGGACAATATGAATGGAGCGTTATGCCTTTTGGGCTTAAGAATGCCCTTGAATTTCAAAATATTATGAATTCCATATTTAATCATATTAGTCATATTTCAATTGTTTACATTGATGATGTACTAATCTTTTCTGAGGACATTGATTCTCACTTTAAACATTTAAATATATTCTTTAAAATTGTTAAACATAATGATGCAGTGGTTAGCGCCAAAAGATTAAACTTTTCCAAACTAAAATTAGATTTCTTGGTCATGATTTATATCAAGGCACATATAAACCCATTTGCGAGCCATTGAGTTTTCGATAAATTCCCGGATGTCATCTTAGACAAAACTTCGATTACAAAGATTTTTGGGTAGTCTTAACTATGTTGCGGACTTCATCCCAAAGGTAAGGCAGGTTTGTAAACCATTATATGATAGGCTTAAGAAGACACATTCCATGGACAAAAGAACAAACCTCATGATTATTAAGATTAAAGAAATGGTTAAAAGTTTGCCTTGCTTAGGTATCCCTAATCCGGATTCTTTTATGATTGTTGAGGCGATGCTTGGACATCGGTTATGGAGGATTCTCAAGCAAAGAGAACACACGAAAGTCATGAGCAATTAGTTCGTTTTACTTAGGAGTTTGGAATTCCTCGAGAAAAACTATAATCTTGTTAAAAAGAAGTTTTAGCTATTGTCCTTTGCATTACTAAGTTTCAAGATGATTTAATTAATAAGGAATTCTTGCTTAAGGTAGATTGTAAATCTGCTAAAGAAATTCTACAAAGGATGTTAAAAATCTTGTTTCCAAGCAGATATTTGCTAGATGGCAAGCTTTATTGTCAAGTTTTGATTTCCAAGTTGAATATATCAAAGGGAAGAAAACTCTCTCGGATTTTCTAACAAGAGAATTTTTGCGAGGAAAAGCATGAGGCGGTCATAAGGCGAGGATTTGGAACAAAAGGCCCTTTCGAAAAGGGAAAAAGCAGACAAGAAGCCTTGACTTCTCCTTTTGCAATGTCAGGCCATCAACTGAGCAGCCCAAATAAGTTTCGGCTCTTGCTAGCCTACCTCCTATCACTCCTTCTCGGTCATAAGTCCTTTCCATCGCTACCACCTAGCGCATCATCTTCCAGTCCCTTGATTCTTAAGAAACCCTTTCTTAAAGAATCGAACCATGTTCATTTTCTCCATCGGAAAACCTAGATTTTCCTCCCCAAACTAAAGACTCATATACAATGAAAGCTCGAGAAAGCTTTAAAGAAGCGATCTCACCATCATCAAACAAATCCAAAGAGCGTGAAGTTTTGACATTGTTACTTTGCGAGTTAATCCTATCCTTGCACTTGACAAGGAATATGAAGGATATGAAGTCAAGCACTTACTAAAGCCTGTTATACAAGCGGGAATTATGTGAATCTGGAGAATCCACTAAAGACTAGGAAATATTATGAGTTTATTTTGGTTGATACAGGATCCATAGAAGTGGAACATAAACTTAGCCATGATTGAATCGGATAGCATTGCATATTCCAAATTCACTATTAAAAGAGTTTTTCTCCATTATTTGGATAGTCGATCATTTATACTCGATTAATCTTTCAAGAGAACATAGGCCTCGAACCTATAATTGGTATGATTATAAAAATGCATGGTTTAACTTTCTATACTTAAGGCCAACTACACTTTGGTTTGTCAAGTATAGCCCGAATTTTCAAAATCGGATTATCACTAGATGGTTCTACGAATGGTGGAAGCTGTTTTGGAGAAACCAAAGGTTTTGCCAAAATTATTTTAGGATAAATATAATCGATTTCAAAGCTGAACAAGACATCTCTACTTTGCGAGAACACATTAAATTGTGTAAATATTTTATCCAAAAGCGGGTATCTTTTATTATCGGTTGGACTTTTTGATTCATGTATTTGTGAGTTAAATATCTCTCAAAGAGATACTCGTCAAAGGATGGTCTCGGCTCCCAAAGAAGGCTGTTCAACGATCTTCTCTGACCTCTACAAGTGGCAAAAGATCATCTTCAAAAATGATTTGAAGAAAAGGCTCAAAAGGCCTTGTCGGACTTAGATGAGGACAAATCAATGAAGAAAGCGACCTTGCATTTGTTAGAAGAAGCCTCGTCTCAAGCGATGATAATGGAGATATGTTAAGGCCAAAAGCCTTAGCCTTATCTTACCTAGATCCATTTTATGATTAATTTAATTTAATCCGATGAGGATATTAAAATCCGAATTCTTGACCTTTTGAATAGAGACTCAAAGAAGTGAATTGTTTAAAAGGAAAGAGATGAGACTCAAAGAGTTGGAATATCTCTTGATTAAAATTAAATTGTTCAAATATGGAATCCACAATGACAAAAGACACTTTGGCATGTTGCGGAGGTGGCGACAACTTTATAAGCAGGCACCACTTTTCAAAAAGTAGATGCCGACAAAGAAAAAGCCACTACTTTTCCAAAAGAAAAAGCAATGGCCGACAACTCAAGATAAAGGAGATTCCTCTCTGAGCCAATCAGAAGAAGGCATCAAAATCATTCCTATCTCCCCTCTGTCTATATAAGACATTGTTTTTCTCATTGTAAGGCATCAGAAATTCCACACTAGATTTTCTTTTAGCCTTTGGTATTTGGTTGTAATGTTTTCTCTTTTCGCTTGGATGTTTGCTTTCTATTCCGCTGCAGTTTGAATAAAAGAAGTGAGTTCTTGTATAACTTTCTCTCTTGTTTATATTTTATATAAGTGTTATTATTGTCATATAAGTGTTATTATTACTGTTAAATGCTACGATCGTTTTGAATGGTATCAGAGCCATGTTAGGCATATTTAGCATGTTAATAGTAATGTTAATTATAGTCATGGACGGCTAAATCTTTATGCCAAGACTGTACTTATGAAATGTTAATTAGTTACTTAGCAATTTAGCAAAGTTATCACCTTGTTATACAATATGAATTTGCAATTCTTTAACTGTAAAAATGGAGTTCATGTATGGTGATTAAGGAAAGGTGTTGAGAATGTTTCAAGTAGTTGCGATGCCGGCGGTGATCGTTAAGCCGATGGGACAGCGTGTAGGCGCAAGGTACTTTACTTGAAAATCTCTTGTAAAATCCATAGTCCTTAATGTAAAATCCGAGTATGAATCCATAGTTACTATAGAAGAATTTGAAATCTCATGTTGTATGACTAGTTGATATCTTTACTAGAATGCTTAGTTTCTTTTTATCGTATCATTAGTATAGTCTAATGGCATTCTCTCTCTATGGATAATAGGCGACATCTTTATTAATTCTATTAATATATCTATTTCTAAAGCAGAAAATGATTTACAAAATTGGTCTATCCCTAAAGAGCCATTTGAAAAGATTTACGATTAGGTAATTTTTCCATGTTTAAAAATACAATATTAAAACTTGTGAGTCAACTATTGCTATCAATAATTAGCTTGAAACTATTAAATTGTTGTTATCTGTGATATTGATAGATATAAGAAGGAATTTAAATTTCTTCATATTGGACTTGTGCAAGTTCTTTATTAAACCTCTTTTAAAGTAAAGGCTTGAATATTCCTATTTATGCCTTCTTAGAGATGATAGACTACTTAATTTTGATGATTCTCTGTTAGGAGTATTAGAAAGTAATCTAGCTTATGGACGGTTTACTTTAAGCTGTTATCCTAATTTCTTGTTGATATTCATGATCCTAATATTATTGATACTTTGACACTTAATGTCAAAACTAAGAACATGAATAGTAAAATAGATACTAGAGAAATTCTTTGTAATATATCGGGTATATTACAAACATGAAAACCACAATAGCCCCAAAGGCTATTGCTTCTAGTGTTAAAGGAGTCACTATGCTTATGGAAGCTAACCAAGAGCATAGTACTACTTTTGTCCTAGACTTCTTAAGTGGTGATATTTTAGGTGATGAAGAATGGAAATTTGATTCTATTACGAATCCTTTACCCCTTCAACTGAGACTTGCGGATTAGATAGTGTTATCAATTCACAGCGGATCTATTAACCTTAAGTTTTTAAGATCCGGTTCTTTTAAGCGTCTTAGTAGAAGAATGTCTTGGCAAGACCCTCTTCTTTTCAACCCGGGAGGAGGATGAAGATAGTAGTATTAATATTAACCGCTGACCATAGAAAATTTCATGGAGTAGATTTCTCCCAGACCGTTCCTAAGGTTTACTATGAAGAAGAGACTGCAGGAAGTCCTCTGCTAGTGATATGAAACACTGTTCATCAAAGAAAAGATTCCGTTAGATGCTTACTTACGATGAGAAGACTTTGTCCCTAGTAAAAGAAATTGCATTCTTGGTGGAAAGCCCTGAACATATGCAAAAGGTAAATTGGTATAAAGCTACCTGCGGTGGAACAACGAACCTCTTTCGAGGATAAGTGGTTCAAAGATATGAAAAGATTCAAAGCGAAATAGAGTTTTTAAATGGTTGAAGCTTACGGGCAAATTGATGATAAGCAGTCATCCCTTCAAGTCATATCAACAAATGGTACACCAAAGAGCAGGTGGTTGAAAGTATTACTCCTCCTCTAGAAGGACTTAGCATCCCTACGGAAAGAAATCCTTAAAGCGGCACCTTTTAAAAACCCATAGAAAGGAATGCGCCTTGATAGCAGTGGAGACCTTAATAAGGTTTTGAACAAAACAATTATACCAACCGGGTTCTCCATGTGATATCCCAACAAATTGAGGAACATAAAGGGGATAATTTCAAGGAATCGATCGGATAGCGGATAAACCTAGCTCTTCCAAAGTTAGCCCTCAGTTGACACTAAACCTATTTTTAAGATCACGAGTTCTCAAAGAAAACTTCCTAAACTTTCCAAAGAGTTTAGTCATTCCAATGAATTGCTTGACGGGATAAATGAGCAATTGTCTAAGCTTAATATTACACAAGGCAATAAGCTTAGAACTTTGTTAGAAAGGCACCTAACAAAAGGAATTATTATCCTAGATCTTCTTTCCACGATGTTCAATTTGAGGAAGATGTTCTCCATCCGGCATCTGCTGCGGATGGCTCAAGCTTGGTGAATGGAACATAGATGGTATGGCTGAAGGTCAAATTTATTCTAAGCTCAAGAAATGGGAATGAACATCCACGCATATAAAATGAAAGGTCTTTGGTGATAAGGAAGCGCTAACATGATCATTGCGGGTTTCTGAGGAACCCTTAGAAGCGGTGGGACAATTATCTCACTGATCAAAATAGAGTGATATCCTTGGTGCTATCACTACTAAAGTAGTAATTAAGGCGAGGAAGGAACTAATATCTCTTGAAGTGGTCTCTGAAGATGCTCTGACCACTCTGCTCTATAGTATAGCTAAACATTTTGTGGGAGAACGCGTCTTTTCGGGATAGAAGTTTAGAAATCTTGAATAATTTGTCTTGCAAAAAATTGTGATTTGGATGGTACAAAGACATGTTTTTGAATAAGGTCATGATAAGATCGATTGCAATAATGATTATTGGAAAAGAGCGGCTTTATCGTGGATTACCCACTCATTTTGAAAAGGTTAGATCAAAAATAAGAGATAGATCACGAAGGAAAGATTCCGTATTCTCAGTGGCATACGGAGATCTTATCGATATTATTAATGTTGTAGCTATGGAGCTATGTGCGATCTTAAGCTAAAGGAACAACTTAAGAAAGATCAAAAAACTACATATCACGAGAACTTGGTAGTTTTGCCAAGATTTTGGATTTCCATTACTTAAACCTCCATCTGCTAGGAAAGCGGGAAAAAGAGAAAGAACAATGGAAAATATAAAGAAAATCTTCCAGAAAGGAAGAGAACCAGAAAAATCCAAAAGGAAAGGAAAGAGGCAAGCCTCTAAAGAATCTTCTTGAGAAGACACATCTTTGGACATGTGGTAAAAGATCCTGAGATCTAATAAGTGTCGAGAAATAAGAAGAAAAAGAAGAAGATTAACCTTCTTGAAGTTGATGAAGAAATTAAGCAAAAACTCTTTTCTATCATCGAAGAAGAGAAGCATCGATTCGAATATTCTTCATTTGAAGAAGAAAGTGGCGATGAAGAATTTCTTAATGTTGCCCATAATTGAATCTGAAGAAGAAGAGTCGAATGCAATTGCAATGGTGCATTTGCCTATGTGATAGCAAGACTATCCATGTTATCTCTGAGAAGGCAGTGAAACTCTCTTCTCTACTATTGAGCATATTCAAGATGAAGAGGCTAGGAGAAAATACCTCCTTGAAGCTAGAGAAATTGGTTACTAGGCAAAAGGAAGAAAAGCCTAAAGTAACACCTTTTAGCATGAAACAAATCATGAGCAGTTTGATTCCAAAAGGAAGAACCTTGATGAAGAACTTGAAGAGAAATCAATTCTCTTAAAGAAGATATGAAGGAATTAAGTCGGACTTCATAAGATTGAGATCGAAGCTATCAACGAAAAACTTCTCAAAGAAGTTAGAAAGGATGAAGGATCCTCTAAAGCGCTATTGCTTTGGATAATGAAGAACATAATGAAGAACATGAGGAAGATGCGGATAAGCGAAGCGGTATCCATGCTATTACCAAAATTAGACCTCGAGTTCTCATATTATGATTAAACTTGTTATTAATGATCATTTAACTCTTAACAAGATTGCTTTGTTAGATAGTAGTGCGGTCGAAATTGCATTATTGAAGGATTAATTCCTACTAAGTACCTTACCAAAGGGACTACCAAATTATCTGACGCCACGGTGAGCGTATAATTATTGATTATAAGTTATTTGATGCTCATATTTGCAATAATGGTATATGCCTTAAAAATGATTTTGTTATAACTAAAAATATTAACGAAGAAATTATATTAGGTATACCATTTATTACCCAAATAAAACCTTATATTTACGATTTTGATTCTATCAAAACTAAGATCTTAGGAAAAGAAATTTCATTTCCTTTTATTAAAACTCTTTCTCAAGAAGAAAGTAAATTTTTACATAAACAAAGCCTTTTAGAATTAATCTAATTTCCAATCAGTTGTTTTCTTAAAGAAGATATAAAAATCAAGAAAATTGAGCAAATTTTAAAAACCAGGAATGGTAACTAAGATTGCCAATTTGCAAAAAACTTTTGAAAAAGAAATTTGCTCTGAATTTCCAAATGCATTTGGGTCAGAAAAGCCCATATTGTTGATCTCCCTTATATTGATGGATTCAATGAAAAGGCCATTTCTACAAAAGCTAGGCCCATTCAAATGAATCATGATTTAATGGAAATTTGCAAAAGGAGATTAATACTCTTTTGGAAAACAATATTATCAGGCCCTCTAAGTCTCAGTGGAGTTGTTCGACCTTTTATGTCAACAGCTGCTTTGAGAAGGAGAGAGGCTCTCCTCGACTAGTTATTAATTATAAACCTTTAAATTACTGTTTTAAAATGGATTAGATATCCGATTCCTAATAAAGGGATCTTTTAAAGAGAACTTTTAAAGCTAATATTTATAGTAAATTTGATATGAAATCGGGGTTTTGGCAAATCTGATTTCGAAAAGGATAAATACAAAGCGCTTTCAATGTCCGTTTGGACAATATGAATGGAGCGTTATGCCTTTTGGGCTTAAGAATGCCCCTTGAATTTCAAAATATTATGAATTCCATATTTAATCATATTAGTCATATTTCAATTGTTTACATTGATGATGTACTAATCTTTTACGAGACATTGATTCTCACTTTAAACATTTAAATATATTCTTTAAAATTGTTAAACATAATGATGCAGTGGTTAGCGCCAAAAGATTAAACTTTTCCAAACTAAAATTAGATTTCTTGGTCATGATTTATATCAAGGCACATATAAACCCATTTGCGAGCCATTGAGTTTTGATAAATTCCCGGATGTCATCTTAGACAAAACTTCGATTACAAAGATTTTTGGGTAGTCTTAACTATGTTGCGGACTTCATCCCAAAGGTAAGACAGTTTGTAAACCATTATATGATAGGCTTAAGAAGACACATTCCATGGACAAAAGAACAAACCTCATGATTATTAAGATAAAGAAATGGTTAAAAGTTTGCCTTGCTTAGGTATCCTAATCCGGATTCTTTTATGATTGTTGAGGCGATGCTTGGACATCGGTTATGGAGGATTCTCAAGCAAAGAGAACACACGAAAGTCATGAGCAATTAGTTCGTTTTACTTCCGGAGTTTGGAATTCCGCTCAGAAAAACTATAGTACTGTTAAAAAAGAAGTTTTAGCTATTGTCCTTTGCATTACTAAGTTTCAAGATGATTTAATTAATAAGGAATTCTTGCTTAAGGTAGATTGTAAATCTGCTAAAGAAATTCTACAAAAGGATGTTAAAAATCTCGTTTCCAAACAGATATTTGCTAGATGGCAAGCTTTATTGTCAAGTTTTGATTTCCAAGTTGAATATATCAAAGGGGAAGAAAACTCTCTCCCGGATTTTCTAACAAGAGAATTTTTGCAGGGAAAAGCATGAGGCGGTCATAAGGCCAGGATTTGGAACAAAAGGCCCTTTCCAAGAAAAGGGAAAAGAAACAGACAAGAAGCCTTCAGCTTCTCCTTTTGCAATCAGGCCATCACTGAACAGCCCAAATAAGTTTTCGGCTCTTGCTAGCCTACCTCCTATCACTCCTTCTCAGGTCATAAGTCCTTTCCCATCGCTACCACCTAGCGCATCATCTTCCAGTCCCTTGATTCTTAAGAAACCCTTTCTTAAAGAATCAGAACCATGTTCATTTTCTCCATCAGGAAAACCTAGATTTTCCTCCCCACAAACTAAAGACTCATATACAATGAAAGCTCCAGAAAGCTTTAAAGAAGCAGTCTCACCATCATCAAACAAATCCAAAGAACGTGAAGTTTTTGACATTGTTACTTTGCAGGTTAATCCTATCCTTGCACTTGACAAGGAATATGAAGGATATGAAGTCAAGCACTTACTAAAGCCCTGTTATACAAACAGGAATTATGTGGATACGGAGAATCCACTAAAGACTAGGAAATATTATGAGTTTATTTTGGTTGATACAGGATCCATAGAAGTGGAACATAAACTTAGCCATGATTCAGATCCGGATAGCATTGCATATTCCAAATTCACTATTAAAAGAGTTTTCTCTCCATTCAACTGGATAGTCGATCATTTACATACTCCAGTTAATCTTTCAAGAGAACATAGGCCTCAAACCTATAATTGGTATGATTATAAAAATGCATGGTTTAATTTTCTATACTTAAGGCCAACTACACTTTGGTTTGTCAAGTATAGCCCAATTTTCAAAATCGATTATCCTAGATGGTTCTACGAATGGTGGAAGCTGTTTTGGAGAAACCAAAGGTTTTGCCAAAATTATTTTGGATAAATATAATCGATTTCAAAGCCGAGCAGACATCTCTACTTTGCCAGAACACATTAAATTGTGTAAATATTTTATCCAAAAATGGGTATCTTTTATTATCAGTTGGACTTTTTCAGTTCATGTATTTGACAGGATTAAATATCTCTCAAAAGAGATACTCATCAAAGGATGGTCTCGGCTCCCAAAGAAGGCATTCAACGATCTTCTACTGACCTCTACAAGTGGCAAAAGATCATCTTCCAAAAATGATTTGAAGAAAAGGCTCCAAAGGCCTTGTCGGACTTAGATGAGGACAAATCCAATGAAGAAAGCGACCTTGCGGTGTTAGAAGAAGCCTCGTCTCAAAGCGATGATAATGGAGATATGTTAAGGCCAAAAGCCTTAGCCTTATCTTACCTAGATCCATTTTATGATTAATTTAATTTAATCCAGTAGAGGATATTAAAATCCAGAATTACTGACCTTTTGAATAGAGACTCAAAGAAGTTGGAATTGTTTAAAAGGAAAGAGATGAGACTCAAAGAGTTGGAATATCTCTTGATTAAAATTAAATTGTTCAAATATGGAATCCCACAACAGCAAAAGACACTTTGGCATGTTGCGGAGGTGGCCGTTTTTTAATCTAGGTACTTCTAGTATTTTATCTATGCTTAAGTCTAATTCTTTTCCTTTTATTTGTTCAAACATATTATTGTCAAATATTATTTTCTGTTCTGTGTATTCATTATCTTGATATTCTTCCTTACTTATTATTTTTATATCGCTTTCAGTCATAATAATCAGAAAATGACTCTATCTCTTCTTCTAATTCGATGTCTGTTATTTCGTATATGCTATCTTCATTTTCTAATTCATAATCCAAATATTCTATCTGTTTATATTTGTCTTTTTCTATTATTACCTCTGTTATTTGTTTTTTCTTTAAATCTTTTGGCAATTTACAGTTTCTAGCTAAATGTCCTAGTTTTCCACAATTATAACATTTACATTCTGTTATATTTTTCTTAACTCTGTGTGGTCTTTTTTGTTTATAATCTTTTATATAATATCTTTTTCTTGGAATTTTGTCTTTATATCTTGTTTTAAAGCGTTTATACTTTTTTATCCTTTTCTTTTTATATGGATTTTTACATCCAAATTGGGGTGCTAATTTACTTGTACAATATACTAGGTTTTTTACTAATATTTTTTCTAGTTTTAATTCTTCTTTATGTTTTTCACATAGTTTCATAAACCATTGTTGTAAGAATTTTATTCTAGCTCCTAGTGTATCTACTGTATTTGATTCTTCCCAATCTTTTATTATTTTTGAACTAAATGGTTCTGGTAATTTTGTGTAATATAATTTTCTTATTTCTTTACTTTCATCATTTGTATATATTCCTTTATAGTAATATTCTCTAAATGCACATGTATATTCATCTATGTAACTCATTTTACATATTGCTAATTTATTCATTAAATTTCTATTTATTATTTTATCTTTTTGTTGTTCTTCTATTTCTGTTGTCATACTTCCAAATTCATTTCTAATTGATATTTCATATTTATTTAATATGTCTATTGCTGATGTTGCTATTTCATTATTAAGTTTCGTATTATTTCTTAGTGTTTCTAAGCTTATTGGTGTTACATTTTGTAACCATATTTTCTTGTTCCTATAAGTGTTCTTTCTATATATCCTGGGGCATCCATTATTGATATCTTGTTATCTATTAATTGTTTTGATATATAACCTATCCATAATTGAATTGTTTTATTTGTATCTGCTACACAGTCTAAATCTAAGAAATTATTTTGATCTGTAGTTTGTCTAGGTATCCAATTTTTATTCAATCTTTTATCCCATAAGGTCTTATCTCTATTTTCTTTTTCGTAAGTATAATAAGTTGGAGTTGTATCCATTCGTGTTTTAGGATTTGAAGTACTAGGTTTTTCATCTAAATTTCCTACATTTATTTCTATATTTTTATCTTTTTCTATAAGATCAGTATATGTTTCTGAATATGATTCATAATTATTTTCTGAAATATTATCATTTTCTTCTTCATTTATTTCATTTATTTCATCTATTTTTAATTCAGGTAATTCTTCTGTTTCTTCTAACATTGTTTTCATTTTTTCTATTTCTTGATTTAACTTTAATTCTTCATTTCTTTTCTTGTACTCTTCTTTTGCTTTTAATTTTTCTTCATATAGTTGTTTAAGTCTTTCTAATTCTTTTTGTAATTCTTGAATTCTAGTATCTTTTACTTCTTCTACTTGTTTAATTTCTTTTTTAGCTTGTTCTCTAATTTTTTCGATTTCTTTTTTCCTATCTATTTCTTCATTTTCTTTTTTTAATCGTACCATTGTTGTTAGACTATCTTCTAATTTTGCTGATTCTTTATCTGGCATTAGATATAATTGGGTTCCTATTTTTTTATATCTTCTTTCTAGGTTTGAATGTATTATTTTTATTTCTAGTCCATCTTGACTTCTATATATTTTTTCTTCTACAGCATATTCTTCTTTATTCATTATAAGTTATGTTGATATTTATATTCTAAGTGTTGTAATTGTAGATCTAATAAGAATATCGTTTTTCTTTGTGCTTTTATAGATTTTTGGCATACTCCTGCCCATATATTTTCTTCTAATCTATTTTGTCTAAATCGTAATTCTTGTTTTATTTCATTAATTTTTTCTAATAATTGTTCTCTATAAGTTTCATCCATTATATAAACATTTTTTCATAATATTCTCGTTTCTTTATTATGAGATTTTGTATTTCTTTTATATTTTCTAAAATATATTCTAAGTATTCCATATCTTGGGTTCTTCGGTATTTTATAATATTATTTATTAGAAGTTTATTTAGTAGATCTAAATTTTCCATAGTTTGTAACCAATATGTCAGATATTCGTAGTTTATCATTAATCTGAATATAAATCATATAGTTCATCTATACTCTGGATAGTTAGTTCCTGCCAATTTTGTTCTATTAATTCCATTATCTGGTCTAGTTCTATCATTTCTTCAATAATTAAAAGGTCATAAATTTTTCTTTTTATGTCATTATTAAGTGTTTTAAGAACATATAAAATAAGTATTTTATAATTATAATCTTCATCTAGTAAGTATGTGTTCATCATTTTCACGATTACTAAACAAGTTTATTCCTTCTAACCTTCTTGTTTGTTATTATCAATTATCAAATTATATTAAAGTTATCCTAAATAAATTCTTTTGGTCACTACTATGACTTTTTGGCCTCAATCAGTTACCCTAACAGCGCCTTCAACAAGTTCGTACTTCCCCTCAAACGGCTTCTCTTTTGCCTAACTGGGTTTCCGTTTTCGGATGGCATAGTCTGGGCTTACCTATTCTCAGCCTACCTTCGTTCATAGCAAACTACTTCGAATTTATTTAGTATAACAATACTATAACATGATAATAATCAAATAATAATCAAGAGATTATCAGGAATAATAAAGTTTAGTTGTTCATATGGAAATATGATAATACCTGAGTTTGTAGATTTTCTGGAACTGAGTCCTTCATAGTTTCCTGGGTATTAATAGATTTCTCCATTTATATTTTTTCTTATCTAGCTCTGATACCAATATTAGGATCTTGCGGAATTTGAGAGAGAAGTGGGAGATGAGGGATGAGGGATGGATGATCGTCCCTTCCTCCTCAATGTTATTTATAGGCAAATTTACACGTCTTTTACTATTCATGAATGACCTCTACTATTCATGAGCGATGTGAAACGATAACTCTACTATTCATGAACAGTGACTACTATTCATGAACAGTGACCGACTTTTACTATTTACACAGTAACTTGACCTTTACTATTTACATAATTGACATTTTACTATTTATGAATAGTACTACTATTCATGAACAGTATCCGTCTGATAATGACTCCAAATAAAAACAAACCAAATAAAAACAAACAACTTTACTTTTTACAAAAAGAAGATTCCTACTTTTGACTAATATACATAGGTGTCTTCTTCATATCTTCTTTGTTGTCATTTTGTCTTTATCATCTGTAGCTATTTTGTATCTTCTTTGTGATAGTTTTATTCCAGCTGTACGGTTGGGACATTGTTATCTTCTCCGTGACATTTGGAACATATGTGCTCTGAGTATTTGCTGCTGATTGTTGTACAATATCTGGTTAATAATGCTGGAGAAATAAAATTTTTCCTTATAGCTCTTGTAGTGGGTATATTTTCTGGCTTTAGGAGGCTTAGTATCCATTGTCGAATTTCCTCCATATCTCCTTCTCTAGTTTCTCGACAATTAGAATATATCATCGTATTATCTCGTCATATAGTATCTCTGCAGTGGCTGTATAAAATTTTATAAAGAACAACGTTCCTTTGGTAATTCGTTTGTATGTTAAGAAAGCTTTGTATAATTCGGGTATCTTTGAGATTTCATCTCCTGTAGCTGTGTATACGGTGCTAAGTAGTCCGTAGTTATAACAAGTTGTAACCAAATTTATATTTGTACCTGGTAGGGCAATTAGTTTGTTGTATCCTTGTAAGTGTTGGGTAATGTAATCAGTATTTGGTTCTTTTATGTTTATAGCTCTGGGGTTTTTGTTTAAGTAAGTTTGGACTTTGTAAATATTTTCTGTATAGGTACGGGTGATGTGGTTATATGTATTTTTCTGTTGGTTTAGAAATTTGTTTTTATGCGTAGTCGTTTGTGGAGTAGTCTGATTTTTGTATTTTTGGTCTTTGTATATGGTTTATCAAAAAGTTTGTTCATATTTGTATTTGTATAACTTTTTTCTTCAGTAGCTTTTCTTTCTTTGTAACTCCTGATGTACTGCAATGTATTTTAACAAACATTATGGGTTTTATGGAGTTTCCCAACGTCTCCTTCTAGATCTGGAATTTTAACGTCTTCCGATCGACGTAGCTCGCATTTTTAACGTCATCTTTCTTGTTGCTAGCTTGCTTTTTAGTCTTTGTATCTCACCATCCATACTATCCACTTTTTTACAAAGTGTAGTTAGGAGGTTGAGTATTTGATCCATTGTATTTATTTTTTCAGTATCTTTGTCTTGAGAGGTGATCTGCAATCACATTCTTGTCAGTTTTTATAATTTCAATTATAAATGAAAAATTTAATATATTTACTACCGATCTTCTTATTTCTTTTGTAAATCGAGTCTTGTACTTTTTGGTTATCCACCATTTTACATGTATTATCTGTTCTAACAATAAATTTGTTATATACAATATATGGTTCAAAAGCTAATAAACATCTATATAAGGCAAATAATTCTTTTCTATTTATTTCCCATTTTATTTGTATACAGACCCGGAATAATATCTATTGTTTTTTTTTGTATATACTTATTTTCTAATAATTCATTTATATGCATTTTAAATTCTGATTGGTCTTCAAAATTATATCTTAATGGTTTTTGTGTTATTATACTATTTTCATTTATTAGTTCAATTTTTACTTTTGTTTTATGTTTATCCCATCCTTGTAATGGGTTTTCGTTATATAATGAGTTTAATTTATCATTTATTGCTTGTATTTTATCTACTGTGAATATTATAATTTCTATTTTATGGTCATTTGTTGTTATATTTTCTAACTTTTGGGTATTTTTTTCACTTCCTTTTATCCATGGTGTATTTTTTCTGATTTTATTATTAACTCTTTTTGCTCCTATTTTGTGATTACATATGGTAGTGAACCACCAATGCGTTTTTGTTATAGTATGTGGGTATAATTTTTCTAAAAAAGGCATCCCTAATAATATATCTTTATTTGTAAATTCATAGCTATAAATTTCATCTATTAATAATATTTTATCCCATATTTGTGTTTTTACATTTTTAGCTTTATGTGTTATCATGCTTCCTTCATTATTAAATTCTGTTACTATTAATGGTGTTTTTAATTTTTCCCATTTACTATCTGGTAGACAATTATGTTTACACATATTTGCTTCTGCTCCTGTGTCTATCATAGGTGTATAATATCTATTATAGTATCCTTCTATAATTATTTTTGCTAAAATATATATTTTTGTCATTTTAGTTTATCATATAATCGTTCTTTTAATAATTACTTTCTTGTTTTCATAAGTTATTGTTAGTTGTTTATAAATCTATATTATATGGTTTAACTGTTTCTAGCCATTTTATCCTAAAGTAATATTATTATTTCCTTGATGTATTTTAAATTTAATTTTTATTGGTATTCCTCCAATAATTAGTTCTTGTTCAGTAGTTTCTTCTATATTTACCAAAGCTCTAGGTAATTCTGTATTTATATTTTCTCCTGTAATTATTTCATGTTCTTTGACTAGTTCTCTTATAATTTGGTTTTCTATTTGTCCTGTATTTATAGTTATTAAATATTTTCTTTGGTCTAATATTCCTGTGATATAATATTGATATGGTTGTATTTCATTTTTGTTTTGTTCTAATAAGTCATAATCTAATCTCCTAGATGTACTAGTTCTTGATGATGAAGGTGTATCGTAGCTTAATCTTTTAGATGTACTTAATCTTTCTTTTACTATCTCTAAATATTCTTCAATATCTATTTCTTTATAACTGTAATCATTATTATCTATTCGTAATTATTTTATCAAATGGATTTTCTATTTTGATTTTTTGAATCTTATTTTTCGCTGTTATTTTGTGCTTTATAGTTAATACATATAAATTTTTACATCTTGCTGTAAATATTTTACTTCCTGGTGCTAATTCTATGCCTGACATTTTCCAATATAGTACTAGTGATTTATCTATGTTTTGTCTTCTATTGCTCTTGAATAGTTTGCACTTATAATAAATTTAAATTTTTGATATATTAAGTTTCCTCTAACTGCACTTATAATACTTTTTCTATAGGTTGAATTATTCTATCATCCGCTAAATATAATTCTATAGGTGTATCTATTCCTTCTCTAAAACATGCTTTTATCAATATTTACATTGCTCCTAAATGTACATATTTTATTGGATTTTTGATTTTAAATCTTGGATTTCTTTATTAATTATTTTCTTATTTATGATAGGTATTTTAGCTTTACCTTTAATATATTTACAATCTATTACATGTTCTTTTTGGCTTACTACATAATATTCATCGTGTTGTAATTTGAATAAGTTTTTTAATCTAGGTACTTCTAGTATTTTATCTATGCTTAAGTCTAATTCTTTTCCTTTTATTTGTTCAAACATATTATTGTCAAATATTATTTTCTGTTCTGTGTATTCATTATCTTGATATTCTTCCTTACTTATTATTTTTATATCGCTTTCAGTCATAATAATCAGAAAATGACTCTATCTCTTCTTCTAATTCGATGTCTGTTATTTCGTATATGCTATCTTCATTTTCTAATTCATAATCCAAATATTCTATCTGTTTATATTTGTCTTTTTCAAAAAGTAGATGCCCGACAAAAGAAAAAGCAGCCACTACTTTTCCAAAAGAAAAAGCAATGGCCGACAACTCAAGATAAAAGAGATTCCTCTCTGAGCCAATCAGAAGAAGGCATAAAAATCATTCCTATCTCCCCTCTGTCTATATAAGACATTGTTTTTCTCATTGTAAGGCATCAGAAATTCCACACTAGATTTTCTTTTAGCCTTTGGTATTTGGTTGTAATGTTTTCTCTTTTCGCTTGGATGTTTGCTTCCTTTTCCGTTGCAGTTTGAATAAAAGAAGTGAGTTCTTGTATAACTTTCTCTCTTGTTTATATTTTATTTAAGTGTTATTACTGTTAAATGCTACGATCGTTTTGAATGGTATCAGAGCCATGTTAGGCATATTTAGCATGTTAATAGTAATGTTAATTATAGCCATGGACGGCTAAATCTTTATGCCAAGACTGTACTTATGAAATGTTAATTAGTTACTTAGCAATTTAGCAAAGTTATCACCTTGTTATACAATATGAATTTGCAATTCTTTAACTGTAAAAATGGAGTTCATATATGGTGATTAAGGAAAGGTGTTGAGAATGTTTCAAGTAGTTGCGATGCCGACAGGCGGTCGTTAAGCCGATGGGACAGGCGTGTAGACTGCAAGGTACTTTACTTGAAAATCTCTTGTAAAATCCATAGTCCTTAATGTAAAATCCAAGTATGAATCCATAGTTACTATAGAAGAATTTGAAATCTCATGTTGTATGACTAGTTGATATCTTTACTAGAATGCTTAGTTTCTTTTTATCGTATCATTAGTATAGTCTAATGGCATTCTCTCTCTATGAATAATAGACGACATCTTATTAGTGCATTAATATATCTATTTCTAAAGCAGAAAATGATTTACAAAATTGGTCTATCCTAAAGAGCCATTTGAAAAGATTTACCAGTTAGGTAATTTTTCCATGTTTAAAAATACAATATTAAAACTTGTGAGTCAACTATTGCTATCAATAATTCGCTTGAAACTATTAAATTGTTGTTATCTCGATATTGATAGATATAAGAAGGAATTTAAATTTCTTCATATTGGACTTGTGCAAGTTCTTTGTTAAACCTCTTTTAGTAAAGGCTTGAATATTCCTATTTGTCCGCTTCTTAGAGATGATAGACTACTTAATTTTGATGATTCTGTTAGGAGTATTAGAAAGTAATCTAGCTTATGGACCGATTTACTTTAATCGTTATCCTAATTTTTGTTGATATTCATGATCCTAATATTATTGATACTTTGACACTTAATGTCAAAACTAAGAACATGAATAGTAAAATAGATACTAGAGAAATTCTTTGTAATATATCGGGTATATTACAAGCTTATGAAAACCACAATAGCCCCAAAGGCTATTGCTTCTAGTGTTAAAGGAGTCACTATGCTTATGGAAGCTAACCAAGATCATATTACTACTTTTGTCCCTAGACTTCTTAAGTTGACTGATATTTTAGCTGATGAAGAATGGATATTTGATTCTATTACGAATCCTTTACCCCTTCAACCTGAGACTTGCAGTTAGATAGGGTTATCCAATTCACACGGATCTATTAACCTTAAGTTTTTAAGATCCAGTTCTTTTAATAAGCGTCTTGAGTAGAAGAATGTCTTGGCAAGACCCTCTTCTTTTCAACCCCGGGAGGAGGATGAAGATAGTAGTATTAATATTAACCAGCCTGACCATAGAAAATTTCATGGAGTAGATTTCTCCCAGACCGTTCCTAAGGTTTACTATGAAGAAGAGACTGCAGGAAGTCCTACGCTAGTGATATGAAACACATTCATCAAAGAAAAGATTCCGTTGGAGTACTTACTTACGATGAGAAGACTTTGTCCCTAGTAAAAGAAATTGCATTCTTGGTGGAAAGCCCTGAACATATGCAAAAGGTAAATTGGTATAAAGCTACCTGCGGTAGAACAACGAACCTCTTTCGAGGATAAGTGGTTCAAAGATATGAAAAGATTCAAAATTGAAATAGAGTTTTTAAATGGTTCAAGCTTAGGCAAATTGATGATAAACAATCATCCCTTCAAGTCCTTATCAACAAATGGTACACCAAAGAACAGGTGGTTGAAAGTATTACTCCTCCTCTAGAAGGACTTAGCATCCCTTACAGGAAAGAAATCCTTAAGGCGGCACCTTTTAAAAAACCCATAGAAAAGGAATCTGCCTTGATAACAGCTGGAGACCTTAATAAGGTTTTTGAACAAAACAATTATACCAACCAGGTTCTCCATGTGATATCCCAACAAATTGAGGAACATAAAGGGGATAATTTCAAAGGAATCAGTCAGATAGCGGATAAACCTAGCTCTTCCAAAGTTAGCCCTCAGATTGACACTAAACCTATTTTTAAGATCCCTGAGTTCTCAAAAGAAAACTTCCCTAAACTTTCCAAAGAGTTTAGTCATTCCAATGAACTGCTTGACAGGATAAATGAGCAATTGTCTAAGCTTAATATTACACAAGGCAATAAGCTTAGAACTTTGTTAGAAAGGCACCCTAACAAAAGGAATTATTATCCTAGATCTTCTTTCACAGATTTTCAATATGAGGAAGATGTTCTCCATCCAAAGATCTGCTGCGGATGGCTCAAGCTTGACCGAATGGAACATAGATGGTATGGTGAAGGTCAAATTTATTCTAAGCTCCAAGAAATGGGAATGAACATCACAGCATATAAAATGAAAGGTGCTGGTGATAAGGAAGCCGCTAACATGATCATTGCAGGTTTTACAGGAACCCTTAGAAACTGGTGGGACAATTATCTCACTGATCAAAATAGAGCTGATATCCTTGGTGCTATCACTACTAAAGTAGTAATTAAGACTGAGGAAGGAACTAATATCTCTTCAGAAGTGGTCTACGAAGATGCTACAGCCACTCTGCTCTATAGTATAGCTAAACATTTTGTGGGAGAACCACGTCTTTTCCAGGATAGAAGTTTAGAAATCTTGAATAATTTGTACAGCAAAAATTGTGATTTGGATGGTACAAAGACAT
The DNA here is from genome assembly GCA_035578085.1 of Solanum pinnatisectum. Taxonomy (NCBI): domain Eukaryota; kingdom Viridiplantae; phylum Streptophyta; class Magnoliopsida; order Solanales; family Solanaceae; genus Solanum; species Solanum pinnatisectum. The sequence goes on from JAWPEI010000072.1 coordinate 31,846, forward strand.
GTTTTTGAATAAGGTCATGATAAGATCTGATTGCAATAATGATTATTGGAAAGAACGCTTTATCAGCGGATTACCCACTCATTTCGCTGAAAAGGTTAGATCAAAAATAAGAGATAGATGCGAAGGAAAGATTCCGTATTCTCAACTGGCATACGGAGATCTTATCAGTATTATTAATGTTGTAGCTATGGAGCTATGTACTGATCTTAAGCTAAAGGAACAACTTAAGAAAGATCAAAAAACTACATATGCAGAACTTGGTAGTTTTTGCCAAGATTTTGGATTTCCATTACTTAAACCTCCATCTGCTAGGAAAGCAGGAAAAAGAGAAAGAACAACTGGAAAATATAAAAGAAAATCTTCCAGGAAAGGAAGAGAACCCCGAGAAAAATCCAAAAGGAAAGGAAAGAGGCAAGCCTCTAAAGAATCTTCTTCAGAAGACACATGTCAGCAAAAGACATTAACGATTAAAAACATTGTAAATTAAAGAGGGACGCAAAAGTGGCAATTAACAATGGGTGTTTTGTCACTAGTAAGTAAAAATAGCAAAATTAACAAAGAAATCTAAATAATGAGAGGGTGATTCTTGGGATGTGATAGGAATATGGGATAGACTGAATCATTGGGCACATGCTTTTGATAGTAAATTCATTGAGTATTTGTGACTAGGATAGACATTAAAGGGGATAAGCTCCTCTCAAGCAACTTATCCAGTTTGAAGCGGGTTCCTCTCGGACACCCACTTGCTGCATGAAGACTAGCCTACGCCTTAACCCACTCACTCTCTCGAGCTGAACCTCATGTCGATGCACTCACGGTGGCCATTAATCTAGTGGTCTTAGTTTGACGACCTCTCTCTCAAGCAAGCCAAAAACACATAAATAAAATTGTATTTGAAACTACAAATTCATTAAATTCATCCATAACCACTAAACAAAATCACATTTAAACTACGAATAGACTATCAACAAGCAAGACCCAACAATTATCTTAACCCATATTCACAAAATCAGACCCCAAGAATTGCGGTTTTTAGCCACACATCAAGAGATAGAAATTTATACCTAAATGAGCTTGAATTAAAATGGGTATGAAGATTTAAGTCTTGTTACAGGCCAAGAATGACAAATCCAAGAGACCCAAGTCCAAATCCTTGGAGATGAAACCCTTTTCTTCTTCAAATTTTCAAAACCCTCTCAAACTCAGAGCAAAAATATCAAAAAGTACTATTCTATATGAAAATTATAATAAGTGTTCCACCCTTAAAACTACAACTCTAACTAGTATTTATAGAATGCACTAATTTGTGCTGCAGCGGATCATTCAACGTCGTTAGTCGGAATCGACGATCAACTCTAACTAGTATTTATAGATTTCATCACCGTCTTGAACTAACCTTCAGCATCATCGTGCTCTGGATCATTGGCCGACATGGTACTGCTTCGCGGAACTTCTCGGCGATGCGTTGACTACTCCCTTTTTTCGCTGACTTGATCATTTTCTTCAGGGCTCAGCACACTGGAGCACAAGGCGAAGTAAGACCCTTTGGCGACACACCAAGTGAACTCGGCAATCCTCCAGCCTTCATTTCTTCATTCTTTTCAGCCTCTTCATTCCTTTTTGCGATGAAGTATCCATGCTTTCCTTCAAACTTCAAATACCTGAAATTTAAGTGTTTTCATCATACATTGAGATAAAATAAGCATTTGAGGACACAATATCTATTAAAATATAGCCCTAAATGATTCCAATTTGTGGACTCATCAACACCCCCAACTTAAACTTTTGCTTGTCCTCAAGCAAACTCAACGTGTTCAACCGTTCAAAACAGGTGTCTCAAAGAGTGCTATATAAGACTCAATCATGAATACACACAACAAGACTCAATTTACTTATGCAAAGATCAAATGTGCACTCAAATATTCAAGTTGTGACTCACCAATATCAAAGAACCTCATGCCCACAATACTTGCTTCAAATGCAAGTTCAAGCTCAACCAAAGTGTTCAAATGCCCTCACAGAAAGAAAGATTCCATAATCACACAATGGTTCATAGTTTAAAGCTTCGAAATTAGATACAACGCTCATTCTCATACGGAAGAACACAATGCTTGATTTCACCCATAGGTTTGCTTGTATTTTCCAATCAACATTTGTTTAAGCTCACTCAAGATCAAAAAGGTATTTTCAAGGATTTTAATGGGGCTAAGTGAAAAGGTATGGCCATTTAGGCTCAGTGACTTTTATCCTAATGAAATGTGGTGTTCACAACACCTCCCTTCCTTTTCCTTCATCATTTTCCTTAGTGCTCATAAGTCATCCTATTATTCACTTTCCATGATTTTTTTTTGGGAAACCCATTTCTTTTGCACTTTATTCTGTGACTTTCTTTTTCATTCTTTTTCTTTTTCTTTCTCTTTTTCTTATATGGAGGGGTTCCATTTTTCTTATAACTATGGGTAAGAGGAGTCTTTCCTTGCACATCTTGACTTCCCCTTTTCTTTTCACCACACCCCCAACACAGGCTTTTGGCCTAAGTTGGCTATTCTACTAACCACAGCTTTATGAGGATTATGAGTGATGGATAAAGAAAGTCCTAGTTTTCATCAGGTTTGTTCCAAAGAAAGGTAAGGCTCTAGGGGTGTTCAAAAGTGGTTCACACACTCACAAAGTAGGTCAAAAAAGAGGTATATGTCAAATTGGTTCACACTCTTAGAAGGTTCCTAAGATCATATCAAGCGATAGCAACACTTAGTTGATCGGACCAACGGGGCAAATTCTAGGATCTATCATGCATGGTTCAAAGTAAGCTCATCACACTAGACATTGACACTACAGTCAAACAAGACTCCACACTTTCGCTAGTGTGCAATGATCATCACAAGAGGCTCGATTTGATAAATGGCTAATCACAACGAGATGTAAAGTGTTCACATATTGTCTATGCAACTTCATTTGGCCTCGTGGTAGCCGTGCATTCATGTTCATTCGATTGAGAGCACTATTCAAGTCATTAGTATTGATCAAAATCGAGACTTAAATCTTGCAAAGAAACAACCACATTCAACACATGAGAGGTGGCAAAGTTTTTTAGACGGTTAAAAATCACTTTTGCAATTTAAAATAAAATGAGCCATAAGCTAAAACATCCACAGAAAAGCAGTATTAAGCCAGTTTTAAACAAAACAACCCAAATATAAAAAAAAACACAAACGTCAATAGCACACAAAGGTGGGCCTCACCCTACCACAAATAAAAACAATTTGTCCTTAAATGCAATTAACACAGAATCCGAAAGGTAAAATAAAGAAATACAGAGAGGGAGGTAAAGAAGGGATCCTATCTAAGCAGTCACTCCATCTCTCTGGGCTTCCGTTCCCGTAGTGTTGTCATTCTTCTTCTGGTCCTCTTTTTCTTTTTGCTTTGCTTCAGCTTCTGCAGCAATATTAGCCTCGATTATGTTTTCCAACTCATGAGCTGCTTTAAAGGTGTGTATCGCATTTCTGAACCCTCAAGCCCACGAAGGGACATTAGGGTCGATGGGCATCCTCCTCCTTGAACTGGCTGTCCTGTTGTTGCTCCTTTCAGTTCTTCTGAACTATTGTGCTCTTATGTGTTTGGGTGGCATGTTTCTTCCTGCAACTTTTGGTCTGGCCATGTCTGTAAAGTATTGAGATAATGTTTCTATTTGACAACCAAAACAAAGACTTTTAGCTGCATAAAGACTAGATAGTCCATTTGGCGTGCCGCCGAATACATTCAACGAGCCACAAATAATCCGCCGAAGGTCAAAGTGCAGAAAGAGTTAGGGGTGCAGACAAAGGGCGAATAAGAAGACTTTTGGTGAGTCGCTGAATGCTCTTGGCAACCTCATACTTCTCGTCGAAAGTTATAGATGCCACAACAAATAAAGCATGATAACAAGGGCGAATTAGGCGAACTGCAGAATAGTTCGGCAAGCTCGCCACAATTTGCCGAATGACCTAACATGCGCACTTTTGACCCAACTTCTAAAAATTAGCCCCGCAAACCCCGAAAACAAAATCAAAGCATGCACCAATACAACTAAGGTTGGACCCATAATAACCCAACTAAGGGTTGGGGTCGAGTCCCAAGGGAGTGGTTAGGAGAACTAATAGAAAATAAAATTAGTTCTAACTAGTCATAGCTAAAGACATTAACGATTAAAAACATTATAAATTAAAGAGGGACACAAAAGTGTCAATTAACAATGGGGGTTTTGTCACTAGCAAGTAAAAACGACAAAATTAACAAAGAAATCTAAGCAATGAGATGGGGATTCTTGGGATGTGATAGGAATATAGGATAGACTAAATCATTGGGTACATGCTTTTGATAGTAAATTCATTGAGTATTTGTGAATAGGCTAGGTTTTAAAGGGGATAAGCTCTCTCTCGAGCAACTTACCCTATTTCAAGCGGGTTCCTCTCGGACACCCACTTGTTGCATGAAGACCAGCCTACGCCTTAATCCACTCAGTGTCTCGAGCTGAGAGTGTGGACATGGGACTAGGGTTCACTCCCTTAAGTTGAACCTCATGTCGACCCACTCATACTGACTATCAATCTAGTGGTCTTAGTTTTACAACCTCTCTCTCTCGCAAGCCAAAAACACATAAATAAACTTTTATTTGCAACTACAAATTCATTAAATCATTCACAACCACTATGCGAAATCACATTTAAACTACGAATAGACTATCAGCAAGCAAGGCCCAAAAATTATCTTAACCCATATTCACAAAATCACACCCCAAGAATTGGAGTTACATAGAAATTTATACCTAAATGAACTTGCATTCAAATGGGTATGAAGATTTAAGTCTTGTTACAGGGCGAGAATTAAAATTTCAAGAGACCCAAGTCCAAATCCTTGGAGATGAAACCCTCTTCTTCTTCAAGTTTCAAAACCCTCTCAAACTCAGAGCAAAAATATCAAAAAGTACTATTCTAAATGTAAATTATAATAATTATTCAACCCTTAAAACTACAACTCTAACTAGTATAAATAGATTTCACTGATTTGTGCTACAGCGGATCATTCGGCGTCGTTAGTCAGAATTGCTGATCAACTCGGCGATTTGCCTTTTGGTATAGTTCATCACTGTCTTGCACCAACCTTTAGCATCATCGTGCTTTGGGTCACTGGGAGACATGGTACTGCTTTGCGGAACTTCTCGACGATGCGCCGACTGCTCCCTTTTTTCACTGACTTGATCCTTTTCTTTAGGGCTTAGCACAGTAGAACAACAACAGAAGTAAGACCCTTCGGCGACTTGCCAATAAACTCGGCAATCCTCGGGCCTTTATTTCTTCATTCTTTTCAGCCTTTTCGTTCCTTTTTGCAACGTAGTGTCCATGCTTTCCTTCAAACTTCAAATACCTGAAACTTAAGTGTTTTCATCAGATATTGAGATAAAATAAGCATTTGAGGACAAAATATCTATTAAAATATAGCCCTAAATGAGTCCAATTTGTGGACTCATCAATGATTCCAAGCAAAACTGTTTCTATGCACTCCAGACTATGGATCAAGAGAGTTCCCCGGATGTGGTGACTGGTATGTTAAAAGTCTTCCAACTATATGTGTATGCTTTACTTGATCCAAGTGCTACTTTGTCTTTTATGACTCCCTAAATGGCCCTGAGATTTTATATGCTTCCCGATGTGTTCTTAGAACCTTTTTCTATGTCTACCCCTGTTGGTGATTCTTTGGTGGATAAGATGATATATAGGATATGTCCCATTTTCTTATGCCATAGAGTTATTCTAGTTAATTTGATAGAGCTTGGCATGTTAGATTTTGATGTTATCTTGGGTTTGGATTGGTTGCATTCTTGCTCTGCATCTATTGATTGTAGGACTAGAGTAGTCCTGTTTTAGTTTTGAAATGAGCCTATCCTTGAGTGGAATGGGGGAAATTTTATGCCTAGAGGTCAATTTATCTCTTACCTCAAAGCTAGGAAAATGATTTCTAAGGGTTGTATCTATCATATAGTGAGGGTGAGGGATGATGATTTCTAAATCCATATTCTTTAGTCGGTCCCCATTGTAAAGGGGCAGTTTCCAATTGAATCAGATTTTGACCATTATTTTCATATTCGTAATAGTGCGAAGAGAAGGCCCTGCTCCAAGTTGTTCAAGAATATTGGCGTTCAATTTCTCGACCCTTTGACTTAGGATTAGTAAGTTGTATTTCTCGATGGGGCGGGGAAGAAATATAACTCAGCGGTAGAGTGTCACCTTGACGTGGCGGAAGTCATCAGTTCGAGCCTGATTATCCCTAAGCCCAATGTGAGTTTTTCTAGTTGGAAATGAGTTTCTGGAGGAATTTCCCTATGATTTACCCAGTGTTCCTCCTGAAAGGGCAATAGACTTCAGAATTGACCTTTTTCTAGATACACAACCTATTTCTATTACAACTTATAGAATGGCTCTGGCGGAACTTAAGAAGTTGAAGGATTAGTTGAGGGATTTGTTGGATAAGGGTTTCATCCGACCCAGTATCTCTCTATGGGGCGCTCCGGTGTTGTTAGTTAGGAAGAAGGATGGTTCACTCTATATGTGTATTGATTATAGATAACTTAACAAAGTGACTATTAAGAACAAGTATCCTTTTCCAAGAATAGATGATTTATTTAACCAACTTCAAGGGGAAAGTTATTTCTCTAATTTTGATCTCCGGTCGGGTTATCACCAATTGAGGGTGAAAGAAGAAGATGTTCTGAAAAAAGCTTTTAGAACCCGATATGGTCATTATGAGTTTTTGGTGATGTCCTTTGGTTTGACTAATGCCCCGGCGGCGTTTATGAATTTGATGAATATGGTGTTTAAACAATACATTGATATGTTCATAATTGTGTTCATAGATGATATTTTGATCTATTAGAGAGGTGAGAATTGTCTTATTGATCATTTAAGGATTTTATTGTAAATTCTCAAGGACTAACAACTCTACGCAAAGTTTAGTAAATGTGAATTTTTGATAAGGTCCTTAGCTTTTCTTTGCCATATAGTTTCAAGCAAGGGAATTGAAGTAGATCCAAAGAAAATGGATGTGGTCAAGAGATGGCCTAGACCTTTCTCACCGACACATATTAGAAGTTTCTTTGGTTTCACTGGTTATTATAGAAGATTTTTTGAGGAGTTTTCCACTATTGCCTCTCTATTGTCAACTTTGACTCCAAAGAATGCCAAGTTTATTTGGTGGGATGCTTGTGAGAAAAGTTTCCAAGAGTTTAAAGGTAGACTTACTTCCGCTATGCTAAAATTACTGAAAGGTACGGATGGCTTTGTCGTATATTGTGACGCCTCTAGAGTTAGGTTGGGATGTGTTGTTATGCAAAACTGTATGCTGATTGCCTATGCTTCAAGGCAACTAAAGGTTCATGAGAAGAACTATCCTACCCATGACTTTGAATTAGCGGCGGTGGTATTTGCCTTAAATATTTGGATTCATTATTTGTATGGGGTCCATGTTGATGTTTTCACCGCCCATAAAAGTTTGCAATATGTGTTTACCAAAAAGGATCTAAATCTTCGCCAAAGGAGGTGGATTGAATTGTTGAAGGACAATGATATGAGTGTCGTTTATCACCCTAGAAAGGCAAATGTAGTAGTGGATGCTTGTTGTTTGCGTAATCAAGGACACAACTTCCGATGCAAGTGTATACGATCGTCCAATAGTATAATAACCCCACCAAGGGTTGGGGTCGAGTCCCAAGGGACTGGGATTGAAAATTAGTGGTTAAGGGCAAACGTGCTAAAGCTAATCGTAGTTAAAGACTTTAGCAAATAAGAACATAACAAGTTAAATAGGGTGATGCAAGCGTCAACTATCTAAAGGGGGTTTGTAAGCAAGAAACAACTAAAATAGTGAAAATAAGGAAAAATACAAGTATGGAGATGGGATTCTTGGGATGTGACAGGAATATGGGATATACTAAATAATTGGGTACATGATTTTGATAGTAAATTCATTTAGTATTTGTGACTAGGCTAGACTTTAAAGGGGATGAGCTCTCTCTCGAGCAACTTACCCTATTTCAAGAGGGTTCCTCTCGGACATCCACTTGCCGCTTGAAGAACAACCTCCGCCTTAACCCACTCACTCTCTGGAGATGAGTGTGTGCACATGGGACTAGGGTTCACTCTCTCGAGCTAAACCTCATTTCGACCCACTCACACTGCCATCAATTTAGTAGTCTTAGTTTTACGATCTCTCTCTCGAGCAAGCTGAAAATACATATATGAGATTATATTCGCAACTACAACCTCATTAAGTTTATCCACAAACACTAAATGAAATCACATTTAAACTACGAATAGACTATCAGCAAGCAAGACCCAACAACTAATCTAACCCATATTCACAAAATCACACCCCAAGAATTGGAGTTTTAGCCACGCATGTAAAAGAGATAAAGAAGTATACCAATCTCAATTTCCATCAATGGGTATGCGAGATTAAGTCTTAAAACAAGCAAAGTGTGAAGAATCCAAGTGACCCAAGTCCAATTCCTTGAAATTGAAACCCTTTGAAAGCTTCAAGTTCTTCAAAACCCTCTCCAAAACATAGAGAGAATATCTCCAAAACTCTGTCTCAAACTTAATAATCTGAAAACTAGATAAAGTAAGGTAAAATTCGCTCCTAAGAATAAAAATTGAACTAGTATTTATAATTTTAAGAAAATGTGCTCCGAAGGATCTTTCGGCGACGTTAGTGAGAATCACCGATGCATTTGGCGATCCGGCCTTTGATCTACTTCGTTGCCTTTCATTAGTTTCCTTTACCATTTTTGTGCCCTAGATAATTGGGTGAGATAGCACTACTTCACGGAGTTGTTCGGTGATACGTCGATTGCTTCTTTTCACCGCTGATTTTCTCCTTTCCTTCAGGGCTAAGCACACTGGAACAAAAGGGGAATATGCGATCTGTTGGTGATTCACCGAATGGGTTCGACGATTTGCAGATCTTCGTTTCTTCATTTTCTTGGCTTCTTTTTGCTCTTTTTTGCTATGTAATGTCCATGTTTTGCCTCAAACTTCAAATACCTGAAGCTTAATGGTTTTTATCAAATATAGGGATATAACATGCATTTGAGGACACTAATTTCATCAAAATATAGTCCTAAATGAGTCCAAATCGTGGACTCATCAACACCCTCAACATAAACATTTGCTTGTCCTCAAGCAAACTCAAGTTCAGCCGTTCAAAAATGGTGTCTTGAATAGTGCTACACATGACTCGATTAAGAATGCACACAACAAGACTCAACTTACTTATTCAAATATCAATTGTGCACTCAAAGATTTGAGTAGTGACTCACCAATATCAAAGAATCTCATGCTCACAATACTTGCCTCAAATGCGTGTTCAAGCTCAACTAAAGTGTTCGACTGCCCTTACAAAAAGAATGATTCCATATTCGCACATAATGGTTTACTCATTTAAAGTTTCGAAATCAATTTCAACACTCACTCTCACAAAGAAGAAAACAATGCATGCTTTCACCCATAGGTTCGCCCGTATTTTCCCATCGACATTTGTTTCGGCTTACTCAAGATAAAAAAAGGTGTTTTTAAGGCTTGTAATGGGGCTGAGTGCAAAGGTATGGTCATTTAGTCTTAGTGGCTTTTATCCTCATGAGATGTGGTATTCACAACACCTCCCTTCCTTTTCCTTCATCATTTTTGCTAATGCTCTTAAGTCATCCCATTATTCACTTATCATGGATTGTTTGGAATCCCCATTTCTTTGGTACTTTATTCCACAATTTTCTTTTTCATTCATTTTCTTTTATTCTACTTTTTCTCTTCTTCTTTTTATTTTATATATGGAGGGATTCCCTTTTTCTCAACACCACAGGTTAAGGGAGACTTTTCTTGCACATCTTGACTTTCCCTTTTCTTTTCACCACACCCCCAGCATAGGTTTTTGGCAAGTTGGCCATTCAGTTAACCACAACTCAAGAGGATTATAGGTAGTGGATAAAGAAAGGTTTAGTGTTCATCAAGTTTCTCCCAAAGAAAGGTCACGCTCAAGGGGTGTTCAACAGAGGTTCATACATGCTCACAAGGTAGGCTACAAAGGGGTATATGTCAAATTGGTTCACACTCTTTAAATAGCCTCAAATCACATCAAAAGCTAGCCTTACTTAGTCGATCGGACCAATAGGGAAAATTCTAGGATCTATTATGCATGTTTCAAAGTAAGCTCATCAAACTAGGCATCGACACTATAGTCAAACAAGACTCCACACTTTCGCTAGTGTGCAACGGTCATTACAAGAGACTCAATTCAATACTAGGCTAGTCAAAACGAGATGCAAAAAATTCACATATTGTCTATGCAACTTCATTTGGCCTCATCGTAGCCACGTATTCATGTTCGTTCGATTGAAGCATTATTCAAACCATCGATATTGATCGGGACCGAGACTTAAATGTTGCAAAAGAACTGCCACATTCAACACACCAGAGGTGGCAAAAATTTTTGGATGGATCAAAATCATTTTTGCAATTTAAAATAAAAGGAGCCATAAGCTCAAACATCCACAGAAATAGATACAACACAATTTTAAAGTAGAACAACCCAAATATATACGCAAAACACAAATATCAACACAAAAGGTATGGGCCTCACCCCACCACAATTAAAAAGTATTTGTCCTCAAATGCTAATAAAAGTATCCAAAAGTAATAATATAATAAGACAGAGAGGGAGGTAAACAAAGGTCCTTTCTATGCAGTCTCTCTCTTTGTCGGGGTCTTGGTGGCTGGTGTAGCAGTCTGTATATGGGCATCAGTGCTCGAAGTAGCCTCAGACGGATTAGCAATGCCAAATCCACTAGGAGCTGTGGATGTCTCAGTCAACAATGTCTGGATGACAGGCTGCACAATCGTCTCTATAGGATCTGGCAAGTTTCTAAATATGCCCTCATCTCTGTTCTCTTGTGTCTCCTCAGCATATAGTGATATCAACTCCTCGTCAGTCTCTGCATTCGACTCTCCATGTGCTGTGCCATCCCCTTGCACATCTTTGGTGGTAGCTGGAGGAATTCCCGAGGTCTCAGGAGCATCCTCGTCATCTGCACCCCGCATCAGTGAAGTGAAGTTAGTAGACCTAAGATAGTCTACGTCCTTCCTCAAACTCACAATCTCATCTTTTAAAGTCGTCACCTCAGAGGCCTCCCCCTGTTTGCTCTCACAAGAAATGACTCTCACTATCAAGGCATCAACAGAAGTCTGAAAGGGGGTAAGTGCTGCTAGTATGGCCTTGTCGATCATCTCTAGAATAGACCTCTCTAGTCGGGTTGCTCTCATATCAGTTGAATAGGCCAACTGCCCCATCTTCAGGATCATGACCTGAGTGATCTTGGCAGGCTAGGAGTAGGTGAAGGTGCCTCTGCTGGTAATGAGTCAATATTGACCTCTGGAGAAGTATTTGCTGGAGGTGCTCTCCTTCTGTCAACCTCCTCTCATGTGAACTCGGCCTCTATACGCCGGATATTGGTGGAGGAAGATGGGGTGACCTCAACATCCCTCATAGTATCATGAGATACTCCAGCTCGCCGGCACAACTCAGTGACCAGAACTATAAATGGCAGAGACGTCAGCTTCTGATTGGCTCTCATGGCCATCTCCTGTGAATTCAGTAGTCTCAGATCGATCTGCCTCCTGGCCATGATAGAGCCAAGGCCAGCCGTCTTAGGATGGCGCAGAATAGACTCGTTCTGGGATGGTATTATGTAGCTGCTAATGAAGCCAAACCAGAACCTGGAGGCGATGTTCATGTCCTTCTTCTCAGTAGGAGCTCTTGCATCCATCCACCTCAGGGTGGTGTCAGAAATCATCGGAGCCAACCAATCCTTCAAATCATCCAGGGACTGAACAGTCGGCAACCCCTAGTAAGGAAGTAGAAAGTGCAGTGGTCTACCCAATATAGCATTAATATGCTCATTGTGACACTCCACTCCTTGCCTCTAACCATGACCGACTTCACCGATTGAAACTCACTTGCCTTCTTCTTGTTCTTAGGAACTAACTCTCCATAAGCGGTGTAAAACTCCCTAACCTAGGAAGGAAGGTAAGGGCCTCAAGGCCGTGTGAACTGCTCGAACTCATGGTAGCAGAGGGTGTCCAAAACATCTGGGTATTTGCCTTCCAGACCCTTCGTAGATAGCAGCTTCTCCTCTATGATAGTCCGGACTCATTCACCTTTTAGTCTGTTCAGCAATCTAGGTGGAGGAGCAATAGGGAGTGCATGAGTTACTGAGGGTGCCTGGGTTGGCACTGAATTTGTAGTTTGAAGAGTGGCAGCTGAGGGAGTACTGGTAGGTGTGGGCTGAGATCTTGCCCGAAGCGCATCCTTTCGGCTAATTAGAGGTTTTTCATCCTCTGGTTCAGAGAAATCTGGCTCAATACCTACTCCTTTTCTAGCTATATGTTTCTTCCTCTTGCCTTTGTCTTCCAGTTGGAGGTCATCCCCTCTCCTCTTTGAAGGGTTTGATCCTCCTTCATTTCTTATAATACCCTTTGCCTTTTTATGGGGTGGTTCAGTTATATTGATGCGTACCATATCTGCAAAAGATCGAGAGAAATAAAGAAAACAAAAGCAAACTCTAGCATAACAAATCTTGTTGGAGATAAACTCACCGATCTAGTCGGTGAGTCGCCAAATTGCTTTGGCGAGCTAAGTCCAGCTCGTCAATGAGGTTGGCTAAACAATTAAGGCAAGTCAGCTATAAGAGAGTCCTTTCGGAGAATCGCGGACTACATTCGGCGAGCAAGGGTTTGTCCTCCGAAAGTTGCACTGCATAAAGGTCTCAGGGTGCAAATAAAGAGCGATAAAGAGTACTTTCGGCTAGTCTCAAGTGTCTTCGGCAAAATCAAGCATCTCACCAAAAGTTACAGACTCAAACCACAAACTTGAGACAAAATTAAATGCGAGATGAAGAAAATAGGCGAATCGCTAAATGTCCCAACGTGTCCACTTTCAACCCACCTTCTCGAATTCAATGCCGCAAACCCCAAAATTGAAATCAAAGCACGCACTCATGAAATTCAAACAAGACCTATACTACCCATCACCCTGGGATACTCAGATTTCTCCCGAATTTGCCGAATTTGGCCATTTGACGATATTTGCTCATAAGAGTGGTGTCACCCGCTCTATCATTGAGCAAATTTTCAAAATTTAGCATAAACCTGGGCTACTTAGACTTCACCTAATCTATCTAACAACATGCAATCACGACCCAACTTATTAAAAAGCACAAAGATTATGGGCATTTGAAAATCAAATAATACGGGCAAGATTTTCAAATTAAAATAGGCAATTAAGGATTCTAATCCTATCAAAGAGGTCCAGCATACAACAATACAATACGATCATTGCAAATGAGTACAAACTTCAATAAAATAAACTCGGGGTTTGGAAAAGTAACCTTTTATGCCAATTAAAATGCGATTGAGAAGCTAGGCATCAAAAAACTCCAACTCCGAGCACAAATCAACTAATCAAAATACTAGTAAAATGCGAAAATAAGGAAAATACTACCTTGGTGTGATTTTGTGAAATTTAAAAGCGAGGGAAAGTGAAGAATTTCAAATTCTAAGGCTTTTGGCCTTTATAAACCATTTGGTTTGCATCCATTCAGCGACATTAGTCGCACTCGACGATTTGCCGAGTGGTTACTTAGCCCGTTGATTCCCACAGGATATTTAATTTCTTAGGGGTCAAGACGACGGTTTGGGTCGAGGTTGCTGGCCTAGTCGATGACGCGCTGAATACTACATCAGTTTGCCGAGTTTTACAAGCTCTGACTTGAAATTAAATTTGGCCAAACGGTGGGTCAAGTCGGGCTCGCCGACCTCTTCGGCGATCCATTGACTGACCATTTTCTCGCCAATCTATATTTTTCACCACTTTCCTAATTCAAACCTACACCACTACACACCATTATTTATAAAAGCAAATTAAAACATTTAAAACCTTAGGTTGCCTCCCAAGAAGCGCTTTATTTAACGTCGTGGCAGGACGCAAGTCCTTACTCACTCCCCATTGGTTGGATTGGCCCTAGTGTTACTAGGTAACCCCAATAGTTCGTTTGAGTGAAGAGGAGGCACTGCATAATTCAAGAGTGTCCTGATCAGTTGGATCGATCTATAGTGAGAGCCAACCATTTGATTCAACACTTCAATACTCTCCTTCATCTCTTTTAACATTTGATCTTGTTCTGTGATTTTCTAGAGAATGATTTAGGGTGTGTCCTCGCATGATTGTTCTCCATGTCTAGATCTCTAGACTGCTTCCTTTCATGAGGAGGTATGTGGTCCCTTGACTCTTGCACTGGTTTTCTACCTCTGTTATTTTGGTGGCCTACTCGTTCAGTTGAATTACCAGTGAAGGTAATGTGAAGTCCCTCTCGACTTCTTGCTTCAACTCAACCAAGTTACCACCCTTTCCCTAAGCCATTCTTAGGGAACCTACCTATACCAACAAATTTAAAGAAAAAAAAACTAAAAATAAGATTCGTAAACTATAATTATTGAAAGTATTCAACTTAAATAAAAAACTTTCATGTAACACCACTCTATGGTAGCGGCACCATTTTGATGTTTGTGTAATCAAGGACACAACTTCCGATGCAAATGTCTACGATCGTGCAATAGTATAATAACCCAACCAAGGGTTGGGGTCGAGTCCTAAGGGAGTGGGCGTGAAAATTAGTGGTTAAGCACAAATGTGCTAAAGCTAATCGTAGCTGAAGACTTTAGCAAATAAAGACATAACAAGTTAAATATGGTGACGCAAGCGTCAATTATCTAAAGGGGGTTCGCAACCAAGAAACAACTAAAATAGTGAAAATAAGGAAAAATACACGTATGTAAACGAGATTCTTTGGATGTGACAGGAATACGGGATAGACTAAATGATTGGGTACATGCTTTTGATAGTAAAATCAATGAGTATTTGTTACTAAACTAGACTTTAAAGGGGATAAGCTCTCTCACGAGCAACTTACCCCGTTTCAAGCGATTTCCTCTCGGACACCCACTTGTCGCCTGAAGAATAGCCTCCACCTTAACCCACTCACTCTCTCGAGCTGAGTGTGTGAACATGGGACTAGGGTTCACTCTCTCAAGCTGAACCTCATGTCGACCCACTCTCACTGCCCATCAATTTAGTGGTCCTAGTTTTATGACATCTCTCTCTCGCAAGCCGAAAACACGTGTATGAGATTATATTTGCAACAACAACCTTATTAAATTCATCCACAACCACTAAATAAAATCACATTTAAACTATGAATAGACTATCATCAAGCAAAGACCCAACAACTAATCGAACTTATATTCACAAAATCACACCCCAAGAATTGAGGTTTTAGCCACGCATGTAAATGAGATAAAGAAGTATACAAATCTTATTTTCCATCAATGGATGCAATATTAAGTCTTAAAACAACCAAAGAGTGAAGAATCCAAGAGACTCAAGTCCAATTCCTTAAATTTGAAACCCTTTGAAAGCTCCAAATTCTTCGAAACCCTCTCTAAAACTTAGAGAGAATATCTCCAAAACTCTGTCTCAAACTTAATAATCTGAAAACTCGATAAAATAAGGTAAAATTTGCTCCTAAGAATAAAAACTGAACTAGTATTTATAGTTTTCTGAAAACGTGCTCTCGATATTTATTTACCCATGAGCCACCAAGATGTACAGTGATTTGCGAGAGATCTATTGTGAAATGGGATGAAGAAGGACATTATGGGATTTGTGGTTAAGTGTCCTAATTGCAAACAAGTGAAGGTTGAGCATCTGAAACTGAGAGGTTTATCCAAGATATTAGCGTTACTATTTGGAACTGGGAAGATTTGAATATGGACTTCATAGTGGGATTACCCCATACTCTGCAACAATAAGATTTGATTTGGGTTATAGTTGACCTAATAATGAAGTAGGCCTATTTCAATCGCGTCAAGATTTCCTGTTTGGTGGAATATTATGCAATGTTGTATTTAAGAGAGATGGTAATATTGCATATAGTGCCCTTGTCTATTATCTCTGATAGTGGTACTCAGTTTATTTCTCAATTTTAGAAGTCCTTCTAAAAGGGTCTTGGCACTAAAGTTAAGCTTAGCACGACATTTAACCCCCAAACCGATGGGCAAGCGGAACAAACAATCCAAACGTTGGAAGACATGTTGAGAGCTTGTGTGCTTTGTTTTAAGGGAAAATGGGATTACCATTTGCCTTTACTTGAATGTGCCTATAATAATAGCTATCATTCTAGTATTAGTATGGCTCCATTTGAGCCTATGTATGGTAGGAGGTGTAGATCTCCTATATGATGATTTGAGGTGGGTGAAGTTTCTTATATAAGACTCGAGTTAGATCATGAGGCTACTGAGAAGGTTTGAATCATTAGAGAGAGGTTGAGACGACCCAAAGTCGACAAAAGTCTTATGCCAATGTTAGAAGAGATCTTGAATTTGATGAGCATTATTTGGTTTACTTGAAAATCTAAACCATGAAGGGTGTAATGAGGTTTGGTAACAAAGGGAATCTTAGTCTCCAATTTGTATGCCCATATAAAATTTTGAGGCGTGTTGGTAAGGTTGCATATGAGCTTGATTTGCCAAATGAGTTGGCATCGATGCATTCGATTTTCCATGTCTCTATGTTGAAAAAGTGTGTTGGAGATCCCACATCTATAATCCCCCTAGAAGGGTTGGGAGTGAAATAGAACCTTTCTTATGAAGTAGTTTTGGTTGAGATGTTATACCGGCAAGATAAGAGTTTGAGGTACAAAGAGGTTGCTTTCGTGAAACTGTTACTGAGAAACCATCTAGTTGACTGTGCTTCTTGCGAGGCAGAGGCCTATATGATGTCCCGATATCCTCATGTTTTTCCTCCTACTCTAGCTTGAGGTAATGAATTTCTCTTGGTTTGCTCTTGTTGAAGTCATTTGTATTTAATGTATTTACATGATCTCATTGTTTAATGCATGTTCATCTAAAAATGGATTATGTTTTGAAAGTAAAAATATTTTATGATTTATTTACCTCATGTTGTTGTCCATTGAGTATGAGTTGCTTATAGACATCATGAGATGAGTTGTAGAACATGCCTTGACTTGGAGTTGAGATTTCCTCCTTGAATATGTACTTTGTGCATAAATTTCATTTAGGCTCCATGAGATGGCATTGAGTATTGCTTTTGAGTTTTGAGATGCTAGTTCCTTCTTAAGTGTAAGAAATATGAAATTTCAGGCATATTGGGTTGTTATAAGTAGTCCCTATTCCCTTATGGTGTATTGAGTATGTTGAGTTTAAGTTGATGGTTCCTCTTCAATTGTGTGTTTTTTGATGAGTTGCATGCATGATAGGCTAGTAGTCATGAGTATTTTCATTTAGAAATGTACCTAGAATTTGATTAGAGGATGAATGATCCTAAGGGGGAGATAATGTAACACCCTGGATTCAAAAGAGGAAAAAATGAAGCTTAATGAAGAGCTATAGGTGCCATCAATGATCGGTCACTGATGGCCCGTGGACTGATCCATGGACCGTAGGTAGGGGTGTGTGGTTCGTCACCCAGGATGTGTGGTTCGTCACCCAGGGTGTGTGGTTCGTCACCCAAGGCTAAGCTTAGACTTCAAGACCACGGCCTGACCAATGGACCATTGGTCAGACCACAGTCCGTGGTCGAAGGTCGTAGGTCCAAGGCCCAAAAACCAATCTCTGACCACCGAACGACGAACGTGCAGTTGTGAAGTGTAAATCCCCAATTCTAGTTAGGCTTTCTTCTAATGTTGTGAGTTATGATGAATGTTGATCCACTTAAGTGAATTATGATTATTTATGATTGAATTGGTAGGATTACATGTTTTTAGGATAAAATTGCATGTACCCATGCCTATTCAATGTTTCTAACCTAGAATTGATTGGGTTTGAAGAGAAACTTTATGGGTTTAGATATCCCCTTACAGGATTGATGAATTATGATTAGAATTACTTGAAATTAGAGCATATATGATTAACATGATGCTAACTGGTTGAGAGTAAAACATAGAAGATGATCATGAGATATAGTGCTTTGAGAGTAAAGCCTACACTATAAATTTTTGATTGTTCATATTGTAGTATGGAAGGGATACTTCCTACAATGAATTGCTAAGCATGATTGTTTGAATGTGATAGGTTCACGCACATGAATGATTCTAATGTTGTGGGTTATGATGAATGTTGATCCAGTTGAGTGGAGTATGATTGTTTATGATTGAATTGGTAGGATTACATATTTTTGGGATCAAATTGTATGTACCCATGCCTTTTCCATGTTTCTAACCTAGAATTGATTGGGTTTGATACCTTGAAGGGAAACTTTATGGGTTTAGATATCTCCTTACAGGATTGATAAATTATGATTAGAATTGCTTGAAATTAGAGCATATATGATTAACATGATGCTAACCTATTGAGAGTAAAACATAGAAGATGATCATGAGATGTAGTGTTTTGAGAGTAAAGCCTATACTATAAATTTTTGATTGTTCATATTGTAGAATGGAAGGGATAGTTCCTATAATGAATTGCTAAGCATGATTATTTGAATGTGATAGGCTTACGCACATGAACGATTCTAGGTTGAAAGGATTGCTCACCTAAAATGAATCCAAACTAAAATGCTAAATGAATGATGAGGCTAGAGGTGACTATCCTTGACCTCCATATATTAAGGATAAGATGTAATTTGCCATACTCCTTAGAATTGACAAAGAGTTGATTCCCCACGTTCCTATTATGATGAATGGACATGGAGGCGAGTACTCATGATCCTTATGAAATGGTGTGGAGGAGATTACCCGTGTCATATGATGTGATTGTGGAGGCGAGTACACATGATCTTAAAGTAAGTAAGGCAAGAGTTGAATACCCATTAGCCTTTATAAGTTGGGCAAAGAGGCGAATACCATGTCTTTAAAAGCAAGTATGAATAATTTGATTATTTTATGAAGATGATTAGCTTGGAGTTTATTAGATATGCCTTCCATGATGTAAGCTTGACTAGAGGAGGATTACCTAAGTCTTGACTAAGGACAAGTGAGGTTACTTAAGGAAGCCTTCCTCTTTTATTATGTTAACTTTATATGTCTCGAGTATGTTTAATCTTTATGTCTTTTGTTGACTAATGCTTATATTTATGTTGTTTATACTAGCTATCATATTTAGTACATTTTTGTACTAACGCAGACTCTTGCCTACATTTCTTATCCAAATGTAGGGTCTGGCGATATTGATTCTGACACTAGTCGCTAGGTTCATTGTTGATCAAGAAAGTGAAGATTTGGTGAGTCCTCATAGAATTCGAGAATTGGACCATCCCTTTTTCGCTTTTTTGTCTTTCTTTTCATGTTGGACTATTGTATGGGCTGCGTCTCGAGATTTTATCTCTTATGTTTGATGGTTTGAGACAATGATGTTAGACTTCTGCATTTTATGAAAGACTTTGATTGTTTGGAAATGTTTTAAATTTCTGCACTTTTCTATTATTTTATGTAATGATATGCTAAGTGGCTTGTATAAGGCCTCTCAGGGTCTTATACACCTTGTTACATCTAGGGGTAACCCTGGGTTGTGACACCTAATGTTTAGGTCATACGGTTAAGGGTCTAAAGTTTTGATTTATTTTTAGTGTCTTTAGGACATTTTAGTGCTTCTTTAGGGTTTAAAGTTTAAGGTTTTTAGGTTTAAGGGTGTTTTAGGGTTTAGGGTTTACATCCGTAGGTCCTTTAGGTTTAGGGGTTTTTAAGGTTTTCTTGAAGGTGTTTTTAGGTTTAGCATTTTTAAAGGTTTTTTAGGGTTTAGGGTTTCTTAAGGTTTATGATTTCTTTGGGGTTCTTCGGATACTTAGGGTTTAGGATTTAGAATTTTGGCTTTAATTTTAGGGTTTAGGCCCTAATATTTAGGGTTTACTATTTAGGGATTAGGGTCTAAGCTTTAAGGTATTAGGTTGGGTATAATTCTCAAGGTTTAGGTACTACGATTTGCTGTTTTTTGTGTGGTTTAAGATTTTATACATAAAGTTTAGGGTATAGAGTTAAGGTCCTATAATTTAGGGTTTTTTAGGGTTTAAAGTTTAGGGGTTTTTGAGGTTTAGGTATTTTTTGGGGTTCAGGGTTAAATGCTTTGGGTACTTTAGGTCTAGGGGTTTTTGAGGTTTGGGTATTTTTTGGGGTTCAGGGTTTAGGGCTTTGGGTACTTTAGGTTTAGGGGTTTTTATGGTTTTCATTATGGTGTTTTTAGGGGTTTTTTAGGTTTAGGTTTGTTTTGAGGTTTTTTTTTTGAGATTTTTAGGGTTTTTAGGGTTTTTTTTTTTTGTAGGGTTTAGGATTGTTTAGGATATTTGTTTTAGGTTTTAGGTTTTCTTTTTGTTTTTTTAGGGTTTCACTTTTCTTAGAGTTTCTTAGATACTAGGGTTTCTTGGGCTTTCTTAGGCCTTAGGGTATAGATTTTAGGCCTTAAGGCTTAGGGTTTTGGCCCTAAGACATTGGGTTTACAATTTAGGGTTTAGGGTTTAAGCCCTAAGGTATAGGGTTGGGTATAGTCTTTAAGGTTTAGGCTCTTCGATTTAGAGTTTTTAGGTTTTAAGATTTAGTCCATAAAGTTTAGGGTATAAAGTCTACGTCCTATAGTTTAGGGTTTAAAGTTTAGGTTTTTTTGTGTTTTTAAAGTTTTTCTAGGGTTTAAAGTTAATGGTATTTTAGTTTAGGGATTTTTTAGGGTTTAGGATTTAGGTCTTTGGTTCTTTAGGTTTAGGAATTTTTAAGATTTTCTTTATGGTGTTTTTAGGATTTTTTAGCATCTTGTTCTTCTAGGGCTATTAAGGGTTTAGGGTTTATTAGGGTGTTTTATATGGTTAAGGGTTCCATGGGGTTTCTTATGTTTCTTGCAACCTAAGGTTTAAAGTTTAGAGTTTTGGCCTTAAGGTTTAGGCATGAGGCCCTAAGTTATAGGTTTACAATTTAGGGTTTAGGGTTTAAGCTCAAAGGTATAGGCATGAGTATAGTCTTTAAGGATTAGGCCCTATGGTTTCGTGTTTCTCTAGGGTTTAGGATTTAGGCCCAAAGGTTTACATTAAAGAGTTTAGGTCCTATGGTTTTGGATTTAAAGTTTAGGGGTTTTAAGGGGTCTTTAGCGTTTTGTTAAAGTTTTTCATGTTTTAAAGTTTAGGGTGTTTTAGGTTAATGGTATTTTTACGCTTTATGGCTTTGGGTTCTTTAGGTTTAGGGTATTTTTATGATTTTTAGGGGGGTTTTAAGGTTTTTTCGGGTTATTATGGTTTGTTGGGTTTCTTTGGGTTTCTTCTAGCTTAGGGTTTAGGGTTTAGCTTTTAGGCTATAAGGTTTAGGCCCTAAGGTTCAGGTTTTATGATTTAAGGTCTACGGTTTAAGCCCTAAGATATAGAATTGGTTTAGTCTTTAATGTTTAGGCCCTATGGTGTAAGGTTTTTAGGGTTTAGGATTAGGCCCAAAGGTTTACGGTATAAATTTAAGGAGTTATGGTTTAAATTTATGGTTTTGTAGGGTTTAAAGTTTAGGGTTTTTTAACTTTAGGGTCTTTTTTAGGATTATGGGTGTAGGGCTTTGGGTTATTGAGGATTAGACATTTTTGAGATTTCTTTGTTTTTAGAGTATTTTACATTTAGGGGTTTTTAGGTTTTTTTAGAATTTTTTTAGGGTGTTTTCAGGGTTTAGTGTTTCTTGTCATTTTTATAGGGTTAAGAGTTTCTTGGGGTCTCTTTGAACTTAAGATTTAAAGTTTAGATTTTTGGCCTTAAGGTTTAGGGATCAACCCCTAAGGTCTAGGGTTACAATTTAGGGTTAAGGGTTTAAGCCCAAAGGTATAGTGATGGGTATAGTCTTTAAGGTTTAGGCCTATGTTTTATGGTTTTTGTAGGGTTTAGGATTCAGGCCCTAAGGTTTATGGTATAGATTTAGGTCCTATGGTTTAGGATTTAATGTTTTGGGTTTTGAGGGGGTTTTAGGGTGATTTTAAAGTTTTTTTTTTCAGGGTTTAATGTTTAGGGGGTTTTAGGTTTATGGTCTTTTTACGCTTTATGGGTTTGGGTTCTTTAGGTTTATGTTTTTTAAGGTTTTTTGTAAGGTATTTTAATGGTTTTTTTAGATTTAGGGTTTTTAATTTTTTAGGGTTTCTAGGGTTTTGGGGGTTCTTTGGGTTTCCTACGGTTTCTTATGGCGTAGGGTTTAGATTTTAGGCCATAAGGTTTAGGGTTTTGGACCAACGGTTTAGGATTTACAATTTAAGGCTTAGGGTTTAAGACCTAAGGTATATGATTGGGTATAGTCCTTAAGGTTTAGGCCCGACGGCTTAAAGTTTTTAGGATTTAGGATTTATGCCCTAAGGTTTACTGTATAGAGTTTAGCTCTTATGATTTAAATTTATGGATTTTTTAGGGTTTAAAGTTTAGGGGTTTTTAGGTTTAGGGTCTTTCTTAGGGTTTAGGGTGCATGAATTTTGGTTCTTTAGGATTAGGGGTTTGTGAGATTTCTTTAGGGTGTTTTTAATGTTTTGTTTGGTTTAGGGATTTTTAGTTTTTTTTAGTGTTTTGGGGTGTTTTTAAGGTTTAGGGTTTCTTGGGGTTTTGTAGGGCTTAGGTAGGTTTAGATTTAGGCCTTAAGGTTTAGTGTTTAGGCCATAAAATTTAGGGTTTACTATTTAGCGTTTAGGCTTTAAGCCCTAAGGTATAGGGCTAGGTATAGTTTTTATGGTTTAGGCCCTACGGTATAGGATTTTTTAGTGTATAGTGTTTATTTCTTACGGATAAGGGTTTAACATTAAGGATTTTTTTCATGGTTTCTTAGGGTTTTTTTAGGGTTTAAAGTTAAGGAATTTTTTTTTTATTTAGGGTCCTTTTTAGTGTTTAGGGCTTTGGGTTCTTTGGGTTTAGGGATTTTTAATGTTTTCTTTAGGGAAGTTTTTGGTTAAGGCTTTTTTAGTTTTTTTTTTTTTTTTTTAAGGTTTTTAATGTTTTAAAGGTTTCTAGGGCTTAAAGATTAGGGTTTTTTTAGGTTTAGGATGTTGGGCTTTGTGTTCTTTATGTTTAGGGGCTATCAGGTTTTCTTTAGGGCGTTTTAAGGGGTTTTTAGAGATTTTTTTAAGGTTTCTTAGGGTTTAGCTTCACTAGGGTTTACGGCTTCATGGGGTTTTTTATGGCTTCTTAGGGCTTAGGGTTTAGATATAAGGCCTTATGGTTTAGGGTTTAGGACCTAAGGTTTAGGGTATACAATTTAGGGTTTAGGGTTTAATCCCTAACCTATAGGGTTTTGGAGAGTCCTTAATGTTTAGGCCCAACAGTGAAGGGACTTTCTAGGGATTAGGATATAGGTCGTAAGGATTATGGTATAGAGTTTAGATCATGTAGTTTAGCATTTAAAGTTTAAGGCTTTTCTGGGTGTTTTTATAGTTTTTTAGGTGTAGGGTTATTAGAGTTTTTTTTTAGTGTTTTTACGATATTTTAAAAGTTTAGTATTTTTTTAGGTTTGGTGTTATTTTAGGGTTTAATGCTTTGGGTTCTTGAGGTTTAGGGGGTTTTAAGGTTTTCTTTAGGGTGTTTTTAGTGTTTTTAGTGTTTAGGGTTTCTTCTTATTTTCAGGGTTTTTTTAGGGTTTCTTGGGGTTTCTTAGTGCTTCTTAGGGCTTAGGGTTTAGATTATGGCTTAAGGTTTATTGTTTTGAGTTTGGGATTTACAATTTAGGGTTTAGGGTTTAAGCCCTAAGGTATAGGGTTGGGTATAGTCCTTAATGTTCAGGCCCTACAGTTAAGGGTTATTAGGGCTTTGGATTTAGGCTCTAATGTTTAGGGTATACTGTATCGGTCCTACGGTGTAGTGTTTAAAGTTTAGGGTTTGTGATTTAGGAATTTTTTTAATGGTTTTTTGGGGTTTAATATTCAGGGGTTTTTCGGGTTAGGTTTTTTTTGAAGGTTTAGGGTTTATGGCTTTGGGTTCTTTAGGTTTAGGGGTTTTCAAGGTTTAAGGCCGTTTTATGTTTAGGGTTCTTTAGGGTTTCTTTACGGGTTTTTTGGTGTTTTCATGGTTTAAAGTTTAGGGTTTTTTAGGTTTAGTTTTTTTTTTATGGATTAGAGTTTAGAGCTTTGGATTCTTTAGGCTTAGCGGGTTTTAAGGTTCTTAGGGCATTTTTAGGGGTTTCTTATGAAAAGTGGTATAACATATTTCGTTGCTAAGTACCTGAATTGTCAACAAGTCAATGTAGAACACCAGAGGTCAGGTGGTATGGCTCAGACCATAGATCTTCTATAATGGAAGTGGGAGGTGATCAATATGGATTGCATTATAGGTTTACCTCGATCTCGCAGGACGCTTGATTTGATTTGAGTGATTGTAGATCGAATGACTAAATCAGCCCATTTCTTACCAATAAAGACTACCCATTCAGTAGAAGATTATGCTAAGTGTTATATTCAAGAGGTAGTCAGACTTCATGGATTTTCGATGTCCTTCAATTCAGATAGAGGTGTGCAATTCACTGCAAAATTTTGGAAGTCTTTCCAGAATGGTTTTGGTTCCAAGGTAAATTTGAGTACTACTTTTCATCCTCAGACTAATGGACAAGTAGAGCACACAATTTAGAGTTTAGAGGATATGTTGAGGGTGGGTGTGATCTATTTCAAAGGTAATTGGGATCACTTACCTCTCATAGAGTTTGCTTATTACAACAATTACCACTTTAGCATCCAAACAGCTCTGTATGGGCCCTTTATGGGAGAAGATGTAGATCTCTAGACTTGGTTCATCAAGCTATGGAGAAAGTGAAGACTACTCAAGAAAGGTTGAAAATGGCGTAGAGTCATCAGAAATCCTATACAGATGTTAGTAGAAGGGACTTAGAGTTTGAGGTAGATGATTGGGCTTACCTAAAGGTTTTATCCATAAAGGATGTCATGAGATTTGTAAGAAGAGGAAACTTAGTCCTCGGGATATTGGTCCTTACAGGATATCCAAGAGGATTGGTAATGTAGCTTATGAGTTGAAGCTACCATTAGAGTTAGAAGCAGTCCATCTGGTATTTCACATTTCAATGTTGAAAAAGTGTATGGGCGATATTTTGCTTATTATACCGACTGAATATTGGTATGAAGGATAGATTATATTATGAGGAGATTCCCGTGCATATTCTAGATCGTCAAGTTCTTAAGTTAAGAACCAAGGAGGTAGCATCAGTCAATGTCTTATAGAAGAATCAATTTGTTGAGGAAGCTACTTGGGAAGCTAAGGAGGATATGAAGAAGAGATACCCACATCTCTTTGTATCGGAAAAAGTCCAAATTAAGGTACTAATCCTTTTCTTGGCATTTATTTTAGTTGAAATGTTGTGTTACTTTGCATGTTGAGTGTTTGAGTTGGGTGTTAGATGTTACCACCCTTAGTCTGCTAAGGGTAATATCATTCGAGTACGAATGTCCCCAAGGGGGAGATATTGTAACACCTCGCTATTTGAAAGAGCTAAAGATCGAAAGAACTAAATTGGAAATAGCAAAATCTCAAATTTTGCAACTTATGCATGAGTTATAAGTTTTTGGTCAACTTCAAATGATCATAACTTTTAGTACATGACGAGTTACAGAGCTCATAAGATATCAAATGAAAGGTCTTGGAATCCTTTTTCCAACACTGCCAAGTTTGCTAACTTCCGAGCTCGTATGAGGGAGATATGCCTGTTTGAAGTCAGGTTGTCTAGTTAAGGAAAGTTATTCGAAAATATGAAGGGTATTTTGGTCTTTTCCTTACCACATCAGCTTAAAACGAAATTTGGGTAATATCAACGGGTATGAACTGATTTGGTTCAGTTTTACAAATCCTAAAATATGCTAGGGTTTTGAGAGGAGTTCACGAAGATGAAAAAAGCAGAAAAATCAAGGTGTTCTTCAATTTTGCTTGTGAATCGAAGGTTGTTTCGCCAAGGGTTAAATCCCAAAGAGGTATGTGAGTTCGCATATTGTTGGGTTCGTTCACCCACATGCCAATCATGTTATTTTCAGCGAAGTTTCATTATTGAAGTTAAAGTATTTGTGTTCTTGATGAGTTTTATTGAACATTCTTACATAATCTTGTTTGTTGAGGTTTTGATGAATTCTTGAGATAAATGTAAGTGCTTGAAGGGTAATTTTGAGTAGATTATTGTATACTAATGTTGGGTGGTATTCTAATCTAAGGTATTGGGGAAGAAACCATTTGATTCTAGGAGAATTGGGGTTAGAAAACAAGGAAGAAAAAGTCAGACAGAAAATAAAGTATGATGCGGACTTGTTCCTTTAGAGTGAAACTTCCCTCTCTGCATTGCGGAGAGAATGTAGACTCCACTATTTCAAAAATTATTTCAATACCAAATGTTATAATTCAACTCCCTATCGTGGACTTGTTCCCCATACATTGTTTTTCAACTGTTTCTCTTGAATAACTATCTGAAACTCATTTAATCATCACGACATCCTTCCTATCATAAATCTTAACCTTGAATTCATTATTCTAATTCAAGGTAGAGTTAATAGTTAAGTCTAGAAAGTTCTTTAAGAACTCTCTACACTAGAGTATGTTTTATTTAAAATGATATTTGGGAACTAAGTATTCCCAAGAGTAAATGTTTTCACATTTAAGATGAGAGGAAACACCGATTTCCAAAATTGTTTTCATGAGCAGTTTTAGTACCATCTCTTTTAAGAGAAAGATTTTTGAGTAATAATCTCAAACCACAGAAATAGTTATGTTTTTAAAAATATGAGCTAGTTCCATTTTGATAGTAGTATTGAACACCGATATGGGAACTAGTTTAGATAACTCAAAGTCTCTATAAACCATGTAGCCAACGTGGGTAGAAAGGAACATACTTTTTAGATGATTCCTTAATGTTTTTTAGCATAGACTAGTGAATCCACTTAGTAGTAGGTTCTATACCCCAACAAAGTATAGGACATTTCTGGCAGCGTGGGCTAGATGTTGTATCATCACATAGCTCATAGTGATGGTTGTTGGTTAGAGAATCTCCCACGGAGGACTTTTATTTGAATATACAAAACTGAGTTATTATTGTATTTTTCAATACATTGAGTTGCTATCTACTATTTCAAAAGCTTTTCTTTATATTTCATCTTTGTCACTTCTTATATTGAAATGAATTGAGTTTAGTTAAGACGAGGTAAGTGTTTCTTCAGTTCCATTTCAAGCTTTTGTCTTGTTTTAGAATTCCCCTCACATGCTCGTACATTCCATCTACTAAAGCCATTTGGCCTGCATCTTTTATTATGCGAATAGTGTAACTAGGATCAATCTCGGTAACCGTTGATCCAGTTGACCTTCAAAGTTGTTGGTGAGCCTCCTTAGTTCTGGAGGATCCCTTTATTGTGTATATCATTCTACTTTTATTAGGATGTCGTGGGTCTTGTACCAACATCCATCTGAGTTAGTAGAGGCTTCATAGATAGATATATATGTTAGTCCATGAGTCTTTTCCATTTTCAGTTTTAAATGTTTGAAGACTTGAGTTGCCCTTTGGCTAATTAAATGTTCCTTTCAAACATTCAGAGTCTATTACATGAATTTATATTTTGAGTTCTTTTAATGTTAAGTATGTGTTCTGCTAAGAGTTGAGACACGCCAAGGGTTCGCTAGTGTAACAACCTTAAAAATGAACTAGTGAAACTAGAGCCTAACGTGTGTGCGTTTGAGTTGTGTTGAGTGTTGATGGTGTTTGATGTTGTTTTGAGCCATGGTTTAGGTGTTAGACGTCAAGGTATGACTCCCCAAGGACCACCCTAAGGGTCCTTGAGGAGGACCCTAAGCTTAACCCCCAAAGCCAAGGAAAAATCATGATTGGCCAAAAGTGGCCAAACCATGGCCATGACCTACGACTCATGGGTCAAACCACGGCTAGTAGTTTTGGTCCATGCTTGCAGGCCCTCAAAGTTGACACTCAATCCCAAACCACGGACCCCTATTGATGGGGCGTGGACCAGACCACGGTCCGTGGTCAGGTGGGCGTGGTTCGAACCTGGTTGTTGTCCAAGAGACTCAGCCAAGTGGGGTTCTTTTAGTAATTTGTTAATTATTCATTTTAGGCATGTGGGTCATTATTTTAAGTGTATTAAGGTATTTTAAGAGTATTAAAACATTATAACCCTCATTTAGATTTCATCTCTCAAATCAAACCCTTCTCTCCTAAAAAGTTCTCTAGAAAGATCAAGATCAAGATCAAGCTAAGTTTGAGGATTTCATTTCTTCTTCAATTTCGTGGGTTTATTCAAGTATAAGGTATGGTGATACTTTATCTAGGGTTAGTTTTCACCATAGATTCAATCTCAAAGATGTTTTCAAGGTTTTCAAGTTTCACCAAAAACTTATATTTTACGCAAACTCATGGGTTCTTGCATCGAACGATTTCAATTTATCAGTAATGATAATATTGATGTTTAATTGATGTTTTAAGATGAAAAACTCTATGAACCCATGATTTCTCTAAATTCCTAAATTTGGCCTTAAGAAATGGGTTTATTGATTATGAATGAATGATGATGGATTTATGTGTAGATTGATTTAGATTATTGATTTGTATCATTATCTATGTCTAATTATGGTGAATTGTTGGTGATGTGAGGATCATGGCTTGGATAGATAAGTTCGAATGGAATCCTGTTGAATTGCTTAGAATAATGATTAATTGGATATGAAATCATGTGAATGGTCTTACATCTTGTGGTATCTTGTATATATGGGTTGAGATAGAGTTATGTTGATATAGAATTGTGACCTATTGATGTGTGATCCACTTATGGTGGAGGTGTTTACTTGTTGGTTATGTGCACGTGAATTTTAATGATGGAATGAGGATATTGTATATATTGTGGATGTGTTGTGATTGATAGTATACTCTCTCTCTCTTAACACTCATGAATGTTGATAATGAATGTGTAGTTTTCTATAATGATGAATGTGACACATTGAATTGGTAGGCTAATACATCATTTTTCTTGTATTGATGAATGTGATCATGAATGAAGTATCTTGAATTAGTAGGTTTAGGTGCCGTCTTCTTGACTAATGAAAGCTATATTGAATGTAATCTCTTGACTTGATGAATATGAATTGATAGGTTATGGCATTCCTTTCATATATGAGTGATGAATGTATCTTGACTTGATGTCTTAATGTCTTGAGTTGGTAGACCTAATGTTGGTAGCCTCTTCATAAATGAATGAATGAATCTCTTGAACGGTAGTACTTATGTTGGTAGCCCTTCTATAAATGACTAATGAGGCATTTTAGACTATGACCTGAACCGGTAGACCTAAAGTTGGTGCCCCTTCATGATGATTGTAGAACCTTATGTGAATGTAAAAACCATGAAATCGGTAGCCCTAATGGTGGTAGCCCTTCTCATGTGTGAAATGATGAACCTTGGACTGGTAGGCTTAAGGAACCCGTAAATGAAGAATCGGTAGGCCTAAGGCACCTTTCCATAGGGATTTAATGAGCTATCCTTATAATGTACCATGACTGGGTAGGCCAAAGGGCACCCTCTCATGTGTAATAATGTTAACGAAATGAACTACTCTATGGGAACTAAGGCTAACCACCGAGTGGATATGGTTAAGATGGTGGCTCTTCCCAATGTTAGGCAAGAGTCCAATGAACATCTTTGGATATCCCATAAACTATGTGCCTACATAGGATGTGTACTAGTTCTACCCTTGGCAAGTAGAACACCTTTCTTCGGTGTAGGGTTATATGACACCGGATTCCATGAGTTAGCTATCATGGTCTATGTCGGTTAAATGCCTATTCCCATCATGTGAGATGAGCACTGTAGTTACTTGATAGGTACTACAAAGTGTAGGTAGTAGTATGGGATGCTATCTATACATTGCATGAGTAGGCTTTGAAGGTACTATAGTGAGTTCTCTAAGCCTTAATGGCTAATGAATGAAAGTCCTCTAAATGCATGAATGTGTCCTAAAAGATTCTAATGAAGAATGTTGACTTATTGTTTAAAGGAAATGATTGAATGAATAGCTTATATTGATGAAATGAGTTAGTTGGCATATTGTATTAAAATGTAAAGGTTCTTGTCTATTGTAGCCTTGAGGAATGCCTAGGTGTGTATGAAGAGGTTGTATGGGCAGTCATTTCATATCTTACTTAGGTGTGTCTAAGGGTAAGTTTAGATAGAGATCCTAGTATGGTGAAATGACTTAGTTGATGAATGTGCTTATGTGTTGTATATTGATACTAGTTGAGCATGATTTCTTGTGATGTGAAGCATGATAAATGGTGGATTAACTTTTAGTGATCTTAATGTGGCACCTTGGTGTGAGTGGTGGTATGAGACGCTACCCATACATTGCACAAGGTGTAGCATGAAGGTTACTTGAGGTGGAGGCTAAAGGTAAAGGCAAAGGGTTATATGTGGTTTTGACTAAATATGAATTAGGTGACTATGTATTATGGTTGTGACTTATATTATGCCTCCTGTATCAATGTTCATGAAGTTTTCCTCAAATGGCATAAAGCATGACTTTCAACTCAAATGTCCCTTTTTGAGCATGTCTTCGCATGGTCATCATACTTAGTACATCTAATGTGCTAACCCCATTCTTTTCCCTTTTTACCAAAGTGTAGGCTTTGGAGATGTTGGTGTTCTATGCTTGAAGGATAGGTCTCTAACGTGCTTGGAGATGAAGACTTGGTGAGTCCTCATAGTTTCGAGGACAAACCCATGGTGTTTCCTTTTTGTGTCTTTTAGTTTTGTTAAACTTTCGTATGGGCTAAGTCCCAATGTTGTATTCAAAATATTAGATGGTTTGAGACATAGTGTATAAAGTCTAGAAAGTCTTCCGCTTACTATTTAATGAAAATGTTTTGGATTATAAAGAAAGTTTTTAATTCTTTTCTAGTTTTAAGTATCTTATGCAATGAATGATCTATGAGGCTTGTATAAGACCTCTTCGAGGTCGAGTACGCCGTGTTACGACTAGCAGGTGCTCTTGGGTCGTGACAGCTAGGGGCCAGCAATAGTTCTCGAATGCCGGCCACGTCCAGGGTATAGGCTTTGGGCGTGACAGTAAGGGTAGAAATAAATTTTAAGCGACAATTAAATAATGAACAATGAAGAACAGGCGGATGAAAACTAAAAAGTATATATACAATAAAAGATTCCTCCCAAAATATGGAAGTCACAAGTATAGAGCTTCTAAACCAAAGGAATACAAGTCCTAGAAGCAGACCCAAAATACTAGTCTTATCTCAAAAAGTTAAAGACTAGCCAACAAAATACAGAGAGATACAGGTAAGTGTAGGAATCCATAGCCTTACCCTCTTCTCTAAAATGAAGCTACAACAAGCTCGAATCTTAGCTATTGTAAGAGGTGCTTAGACGCGTGTCACGAAATAGATGCAGTGTGTAGCATGGGTACTAAACCAACAAGTACTCAGTAGGCCTCACAAGAACAATGAGAAAAAAATAAAAGAAATAAGAAATGCTAGAGTAAAACATCTACAAAGGTCAACAGACTATAATTTGAATGAGATGCACATGTGTGCATTAAGGACAGAGAAGAAATAAGTACAACTAACTATTATTAGATGGCTCCCCATAAAACGAGAAGGTACACTCATGCGCAGTTTAAATAAACACCCGAATAGACCCTCGTAAGCATAATAGGTTCATAGAAAGGCTAACACTGCTAAGAGCACAACTCTGTCAGTCTATATAAAGAGAAATCCTAGCCTGGACCTTGAATCAAAGATAGCCTTCGAAGTAACCAATAAAAATATATAGAGACAAGAATTCTACGGTAGACCTCGAATTGCATATAGCCTCCATAAGGATAAATAAGCTCATCAAATCCAGTGATTGCATTACCTAGATCTCGAACCGTCGATAGGCCTCCAAAGTAACCAGTAATATCTTGTCAAAAGGTATTAACTCTGTAGAGTATAAAAGAGCTAGGATCATGGACTGCAACTATAGATTTGATGCCAGACCTCAAATTTGTGAATATAATAGCTGTGGAATCATCCCATATAAAACGATTATGACAAAAACCTCCTAGAACAATGTCCACTTCTAAGTAATTATTACAATACTGAAAGCTAGACCAATACTTGTGCTAATTGGTCAAGCAAAGTTCGATACCTCATCCCTATACCAAAGTGCCATAAAAAAAGGGATCAATGGATAGAAGATTATCATATTTGAGTCAACGCCTAATATATGGTTCATTTTATTAGACATGAGTATGCTACACAAGTCTGAAAGGAGATTAGCCATCCAAAATGACATTCGAACAAAGTTAAGGCCAAGTAGGTCCAAGTAATGCAAGTCCATGGAAAACACTACTCTAAGCCTTGACAAAGGCAAAAATGCACAAATAAACCATTAATCACAACAACTAAGGCATAACAAAAGATAAGAATGATCACAAATCACAACTGATATTCCTCCAAATCCTTAAAACCCGACAATAGCCTACATATGGATTCTAGGCAAATTAACATAGTCAACTAGGTATTTGGTCCAAATTCACACATATCTTCATGCTTTCACTTAATCAAGCTCAATTGAAGGAACGTAAAGTAGTATTATACCTTTAAGCTAACCGCATGCACGTTAAATCATAACTTCATAAATTGATTTGTTTATATGCAGCAATGAAGGCTTATGAACAAGGCAAGGACATTGTGATGTGAAAAAGAGTGAAAAAATTTGAAAAGCTAAAGATAAGAGAAGCTGGAGGTCGCAAAAGGAAGTCGGCCACTCGGCAAGTTAGCCTACAGCTCGTCAATTCTTGAACCAAAGTAGCCTATAGATGAAGCCAACTCGGCGAGTGAAAATACACTTTTGCGTGTCGCCTAAAGGAATGAAGGCATCTATCCATCTCGCTAAATTTTCATGAACAATTGGACAGATGAGTCAATCTAAAAGGCGAGATGACATGCACTTAGGCGGATCACCGAGTTGTTAGGCTATCCCGACTAATATTGCCAAATCGACTCGGTGTTGAGATTTTGGGAAGTTTTTTGGAGTGTATAAATTTGGTTTTTAGAAAAGGGAAAAGGAGTTCCCAGACATTATATTCACCAGTTTTGAGAGCTTTTTCATAAGTTTACATTATTGAATACTCTTGGAGAGGATTTTAATCTTGGATTTTGATGTTTGCGTAATAAAGACACAATTTCCAATGCAAGTGTCTACGATCGTGCAATACTAAAGTAACCCAACCAAGGGTTGGGGTTGAGTCCCAAGGGAGTGGTTCTTGAAAATTAGTGGTTAAGCGTAACTGTGCTAAAGCTAACTGTAGCTAAAAACTTTATCAAATGAAAAATTGAAAAATTAAAGAGTTTGGTACGAGTGTCAAATATCAATGGGGGGTTTGTAAACAAGTAAAGAGCAAAATCAACAAAAAATAAAGAGAGATACGAATATGAAGACAGGATTCTTGGGATATGATAGGAATACGAGCTAAACTAGACTATTGGGTACATGCTTTTGATAGTAAATTCGTTGAGTATTTTTTAATAGGCTAGACTATAGTAGGGGTAAATTCTCTCTCGAGCAACTTACCCCAAATCAACCCAGTTTCTCTCAAACACCAAGTTGCCGCTTTAAGCACAGCCTCCGCCTTATTCCACTCACTCTCTCGAGTTGAGTGTGTGGGAGAAGGACTACGGTTCACACTCTCGAGCTGAACCTCATGTCGACCCAATCCCACTGGCTATTAATTTGGTAATCTTACTTTTACGACCTCTCTCTCGAGCAAGTCAAAAACACAAAGGTGAAATCGTATTTACAACTAGAATTTCATTAAGTTCCACCACAAGTACTAAATGAAACCACATTTACACAACAAATAAATCATCAACAAAAAAGACCCAACAAATAATCTAACCCATATTAACAAAACCACACCCAATGAATTAAGGTTTTAGCTAGACATGTAAAAGAGATAAAAAGTTATACCAATCTCAGTTTCCATCAATGGGTATGCAAGATTAAGTCTTAAAACAGGTCAAGAGTGAAGAATCCACAAGACCCAAGTCCAAAATCTTAGAGTTGAAACCCTTGAATCTTCAAGTTCTTCAAAAACCCTCTCCAAACTTAGAAAGAATATTTTCTCTCAAAACTTTATTCTAAACTTAATACAACTAAAATTGACTACTAAGAATAAAAACTAAACAAGTATTTATAGTTTTCAGAAAATGTGCTGCGAAGGAGCCATTCGGCACAGTTAGTTGAGATCGTTGATACACTCGGCGATACGCCCTTTATTCTGCTGCATCGCCTCTCAGCTCTTACCTTCAGCATCTTCGCATCCTTAATCATTGGGCGGTATAGTACTGCTTCACGGAACTGCTCATTGAAAAAATGGCAAGGATAAGACCTTTTGGCGACTCGCTGAATGGGTTCGTCGATTCTCAGATCATCATATCTTCGTTCTTTCAGCTACCTTTGTTCCATTTTGCTAAGTAGTGTTTATTCTTTCCCTCAAACTCCAAATACCTGAAGCTTAAGAGTTTCTATCATATATTGAGACAAAATATTGACACTAATTCTATCAAAACATAGCCCTATATGAGTCCAATTTGTGGACTCATCAACACCCCCAACTTAAACTTTTGCTTGTGCTCAAGCATACTCAAGTTTAACAGTTCAAAAAGGGGTCTTGAACAGTGCTACACAAAACTCAATCATGAATGCACACAATAAGACTCAGTTTACATATGCAAAGATCAAATGTGCACTCAAATATTCAAGTTGTGACTCACCAATATGAAAGAATCTCATGCTCACAATACTTGGTTCAAATGCAAGTTCAAGCTCAACCAAAGTGTTCAAATGCCCTCACACAAGGAATGATTCCATATTCACACACAGTGGTTTGCAATTTAAAGCTTCAGAATCAAATGCAATGCCCATACTCACAAAGATGAACATAATGCATACTTTCACCCATAGGTTTGCCTGTATTTTCCAATCAACCTTTGTTTCAACTCACTCAAGATCAAAAAGGTTTTTTCAAGGCTTGTAATAGGGCTGAATGCAAAGGTATGGTCATTTAGGCTTAGTGACTTTTATCCTCATGACATGTGGTATTTACAACACTTCTTTTCCTCTTCCTTCATCAGTTTTGCTAGTGCTCATAAGTCATCCCATTATTCACTTCCCATGGATTTTTTGAAACACCACTTTCTTTATATTTTCATACTTTATTCCTCAGCCTCTTCATTATTTTTCTTTTTCTTTCATTCTTTGCTCTTTTTTTTTTTTTTTTTTTTTTTTTTTGTATGGAGGGGTTCCATTTTTTTTAAACCATGGGTAAGAGGGACTTTCTTGCACTTCTTAATTTACCCTTTCTTTTCACCACACCCCTAAATTAGGCTTTTTTATGGGTAATCGATAAAGAAAGGTTAAGATTTCATCAAGTTTCTTCCAAAGAAAGGTAAGGCTCAAGGGGTGTTACAAAGAGATTCACACATGCTCACAAGGTAGGCCACAAAGAGGTATTTGTCAAATTGGCTCACACTCTTTAAAGTTACCTAATATCATATCAAGTGATAGCCTTACTTAGTCGACCGGAAAAACGGGGCAAATTCTAGGATCTATCATGCATGTTTCAAAGTAAGCTCGTCACACTAGGAATTGACACTACATTCAAACAAGACTCCACACTCTTGCTAGTGTGCAATGATAATCACAAGATACTCAATTCGATACTACGCTAGTCATAATAAGATGCAAAAAGTTCACATATTATCTATGCAACTTCATTTGGCCTCATCGTAGCTGCACATACGTGTTCGTTCCATTAAGAGCACTATTCAAGTCATCGGTATTGATCGGAACCGAGACTCAAATTTTGCAAAAGAACAGCCACATTCAATCACATAAGGGGTAGAAAATTTTTTTTGGAAGGGTTAAAATCAATTTGCAATTTAAAATACGGAGCCACAAGCTCATACATCCATAAAAAAGTAGTGGAAATAACACAGTAATAGCTCACAACCCAAAATATATAATCAAAATAAATATGCACAAAGGCGTGCCTCACCCTACCACAAACAAAAATCATTTGTCCTCAAATGCGAATGAAAGTATCCAAAAGTAAAAGTAAGTAATACAGAAAGGGAGGTAAAGAAAGGTCATGTCTACACAATCGCTCCATCTATCGGGCCTTTAGTGCCCGGTGTAGTGCTTTGAATATGGGCATTAGTCCCCGGAGTAACCTCAAAAGGAATAGCAGAGCCAAATCCACCAGGAGCTTCTATGGACGTCTCAGTCAGCGATGTCTGGGTCACCGACTGCACAACCATCTCCATAAGATTTGGCAAATCTCTTAATATTCTCTCATCTCCTCCTTATATACTGGTATCAGCTCTTCGTCAGTCTATGCATCCAACACCTCATTTGCTGTTCTACCCCTCTGCACATCTCCAGTGGTAGCTAGAAGAATCGCCGAGGTCTCAGGAGCATCCTCATCATCTACACCCTGCATCAATGAAGTGAAGTTGGTAGACTTCAAATAGTCTACGTCCTTTCTCAAATTTGCTAGTTTGGCTTTTAAAGACGAAACCTCAGATTTTTCCCCCTGTCTTCTCTCACAAGCACTAACTATAGTAGACAGATCATCAACAGAGGCCCTAAAAGGGGTCAGTGCAGCCAAGATAGCACTGTCAATCATCCCTAGGATGGATCTCTCCACTCGACTCGCCCTCACATCAGCTGAATAGGCCAGATTCCCCATTTTCAGGATCATCGCCTGAGTAATCTTGGTGGGTTAGGAGGATGATGAAACACCAGGGACCTGTGAAGAAGAGAAAGGGGCAGGTGTACCTGAAGGCTTATAGGCCGGAGTCGGTGAAGATGCCTATGCTTGTAACCTATCAACATCGACCTCTGGGAAGTATCTACCAGAGCTGCTCTCCTCGTATCAATCTCCTCCATGTGTACTCATCCTCAATACGCCAGATGTCAGTGGAGAAAGACAAGGTGATCTCAATATCCCTCGTAGTGTCCCGAGGTACTCCAGCATGCTGGCACAACTCAGTGATCAAGATTAGAAATGGTAGAGAAGTTAGCTTCTATATGGCTCTCATGACCATCTATTGTGAAATCAGTAGTCCCAAGTCAATGTGTCTCCTAGACATGATAGAACCAAGGCAAGCTGCCTTAGGATGGCGTAAAATGGACTCATTCTAGGATAGCATTATGGTGTTGCTAATGAAGCCCAACCAGAACCTGGTAGCAATGCTAAAGTCCTTCTTCTCAATGGGGGCTCCTACCTTGATCCACCTCGGGGTTATGTCATAAATCAAAGGAGTCAACCAATCCTTTGAATCATCTAAGAACTGAACAATAGGCAACCCCTCGTAAGGAAGTACAGAGTGTAGCGGTCTACCCAATACAGTGTTAATATACTCGCTGTGGCACTCAACTTCCTTGTCTCTGGCTATGATCGACTTTACCAGTATAAACTCGCTTGCCTTCTTCTTGTTCTTGGGCATCAACTCCCCATAACCTGTGTAAAATTCCCTAACCCAAGAAGGAATGTAAGGGCCTTGGGGTCTTGTGAACTTCTTAAACTCATGGTATCGGAGGGTGTCAATCACATCGGGATACTTCCCTTCCTAGCCCTCCGTAGATAATAGTTTCTCATCTAGGATGGTCCGTACCCCATAACCTAATCAGTTCAGCAGTTTAGGTGGCGGAATGATAGGGGGTGCAGGGGTCACTGGAGGTGTCTGAGCTGGCACTGAATCTATTTCAGGAGGGGTGGCATCTGCAGGAACTCTGGTGGGCGAGGATTGAGATCTAGCCTGGCGTCTGCTCCTTCGATGAGTCAAAGGCTCTTCGTCTTCTAGTTTAAAAAATTCCACCTATGTTTCAATAGCTACTCCTTTCCTAGCTATGTACTTCTTCCTTTTGCCTTTATCTCCCGGTGGGAGTTCTTTTCCTTTCCTCTTTGGAGAATTTGACCCCCTCTCGTTTATGGTTATTCCCTTCGCTTTCTTCTGAGGTTGCGTGGTTAGATTTGTAAGTACCATATCTATAAAAGATCAGAACAAATTAGGAGAAAATAAAACATAAGCACAGAAAATCTATTATAGAGAGACTCACCAATCCATTTGGCGAGCTAAGTCGTGCTTGCAGAAGGGATTGGCTAAACAATTATGGGAAGTCGGTGATAGAAAGGCCCTTCGGTGAATTGACGACTACGTTCGGCCAGCAAAGGTTTGTCCACCAAAAGTTACAGTGCAAGAAGGGTTTTATGGGTGCAAATAAAGAGCGATCAAGAGTACTCTCAGCGAGTTGCCCAGTGCTTTCAGTGACCTCAGGCCTCTCACCAAAAGTCACAGACTCAAATCACCAATTTAGCATGAAATTATAAGCAAGATGAAGACATTCGGTAAAACACCTAGTAATTCGACGAGCTCAACCCAGCTCGCCGAATGGCCTAACTTGCCTATTTTCAATCCACCTTCTCGAATTCAACCCCGCAACCCCCGAACACAAAATCAAAGCATGCACTAATGGAATTCAAACAAGACTCATACTGCCCATCACCCTGAGATACTTACATTTTTCCTAGTTTTGCCAAATTTGGACATTTGACGATATTTACTCTTAAGAGTGGTGTTACCCGCTCTATCATTGAGTAGTTTTCATCATTTAGCACAAAATGTGCTACTCAAACTTCACCCAATCAACCTAAACAACACACAACCACAACCCAATACAATTTCATTCATTTAAAAGCACAAAAATTACGAGCATTTGATGATCAAAACAATATGGGCAAGATTTTCAAATTAAAATTGGCATTTAAGAATCCTAACTCTATCAGAGAGTCCCAGCACATAATAACACGGTACGATCATTGCAAGTGAGTACAAAATTTTTGAATGTAAACTCAAGATTCGGAAACCAACCCTATATGCTGATTAAAACATGATTGAAAAGCTAGGCGACAAAGAAATCCTAGTTTCGAGCACCAATCAGCAACTAAAATACTAATGGAATATAAAAATATTGAAAATACTACCTTGGTATGAGTTTGTGATGTTCAAAGGCGAGGGAAAGTGAAGAAGTTCAAATTCTGAGACCATTGGCCATTATAAACCGTCGAGTTCACGTCCATTTGGCGACATTAGTCGCACTCACCGATCCACTAGGCGACACGTCGAGTGGTCACTTGGGTCGTCGAGTTTTACAAGACCTTCATCCAAATTTAGGGTCCAAATATCGGTCTAAATCATGGTCGCCGAACAGCTTCTTAAGCTCGACGAGTTTGACAAGCTTAGAATTAAGCTTGTGTTGAGCCAAAGAGAAGGTCAACTCGGGCACGCCGACCTTTTCAGCGATACGCCGACTGAACATTTTACTCTCCACTTTGTACTTTCCAAACAATTTCCACATTTAAACCTGCACAACCAGCACACCATTATTTATAAAAGCAAACTAAAGCATTTAAAGGGTTTTAGGTTGCCTCCCAAATAGCGCCTTAGTTAACGTCGTGGCACAACGCAAGTCACCATTCAATCTTCATTGTTGGGGTTAGCCATATTATCACTAGGCAAACCCCTATTTTTCTACGAGTGGAGATGAGGCAACGCATGACCCAGAAGGTTTTCGAGCAGCTAGACAACTCTAGAATGAGACCAAATCATTCGCTTCATCCCTTCAATGTTTTCTTTTAATTCATCCAGCCCTCTATCTTGCTCAATCACCTTGCAGAGAATGGTTGAGACCATTCCCTCAATGCGATTAATCTCATTGTCCTTGGGACTTTTTCTCTCATGAGGAGAGAAATATTTATCCTTCCTCTTGCACTGAATATCGATCTTCACCATCTTTTTGACCAACTCATCCATCTGAGTCAACATGATACCCTTTTCTATTTATTGGTTCATTTTAGCCATGTTGTCAACCAGTTGGACTGCCCTTACATATGGTTGTTTTGTAATACCACACCGGAATGAGTTGGTCGACCAACCTCTTTTTTTCGAGGACAAGACCTCTGTAAAAGCAGTCAAGGAGGATTATGACGGAATGTCATGAATTGGGCATTGAGTGATCAGTTCTTTAAACCTTGCCCATGCCTTGTGGACCCTTTCACCCTCCAATTGCTTGATAGTTAGGATATGATCCCGAATCATCATTACCACTAATGGAGGAAACTTCATTAGCTCGCAAGTGTTGATTGATATATTCACCTCCTCTACTTTTGAAGAACAAATCATCAAAACAAAACTAAAAATAAAGTTAGTAAAACAACGACTATCAAAAGTAAAATAGGTCTTAACCAAAAATTTTCATGTAACACAACTCCAAGGCATCGACGCCATTTTGATGTTTGCGTAATCAAGACACAACTTCCAATGCAAGTGTCTACGATCGTACAATAGTAAAGTAACAAAAGCAAGGGTTGGGGTCGAGTCTTAAGGGAGCGGTTCTTGAAAATTTGTTGTTAAGTGTGAAGTGCTAAAGCTAACCATAGCTAAAGTCTTTATCGAATGAAGACATGATAAATTAAAGGGTTTGAAATGAATGTCAAATATCAATGGAGGGTTTGTAAACAAGTAAAGAGCAAAATAAACAAAAATATAGAGAGATCCGAATAGGGAGACGAAATTCTTGGGATGTGATAGGAATACGGGGTAAACTAGACTATTGGGTACATGCTTTTGATAGAAAATTCATTGAATATTTATGACTAGGCTAGACTATAGTTGGGGTAAATTCTCTCTCAAGTAACTTACCCCATCAACTTGGTTTCTTTCGAACACCGAGTTGCCCCTTTAAGCACAGCCTTCACCTTAACGCACTCACTCTCTCAAGCTGAGTGTGTGGGAGAAGGACTAGGGTTCACTCTCTCGAGCTGAACCTCATGTTGACTCAATCCCACCGGCCATCAACTTAGTAATCTTAGTTATATGACCTCTCTCTCTCGCATGCCGAAAACACAAAGGTGAAATCATATTTTCAACTATAATTTCATTAAGTTCCACAAAAAATACTAAACTAAATCACATTTACACAAAAAATCAACCATCAACAAGCAAGACCCAACAGATAATCTAACTCATATTCACAAAAATCACACCCCAAGAATTGGAGTTTTAGCTAGATATGTAAAAGAGATAAAAAGTTATACCAATCTCAGTTTCCATCAATGGGTATGCAAGATTAAGTCTTAAAACAAGTCAAGAGTGAACAATCTACAAGAACCAAGCCCAAAATCTTGGACTTGAAACCCTTTGAATCTTCAAGTTCTTCTAAAACCCTCTCCAAACATAGAGAGAATATTGTTTCTCAAAATTCTATTCTAAACTTAATACAACTAAAATTGACTACTAAGAATAAAAACTGAACCAGTATTTAAAGTTTTCAAAAAATATGTTGCGAAGGAGCCATTCGGTGCAGTTAGTTGGGATCACTGATACACTCGGTGATTCGCCATTTGGTCTCAATCATCGCTTTCAACTCTTGCCTTCAGCATCTTCGCATCCTAGATCATTGGACGGTATAGTATTGCTTCACAAAACTACTCAGCGACACGCCGACTACTCTATTTCACCATCGATTTGATCTTTTCCTTCAGGGCTCAGCACACTGGAACAAAAGACGAGGATAAGACCTTTTGGCGACTCGTCGAACGGGTTCGGCGATTCTCAGATCACTATTTCTTCATTCTTTCTGCTGCCTTTGTTCCTTTTTGCTAAGTAGTATCCAAGCTTTCCCTCAAACTCCAAATACGTGAAACTTAAGGGTTTTCATCAGATATGAGACAAAATATGCATTTGAGGATTAATTCTATCGAAACATAGCCCTAAATAAGTCCAATTTGTGGACTCATCAGATTTGAGGATTTAGGATTCTAGTTTTACTTTGCGTTGAGAATTGCAAATCATTACAATTCAGATGGATAATGTTTTTGGTAACGATTTCTTACTTTTTTCTATGTTTGGCTAAAACCCCTCATCTTAGGGGTGTGATCATATAATAGAATACATAAATTAGCTTATGTGTATTGTCAATTTCTCAATTTAGTGTTGCTTTAAAATGGGTTCAATTGTTTATTGATGTTTTCATTTATAAATTAAACTTGCAAATTCAGTTTTAGCTTAGCTCTCTATGCTTGCTTGAGAAAGTCTCTTAGAGTAGATTGAACACTTGATAGTTGTATTCTTTTGTTTCTTTACAACCCAACTTGAAATAGTGGGTTTAATGAAGGAATTGGTTTGCTTTGTATTGCTAAGCTTTTTGACATTCGATAGAATTCACTCGAAGCATGATAGTTGATTGAGAAATGGCTATCATAATTACAACCTATCCCACCCATTGAGATTCAACAACTTAAAGCAATTAATAATTACCAATTTAGTGAAATTAGTATTCGATTTATCACATTCCTAAGGTCCTCTCTCTAATAGTTCAAATCCCGTGTTAATTGCATTTTTTTAACATTTGGTTACTAAATCCCCCTTTGATATTGATGATTGAATGTATCTGATTTACTTTATGTAGCATAACCTTTTACTTCTACAAAAGATTAGAACAGTTCCTTACTTCGTAATTGAATTATTTATCGTATCACTCCTTGTGGGATCGACCCCAATTCATCATTGGGTTTATACATGTTAGAGACCTCCTACACTTTGAATTTGAAGAAGTGTAGTTGAGTGTTATTAAAAAATTGCACCGTTGCTGAGAGGTGGTGATTATAATTCTTTTATTGAGTGTTTTTTTGAGCTAATTTTGTTGTAGTAGAATTTTTTTATTTGTGTTCTTATTGATTTCTCTGAGATGAGTGTGAATAGGTAATTCAAGTCAATTTGGGAACAATGATGACATCGAAAATTCACATGATGTAAATGTGTATCAGTTGGGAAGTGATGGTGCCATTTGATTGCCTCCAAAAGTGGGCAATACAGTGTTTCATGTGACCAATACTATGTTGTAGTTGTTGGAAACTAAAGGTCTCTTTGGGGAACTTGCTCATGAGGACCCTCATGATCACATTTGCAATTTTATGGATGTGTGTGGACCGTTCTCATTCAAAAATGTCACTCAAGAGTTAGTACAACTCCGGTTGTTTCCCTTTTCTCTAATAGGGGAATCAATGAAGTGGTTGAACAATCTACCAAGATAATCTATCACTTTATGGGAGGAGCTCAAAAAGTGTTTTACGAAAGAGTTTTCCCTCCCTCAAAGATAGTGAAGTTGAGATATAATATTCAGAACTTCAAGCGTTTTAATGGTGATTCTATCCTTAAAAGATGGTTAAGAAGTTGCTTCTCCAATGTCCTACCA
The DNA here is from genome assembly GCA_035578085.1 of Solanum pinnatisectum. NCBI lineage: Eukaryota > Viridiplantae > Streptophyta > Magnoliopsida > Solanales > Solanaceae > Solanum > Solanum pinnatisectum. The sequence continues at coordinate 75,275 of JAWPEI010000072.1, forward strand.
ATGTGTTGCAAGACAATATGCTCTTGTAATACTTCTACTGGAGTGTTGAAACTATCAACAACGGTGTTGCTGAACAACTTATTCAGGGTGGTATTATAAGACAGTATTTTATTGTGTCATCGATGTTGCTTGATGATATGACCAAGATTAATGGAGCATAGTATACAAGGGAGGATCATGTGTCTCCTTTGAATTTTTGGTTGACGAGACAGCAATTGGACTAGAATCAAGAGTGTGATGAAAATATGGCCAAGATGATGACCCAATTGGTTTTATTATTGAAGCGCGTCACAATAGGTGGTAAAAAGGTTGTGACTGCCATTGGTTATAGTAGTTAGTTGAGCACATATGAAACACAATTTGAGACCATGTACAACAAAGAGTTTTTTTTTTATCGAACCAAGCGGGTGGTTTTCTTAGGATCTGTCCAAGGCCGGGGGGAATCACGGTTGTAAAAGAGGTTGTGATGATGGTTCAAGAGATAGGGAGCGAGATTGGCATGATATGGATATGAATTAGAAAGAAAGAGATAGTGATCAAGATTTGTATGTGCCTCTTCATGATCATCCCAAACACAAAGAACAAAATGCTGATCATGTGGGCTTTCTGACAAAAGATATGCTTGATCTTATCCAAAACAAGGTGGAAGGATCAAATAAGGTACTCAAAGAAATGAAGACTGATTTCTCCACATTAAACCAAATGGTTACCTCTCACTTAATGTCAATAAAGCAACTTGAGACCCAAATGAACTAGATTTTAGTGCATTTAATTCCAAGACAAAAAGGGGATTTCCCAAGTGATACCATAGTGAATCCAAAAAATGTAATTGTACAATCCATGGCCGTTGTAACCCGGAGTGGGAAAGTTGTGGAATGTAATCCAAATTCAAGCAAATGCAAATTCGTTGTTGTTGAAAATGATGAAGAATTGAAAAAATAAAACTCCACTAGGGTTGATGATGCACCGTAAAGTGTAAACCCCTGTAATGCTAAAAGTCAAATGTGGGGGTTGAACCTCCATTGGTACTTATAAAGCCACTACCCAAAGTTGCTCCACCATTTCTTCAAAGGTTGAAAAGGAGGGATGAAGACGTAAAATTCCAAAAATTTATGTCCATCTTCAAGATTCTTCCAATAAATCTTCGCTTGGTGGAGGCATTGTTACGAATGTCTATGTTTAAGAAAGAGTTTGTCACAAATAAGAGAAGCATGGACTTTGAGACAATTTAGGTCTCCCATAGTTGTAGTGCTATTATAATGAACAATGTGGTTGTTAAGAAAGATGACCCAAGGGTATTTACCATTCCTTGCACTATCGGTATGTTTCAATTCGATAAAGAATTGTGTTATTTGTGGGATAGTATAACCTTGATGCCCTATAACATTTCCAAACAACTTTGTCCAGGTGAGCTTAAGCCTACCACTATGCACCTTCTCATGGCTGACCGTTCTATCAAGCTCCCCGTTGGCATTCTTCATGATGTTTTGGTAAAGGTGGATGAATTTATATTTATAGCCGATTTTGTGATCCTTGACTGCGAGATTGATGCTGAAGTTCCTATTATTCTTGGTAGGCCATTCTTGGCTACCAAGAAAGCTCTTGTTGATGTGGAAAATTGTGAATTGAAGTTTACAGTAAATTGTAAGGAAGTGACTTTCATTATTTGTAAATCGATCAAGCAACCAAGTGACCTCCATGTGATATCGGTTATTGATATAATTGATGAAGCGGTTGCTAGTGTGAGTGAAGTCTCATGTGTTGGTGAATCTTTGGTTGCTTTCCTCTTGAACTATGATGGGGAGGAAATTCAAGATTATTATGTAGTGGTGGCTGCTCTATTGAGTTTAGGTTCTTATTCTTAGATCCCTTTCAAACTTGATATCGATTTGAAGAATAGAGAAAGTCCTCCCGCAAATCCATCTATTTAGGAACCACCAAAGCTATAATTGAAGGTACTTCCACCTTACCTTCGTTATGTGTTCTTGGGAGACAATAATACTCTACTTGTTATAATTGCCACGAATTTGGTTGAATGGCAAGTGCAAGAACTTGTTAGTGTGTTGAAGAGGTTTATCAATGTTATTAGGTAGATAGTTGCCGACATCATGGGAATCCCTCCCGATATTTGTACTTAGAAGATTAAGTTGGCTAATGATTGTAAGGGAAGTATTGAACATCAAAGGCGGTTGAATCATCCAATGAAAAAAGTCGTTAAAAGAAGTAGATTATCAGATGGCTTGATGTGGCATTTGCCTACCCTATTACGGAGTAATTGAGTTAGTCTCATTCAATATGTTCTGAAAAATGTGGTATAGCCGAGGTCCCTCATGACAAAGGGGAGCTTCTTCCAATGCAACAGGTTACCAGTTAGCGTGTATGTATGTTTTACCAAAAACTAAATACGTAGACCGAAAAGGATCATTTCCCAATGCTCTTTATTGATCAAATGCTTGATAGACTTGCAGGATGTGGATGGTATTCTTTCCTAGATTGATACATCGGCTATATTAAAATTTCCATTGCACTAGAATATCAAGAAAAGACTACATTCACATGTCCTTATAAGTAGTTTGCTTTCATAAGAATACCTTTTGGGTAATATAATGCACCAAAAACATTTCAATGGTGTATGCTCTCTATTTTCTCTAATATGGTAGAGGATTCGATGGTGGTTTTCATGGATGAGTTTTTGGTTGTGGGAGAAACATTTGAAGCATATCATGAGCACTTTGGTAGAGTTTCGCGACGATGTGTCGAAACAAGCCTTGTAGAAATTTCATTTCATGGTTTGGGAAGGTATTGTGTTGGGGTACAAAATTTCAGGAGAAGGCAAACAAGTTCATAGAGAAAAAGTTGAATTTATTGTAAGTTGCCTCCTCCTATCTCAATAAAAGGTGTTACAAGTTTCTTAGGTCATGCAGTTTTCTATTGGAGATTCATAAAAGTTTTTTCTAAGGTAAATCGTCCTATTTTCAAGCTACTTGAAAAGGAAAGCATGTTCAAGTTTGATGAAGCTTGTGTCAAGGCATTTTTGTGTTTAAAAGAAAAGCTCGTTTCAGCTCCTATCATTGTTGCTCCAGATTAGAGTATTCCATTTGTGTTAATGTGTGATGTGAGTGGTATAGCTTTGGGGGTTGTGCTTGGCCAATGCAAGGGAAATTTGTTTCACTTGGTCTACTATGAAAGCAAGACTTTAAATATAGCTTAAAAGAAATACACCATCACTGAGCAAGAATTATTAGCCATTGTGTATTCTTTCGAGATATTTTGAGCCTATATTTTAGGGACTAAAGTGGTGATACACATCGACCATGCCACAATCTGTTACTTAATGTCTCAAAAAGATGCAAATCCAAGGTTGATTTGATGGGTCTTTTTGTTACAAGAGTTTGACTTTGAGGTTAAAGATCGTAAAGGGTGTGAGAACCAAGTGGCAGGCCAGTTGTCGAGGCTTTAAACGAATGTTGTTGTTTCCAGTGAGAAATATATTAAAGAAGATTTTTTTCGATGAGTCAGTGATGGGTGTGTAAAATTGTACTCCACCTTGGTATCCCGATTTTTCAAATTATGTGGTGTTTGGGATTATTCTTTATAGGCTAAATTTTTACCAAAGAAAAAGGTGTCTTTTCGACGTGATGAAGTATTTTTTGGATGAACCTTATCTATTTTGGGAGTGTGCAGACCACATGATTAGAAGGTGAGGAAATTGAGGTAGAGGCTATTCTTGATGCTTGTGATGCATCACTAGTAGGTAGACACCATAGTGGAGTACATACAACTACAAATGTTCTTTAAAGAGGTTATTTTTGGCTGACATTATATAGAGATGTGAACTTCCTTGTTAAGAAGTCTGTGCAATGCCAAAAGCGAGGAGGAGTATCGCAAAGGCACGATTACCTCTAACTCATTTTCTAGAGGTAGATTTGTTTGATGTTTGGGGAATAAATTTTACGGGCCCTTTTGTGAGTTTCTATCAAAAAAAATGCATTTTGCTAGCTGTCAATTATGTCTCCAAATGGATAGAGGCGGTGGACTTACAAAATAATGAAGGGAGAAGTATGGTCCGATTCATCAAGAGGTACATTTTCAATAGGTTTTGCACTTCACGTTCAATTATTAGTGATGAGGGGTCTCATCTTTGTAGTCGTATGTTTGCATCATTGCTAAAAAAGTATGGAGTCAAGCATAAAGTTTCTAGCCCTTTTCATCCACAAACAATTGGGCAATTGAGTTGTCAAACCGAGAAATCAAAGGAATTTTAGCCAAGGCAGTAAATGCAAATTGAACAGATTGGTCCCGAAAGTTAGATATTTCTCTTTCGGCATATAGAATTGTATTCAAAACTCCAATTGGTCTGTCCCTGTATCAATTGGTATTCGGTAAGTCTTTTCATCTATCTGTGGAACTTGAGCATAAGGTATTGTGGAACTTAAAGGCCCCTAAGCATGAATTAAGAAGATGCATCAAAAGATAGAGTTGATCACCTCTATGCATTGGAAGAGTTTCAGCTTCATGCGTATGAGAGTTCAGTCATGTATAAGGAAAAAATGAAGAAATGGCATGATGCCAAAATCCTTCCCTTAGAGTTTAAAGTTTGTGATCTTGTGTTGCTTTATAACTCCTGTTTGAGATTTTTTTCCAGGTAAGGTCCAGTCAAAATGTTCGGGACCATTCAAACTGAAGGTGGTGTTCACTGATGGGGCAATAGAAGTTGAAAGTGCAGATGGGTCGGTGTTTAATGTGAGTGGACAAAGTTTAAAGCTATACTTTGGAGAGTGCCTAAATGCAATAGTGATTGACATGGTGTTTTTGGATGATGATTGAATGCATTTCCATGTCATGCCACATGTTAACAAAGTTTTAGTTTTTGTTATTTGAATAATGTCTTTTGGATATGCAGGTTGGAGTTCATTTCTTGAATAAAGGCAAATGGGCGAGGGGATGGTTTAATCGGTGAGTCGCAGACTTGACCCTTTGATTGCTCAAATGCATCACAAAAGGGAGGTCAAAATGAGGAATGTTCTGTAATTTTGGGTAGCTCATGGATCATAAAGCGAGTCGCTGCATTTATTTGGCAGTCTCAAATTTCATCACCTTTCTCTCCCTTTGAAAGACCCAAGGTTCTATAAATTTATGCAAGTTGATGTCTTATTAGTGAGTTACTGAGTGCCTCAGTGGCTCTCGAACAGCTCGCCGATTAGTGTGCTAACTGAATAGTCATTTCTCTTCTGATTTTTGTTCTAATTCAAACTTCACCCTCTCATTCATTAAAGCTTACTCTACACCCAATTATTTTAGTTTCTATTTTACATTGACAACACTGTTCAGTATTTTTGGTGAGGGTGAAGGTTTCTTGATACGTAGCCTCTTGGTGTATTTTGGTTTTATTTCGTTCATTAAGATATTTTGTTGTTATGTTGTTTTTTTGCTTTTGTTTGAAACTTCTCCATGCTGCTTTAAATTATGAATGTTGGCTTTGATTTATTGGTATCTGTTTTGCTTGCTTGATCGTGAATGTTGCAAATGTTCTCTTGAAAATTTGAGTGTCAGTTGTGGTCAATAACGATGACTTGAATAGTGCTATTGATGAATGATATGTTTGTGCAAGTCCAATGAGGCCATTTGAGTTGCATAAGTCATGTGTTAAATCTTAGCATCTCATTGTGACTAGTCCGATTGACAAAGCGAGTCTTGAAATAATCATTGCACGCGAGTTTAACTTGTATAGTCATGATCAATAATGGTGTTGAGTCCATGTGTAGTGACACTTACTTCAAATGTGTGCATGATGATACCTAGAACATTCCCAGTTGGTCCAATTGACTAGCATTGGTGAATGAAGGAAATGATCTTAAGTATAAATTTTTTAGAGTGAGCCTAACTCTTATACCCTTGTGTTACAACCTTGTGAGTGTGTCAACCTAGCTTGGCACCATTTGAGCCTAACCTTTTCTTTGAATGAAACCTTAGCACAAATGGTCGTATCCTCCTCACCTAAAACTTTTGTGAAGCAGGTTTGTTTGAATATCAAACTAAGGTTGAAAGCCTAAGTTAGGGGTGTTGTAAGAATAAGTAAAGATAATGGCTAGTCATAGTTTGAAACATTTAGTGCACAACTACGCATTGCATGTGTAAATTGAACCTTGTGCACATTCATGTTGATTCTCAAAGAGCACTATTTCTAGACATCCCTGATGGCCATATTGACCTTGTGTTTTAGTTGAGGACAAGCAAAATTTTAAGTTGGGGGAGGGGTGTTTGTAAGTAGGGAATTTAGAGTCATTTAGGGCTTACTATCCAATGAATTAGTGTCCTCAATACTTATTTTGTGCTCATAACAAATGTTAATATGTTTATATGCAGCAATGAAGACTCAAAACAAGGAAAGGACATTACGATGCCAAAAAAAGTTAAAAAGTTGGCAAACTAACTAAAAGCAAAGATGGAGCTCACAAAAGCCACTCGGCGAGTCAGCCTTCGGCCCGCCAAATCTTTTAGAAAAGTAGCCCATGGAACAAGTAAACTCGGCGAGTGAAAATATACTTCGGTGTGTCATCGAATTGAACAACGATAGCTATCAAGCTCAAAAAATTTTCCAGAACAATTTGACATAGGTGTCAAGCTAAAAGGTGGGAAGATGTGCACTTCAGTGGATCGCTGAGACATTTAGTGATCCTGACTTATATCGCCGATTGGACTCTGTGCTGAGATTTTTTAAATGTTTTTGGGAACATATAGGTTAAATTTTTTTCAAAAGAGAAAAGGAGTTCAAATTAGGGTATTCCCCAATTTTGAGAGCTTTTACGTATCTTTATATTGTTGAATACTCTAGGAGAGGATTTTGATCTTGGGTTTGAGGATTTAGGATTGTAGTTTTACTTTTGGCATTGAGAATTGCAGATCGTTGCAATTAGGATGGATAATCTTTTTGGAAACAATTTCTTACTTTTTCCTATGTTTGGATAAAACCCCTAATGTAACACCCCGTAGTGTAGTAAGCTAAGTTATTGGCTAAATGTGTGGGATAGCAAGCCATGGATGAGGGCAAGGACCTGTGACACTAAGAAGTTTGTTAAAGAGAACATCTCCTGCCTTTGCAACTTGGCGAAGTGAGGCACATCACCCAAGTGATTAGGCGATTTGCCAAGGGGAACCCTCATCGCCTAAAGGGCTGCCCCCAAGGGCAAAGATGTTGGAAGTTTTGGCGAGCCATGTTGGGGATCACCAACCACTAGGCGCATCGCCAATCTGCCCTCCCCCATCGCCTAAGTGGCCTGCTCCACTTAGTGAGCTGCTGCAAAATTTAGCGGACCAAGAGTCCACTTGGCGAGTCGCAAAGTGCCCTTCACGAGCGAAATTGGGCATGGTTGGCAGCTTTGGAGTTAAAGTCTTAGGGGTCATTAGTTATTTTCCTAAATTGATACCCTATTGTTCCATTCTTTCCCTAGTAAAGTATATAAGCTTTTTAGACTCAAGTTCCCCTCAATTAACATATTCTCTCTAGAATCTAAAGAAAACCCAAACCTTTATCCCCTCCAAAGAAAATTATCTCTTTAGAAAACTCAAGAAAAAGAAGAAGAAGAGAGGATCAATCTAGGTCAAATAAAGGCTCCATTGATTCAAGCTTGCTAGGCTTTATATCCAAGTTATGTTAAATTATTAATCTATGGATTCTTCAATCCATTGAGCCCCGTAGATTTCCCCCAATTGTAAAGATAAACCCAATTCTAGTTAGTGTTTCTTCCTATGTTGTGGGTTGTGTTGGCTTTGATTCCAATTGAGTGGATAGTACTTGTTTATGATTGATTTAGTATTTAATTATGATATTATGATAAATTTATGTGTTTTCCATGGTTAACCCTAGTCTAATTGATGAAATTGTAGTAATGTGGATTTGTGCCATGAAAGGTGAAATTGAGGTTTTATAGATAATCTTCTAGAATTGATGTTATTAGTAGTAATTGTTCAAGAATAGGAACATGTAGACATGAATTGAACTACATTATGGTATATATGATGGATCATGACTAGTAAAGTTGAAGTTGAACCTTTATGATGAATTAAGACTAGAATTGCTTAAAGATTAAGCTTGTAATTAGATTATCTTGTAATATAGATATGTATGATGATTGTAAGAAGTAAGGCTTTGAGAGTAAGGCGTGTGGTCATGAATGATGATCACTAGGGCTTTGAGAGTAAAGCTAATATGATGAACTATGAATGCTAAGGCTTTGAGAGTAAAATCTATATAAGAATAGAAGGCTAATGAATAGAATTGTGATAAAAGATCTTTACCTACCTAACCTACCTCTTGAGTGGGTGAATGCATAAAGTGATAGAATCACATGAATTAGGATTATATCCATGTTTAGTGCATGAACCCTAGGTGTGATGATTCAATGTAGGCTTTGAAACTAGAGGAGGTAAATTATGAGATTATGTTAGTAGTAATTAAACTACTTGAACTATGAACACATCCATGTCTAGGGTAGTCATTCTCTATATGTTGATGTGATATGATTATGAATATATCCATGTATCATGTAGTCATTCTAGATATGTTGATGTGATATGAGCTTTGACCCTAGAAAGGGGAAGATATGATAATATGCATGTTTTATGAAGTTAGTGCATGCTTTAGAAACACTTTGAGAGTAAAGTGAATATGCTCATGATATAGTTATTGTATTGTAGAAAGGTTATCTTCATATACACACTTTGGCATGATTATGGTAGGATGTGAAAGGTTTGTCACATATAGTCACTCTATGGTTGGAAGACTAGGCTCACCTATTGAATCTATGTGCTTTAGTAAGAGTTATATGGATTGAGTATCAAGACATTCTTCCACAATTATGAACTTAAGTCAAGACTTAATGTAAACTCAATCGGACTTAATGCCTAGCACCGAGTGGATATGAATATGAGACGGAAGCTTTTACCCTAGTTGAGTCCGGCTTCCGAATGAAAGCTTTTACACTAGTTAAGTCCGGCTTTCCAAATGGGTTCCTTCTACCTTAGTTGAGTCCGGGTTCCAATGGTATGAATCTCATGAGATGGAAACCTTATACCTTAGTAGAGTCCGGGTTTCTAGTAGAAATCTCCTTATCCCATAACTATGTTCCCACATAGGTTACTTAGCTATTGGATCTACCTAAGCTAATAGTATAGTTCTAACCTCGACAAGTAGGACAACCCCTTTTCGGTGTGGGGTCTTACATGGTCTATGTCGGTTAATGCTTATGTCCCCAATATGGTAGTAGTATGAATAAGAATATGGGTTAGGAACTATGGGGACTTAAGAATCTTTACTTAGTATGGGTAAGAGTATGGGATCTAACTTATGCATTGCACAAGTAAGCTTTGGAGGTATCTATGGTGTGTTCCTTCTCTGTTATGATGATCTAAGTAATGAATAGGCTTATGACTTATGTTTATGATTTGTGCATGATGGATTGTTGCCCTAGTTTCCTTCCATGAGATGATTGACCAAAGGTGATAGGATCCCTTTTCTGTGAGAAGTAAGCTAAAGGATAAAATCAATAGGATAAAGAGGTATGATGGCCTAAAAGTGATGTTTAGCCTAAGTGGGATTATAAGGTCTCATCTATGCATTGCACAAGTAAACTTGAAGGTTACTTATGAAGTTCTCCTATGTTAAGAGGACTTGAGTATGTACTAAGCTTATGAATATGTGGTATTTCTTATGTTGTTGAATCATGCCCATGTCCATATTATCATGTCTTATTCTTATAGACTATGTCTTATGATGATGTCTCTTATGTTCCTGACTTATGATATTGTCCCTTACGATTATGGTAAATGTTTTATGTTGACTAATGTCTCTTATTTGCTCATGTTGATGATTTATTCTAGCTAACATATTTAGTACAATTTGTACTAACACATACTTTGCCTACATTCTCATCAAATGTAGGGTTCGAAGATTTATGTTCCATTCTTGCGGATAGGTTTCTAAGGAGCAAGGAGTTGAAATTTTTTGAGTCCTAATAGCTTCGAAGAGAAAGCCACTATTTTCCTTTATGTCTTTTATTTTCTTGTCATAAGATTATTGCATGGCCTGTGTCCCAATGGTTTTATTCAAAGTTGAGTGTAGATGATTGAGACAAAAGTGTAGTAAGACTTTTGCTTGTTTTATAGAAAGAATTCGATTATATGGAAAATGTTGTTAAAATTTCTGCACTTCTCTATTATCTTATGTTTATGATATGCCAAGGGGCTCGTATGAGACCCCTTCGGGGTCAAGTACGCGATGTTACTTGTATGGTGTACCACTGGGTCGTGACAAAGTTAGTATCAGAGAACAAGGTTTCGAATGGTTCTAGGATTGTCTCAAACCACGTCTAGTAGAATATTGTTCATAAATGTGAAGCACACCACATTTATGAATAGGATGTTATTGGATTCTTAGGAAACTTCACTTTTTCATTCTCTAAGTCATGCCATAGAGTTTAATTCTATTAGGTCTTTCTCCTAATCTATGCCTTATGGTTTTTAGGTTATGGTTGATACAAGGGTAAAAGCTAGGGGAAACGAGGGAGGCAATGTAGAGCAAGAGGTTCTCTAAGCTTCTCCTTATGCTCTAATTGATCCTTCGGATTTGTCGAATACGGAGTTTAGGTCTACTATCTAGTTGTTGGCTCAAACCTTGGTGGCGCAAGCCAATAGAGAGGTTATAGCTCCGGGAAACCCAATAAGGGGGATGTCTGCATCTAGAGTGAGGGAGTTTTTGAGGATGTACCCTCCAGAGTTTTATCGCGCAAGGGTTGAGGAGAATCCTCAAGAGTTTTTAGAAGAGGTTTCTAAGGTGTTGGACTTTATGAGAGTCACTCCGGTAGAGAATTAGAGTTAGCTTCTTGTCAACTGAAAGGGGGTTGCACAAATATGGTATGATCAATGGAAAGAGACTAGACCAGTAGGATTGGGCCCTATAGAGTGGGATGGGTTCAAGAGTGCTTTTCTAGATAGGTTCTTCCATTTAGAGATGATAAAAGCTTTGGTGCTTGAGTTCATCAACCTTAGACAAGGTGATTTGATTGTTAAGGAATATGCATGGAGGTTCACTCAATTGTCTATGTATGTTCCAATTCTAGTGTCCGATCCCAAATCGAGAATGAGTAAGTTTGTGTCGGGTTGTACGATTTAGTGATGAAAGAATGTCATATGGCCATATTTGAGCATGATATGAATATCTCTCGTCTTATAGTGTATGCTCATCAAATTGAGAGAGAGAATCTTCTAGAAAATCCTAGAGAGAAAAAGAGGTTTAGGATTGATGATGATAGCTCTTCTCGTGGAAGGTCCACCGGACAAGGTCCTTCTAGGTTTCCCCCAAGATTTAGTAAAGAGAGGGTGTCTAACCCTAAGCCTCGGAGAGGGAGAGATAGTAATCATTGTTGCCAAAACCTACTTGTGCTAGGTGTGGAAAGAGACATGAGGGTATATGTTTAGCCAACACTAAGGGTTGTTATGGTTGTGGTGAGAGTGGCCACAAGATGAGAGATTGCCTGGTCCTTAGAGCTAGGGAAAGAGAGAGGAAGCAAATTGAGTCCTATGCTCTTCAAGCTAAAAATGATCGAGAGTAACCTCCTTATGTTACTACCAGTATGTGTTTTAAGAATTATCTAGATTCCGATGTTGCTTGTCTTTTATGACTTGATATGTTTGATATGATAGACTTTTATGTTGTCCTTAGTATGAATGAGCTTCATTGTTGCTTGCATGCCATAGATGATGTTTAGAAGAGTTGTATAGGCTTACTCCCAAGGGGGAGATGATGTGCCTAGATAGTAAGGTTATTGTGTGTTTATGTGTTGCCATGATTTCCTTGTATGATGTATGTTCATGAAAGCTTGTGATTTAAAAGAAAATGATTTTGCATGGTTATTTCCTGATGTTGTAGTGCATTGAGTATGAGTTGCCTATTTGACTTCATGAGATGAATATATGAGCATGCCTTAGTTTGGAGTTGAAAGACTCCTCCTTGAATAAATGATTTTTGAGAGTAAATTGCTTTTAGGCTACATGAATGTATGTTGAGCATATTTTAGCTTGGAAATAATAGTTCCTCCTTGAATATGAGTAGATATAAAATTTCATACATTTTGGGTTGCCAGATGTACTTCCTAATCCCTTGTGTTGCATTGAATTTGTTTAGCTTGGACTTGAAGTTTCCCTCCTTGGTTGTGTGCAATTAGATGTGTTGCATACATTATGGGTTGCTAGTCTAGAGTTGTGACCTTAAGAAGTGTCTAGAATCGTCATTCGAGTACGAATGTTCCCAAGGGGAGATATTGTAACACCTTGTAATCTAGTAAGCTAAGGTATGGGCTAAACGTTTGGGGCAGCAATCCATGGAAGAGGGCAAGGACCTATGACACTTAGAAGTTTGTTAAGTAGAACATCTCCTTCCTTTGCAACTTTGTTAAGTGAGGTACATCGCCCAAGTGATTAGGCGATTAGCCAAATGGAATCCTCATCGCCTAAGGGGCTGCCCCCAAGGGCCAAGATGCTGCAAGTTTGGGCAAGCCAGGTCGGGGCTCGCCGACCAATAGGCGCATCGCCAAGCTGCCCTCCCCCAGAGCCTAAGTGGCCTGCTCCACTTAGTGAGCTGCTGCAAAATTTTGCGGACCAAGCGTCCACTTGGCGAGACAAATCAAGCATGGTTGGCAAGTTTGGAGTTAAAGTCTTAGGGGTCATTAGTTATTTCCCTAAATTGATACCCTATTGTTCCATTCTTTCCCTAGTAAAGTATATAAGCTTTTTAGACTCAAGTTTCCCTCAATTAAGTCATTATCTCTAGAATCTAAAGAAAACCCAAAACTTCATCCCCTTCAAAGAAAATTCTCTCTCTAGAAAACTCAAGAACAAGAAGCAGAATAGAGGATCAAGCTAGGTCAAATTAAGTCTCCATTGATTCAAGCATGCTAGGTTTTATATCCAAGGTATGTTAGCTTATTGTGAAGATGAACCCAATTCTAGTTAGGGTTTCTTCCTATATTGTGGGTAGTGTTGGGTATAATTCCAATTCAGTGGATAGTACTTGTTTTTGATTGATTTAGTATTGAATTATGATATTATAATGAATTTATGTGTTTTGCATGGTTAAACCTAGTCTAATTGATGAAAATGTAGTAATGTGGGTTTGATGCATGAAAGTTGAAATTGAGGTTTTATAGATGATCTTCTAGAATTGATGTTATCAGTAGTGATTGTTCAAGAATAGGAACATGTAGACATGAATTGTACTATATTATGGTATATATGATGGATCATGACTAGTAAAGTTGAAGCTGAACCTTTATGATGAATTAAGACTAGAATTGCTTAAAGTTGAAGCTTGTAATTAGAATAGTTGACCTATGGTCCATAGGTCACGTCCGTAGATGCCCTTTTTTGCAACATTCTTCAGCTGTGTCTCTCAACTTCCATGTCCAAACTTATTTCCTGAAAACAAGATAAAAACACATTAGTACCAATACAAAAAAGGCTCTAGACACACAAAACTCTTAAGTGAAATGTCTTAAAAATACTGTAAACTCACGGTATATCAAAGGACTCCATACAATAAATTTAGCTCTCATAACATAAGAAATAGAACAATAAGAGTAAACTAGTCCAAGTCCAAAACATTTTATAAAACAAAAGTGGAAATTTAAACTCTTGTTTCATTATATCCATCTAATACAATAGAATGAAATTGAGCATAGTCCATACATCATGTCCAAAAGAGAAATATATGAAAAGGAACTAAACAATAAGAGTCCGTCCTTGAAGCATGAGGACTCACCAAAGCTCAAGAATCAATTAAATCACCAACTAGCCACGAAATTGAGCACCATGAATATTAGGCCCTACATTTGGGGGAAAATATAGGCAAGAGTATGCGTTAGTGCAAAACAATGTACCAAGTATGATAGTCATGTATAAAACATTTAAAAACATCCTAAAAGGGACATTTCATTTCATGACATGGAATTGACCAAGTTAAATAAATTCATTATAATATCAAAGCTAACTTCTTCTTTAAAAGCTTTTAACTCATATGCGATATTTCTTGAAGTAACCTTAGTTCATTATTACTTATGGGGAATTAGCCATAACTGACATTGAGACCATGTGAGCAATAACATGATCCCCCGGTGTCTCCCACACCGAAAAGGGTTGTCCTACTTACCAAGGTAGAACTAAGAACTTCTAGCTTACATGGATCCACTAGCTAATCAATCTATAGGGGCACATTGTTATGTGATAAGGAAATTGCTACTACAAACCCTAGCTCTACTGACGTGAGGGCTTCAATCTCATGAGTTTATTTTGGAAACCCGGGCTCTATTGACGTGAGAGCTTCCATCTCATATTAAATATCCACTCGGTGCTATGCCAAAATCCCACGGAATAGTCATTTCTTACTTGACTTCATTACTCATGAAAAGGTGCCCTTGACAACCAATTCAATCTAGTTTCATTAAGATAGCTCCTTGTATTTGATTCAATTAGGTGAGAAAACCTTTCAATCTAAGAATCCTTTCTATGTGAGAAAACCTCTCACATCATGCTAGTTATGTGTTTATGAGAATGACCTTTCAACAACACAACAACAACATCGTTGGTACTTTACTCTCAAAGCACCATTAAAACATTTGCATAGATTTCATAAACAATGCATAAGTCCATAATTTACCTCTTGAGATCAAAACCCACATCAAATCATAAATTCTTGGAAAACATGGGTTAGATGTGGATTTCATCATAAATACATGTAAAGCTTGCAATACATGCTTAATTTCATAAAAGTCTTCTTTGAAGATCAAAATCCCACATCAGATGATTCATAACTTGAAAACATGGGGATTACATGGTTTCATGGGAAAATCATCATAAAATCATTATAATTCATCAATTCATTCTTGATTTCATAAAAAGCTTCTTTCATAATACAAACCCACATTATATCATCATAATTGGAAATTATGAGATCTACATGGGTTCATGTGAATCATCATAAAAACAATAGTATTGCATTAATTCATGCATAAGAGATCATAATCTAATCATTTAAATATACAGTAAATTAAACACATGATAATTGAAGAAAACCCTAACTCAATTGGGGAATTCTAATCTTTGAAATTGAGGAATTTGGGAACTCCATAGATGAAAGGAATCCATGGATGAAAATTATCATATCTCACAGCCCAAAGCTTAACTTCAATGGAGGAATTGATCTAGGCTTGACCTTGATCCTAGTTTGAATCATTTCTCGTTCTTCTTCAAGTTTCTAGAGGGAGAAATATTTTGGAGAGGAATATCTTTGATTTTCTTTTGGGAATTTATGAGAATGAATTTAGTTTGGGTGATTTGTGGGTTTAGAATCATTATATAGGGCTTTGGGTTGAAGGAGATATGACTTAGTATTGAGACTGGAAACTGCCGAAATGGCATGATGGAGGCCAAAACAGTTCGTCATCATCACCACGGCACATTAAATAGGTCGTGAAGTGCTTTACTATTTCGGGCATAACTTTTTACTTCGATATGGGAATTAGGTAAACTCAGTGGCATTGGAAAGAGGAATGATAGACCCTTAATTTAATAGGTTGTGGGCCACCTAATTCATTTTGAGCTAAAAGATATGATCATTTGAAGTTGACCCTAAACTCTAAGTCTAATGAAAAGCCCTTCATGTGAGGCTCCACGAGCCATGGTGCCTCTCGTGGTCATGATCCACTAGCTCGTAAACCTTCCCCTTAACACCTAAAACTCACCTTTACGAGCACTCCCACGACTAGTTGTAGCCTTCACAAGCCGTCAATTGGCTCGTGGGAGTGTCCCTTTTTTAGGAAGCCTTGGGGAGCGTACTGCCTAGCCACCACACTCCTCACCATGATTCGTGGTCCCCACCACAAGGTGCAGAGGTGGTCGTGGGAGGTGAGGCATCTTTTAAAGCCACTTCCTAAGGTCTATGGGCACCACCACAACTTGTGGTGCTCTTCACAACTCGTGGGGACTTTCTTGGAGGGTCTCAAGGTCCTAATCTCTAGCTTATGCCTTAATACTTAGCCCCTACCTTAGACTACTAAATTCCAAGGTGTTAGATAGATGCAGCTCATGTGACTTGGGATTGGTTTACTGGAGCTTTTCTGGAAAAGTTCTTCCCAAGTGAGTTTATAAAAGCTAAGGTGCAAAAGTTTATGAACTTGAAGTAGGGTTTAATGTCAGTCTAAGAATACAGATTGAAGTTCACTCAGCTCTCCAAGTATGCTCCACAACTAGTTGCCGATCCAAGGGCACAAATGAGCAAGTTCTTGTTTGTAGTATTCGATTTAGTTAAGATCGAGTCTAGGAATACTATGCTTCTAAGGGATATGGATCCATACTCATAGCTCATGCTCAGTAGGTTGAGGGAGATAGGCTTAGGAAAAAGGCTAAGGATAGCAAAAAGTCTAGAAAAGGAAACTGTGAATACTCACAAATAAAGTCGGGTGGGAATTGCTCACAATTTCAGAAAAGGACTACAGCCCCAACACCTTCATCAGCTAGTGCTCCATCCATAGGTTTCGACAGGATTAGAAAAGGAGGGCACTAGGATCTATGTCTCTGGGAACTCACTTTAGGTAATAGGACTTTCCCAACTTGTCAAAAGTGTGGTAAGAACCATCCGGGTGAGTGTCTTGCAGGTAGGGAAGGTGCTTTGAATGTTGTAAGTCTGGCCATAGGTTGAAGGATTTTCCTTCTGCTAGGCAGGGGCAAAAAGGTAACAACAATAGGTCTTAGTCTATAGCTCTAGTAGCACCAGTAGGTTGCCCAACTCGAGAGAGTGCTTAAATGCAGTGCAGTCTGCGTCGATTACTGAATAAGTTGTATGCTTTCCAAGCTAGCCAAGACCAGGCAAATTCTCCTTATTTGGTCATTAGTACATTATGAGTCTTTCATTAAGATGTTTATGCATTGTTAAATCTAGGGGATACACAGTTTTTTGTGACTCCCTATATAGTAAACTTTGGTGTCAGTCCATAAACTCTCTCAGAACCCTTCTAAGTCTCTACTCCAGTTGGTGACCTAGTTATAGCTAGACGGGTATACAGAAATCGCCCTGTCACATTCTCTTAGAAAGTCACCTCATTAGATCTTGTAGAGTTAGAAATGGTAGATTTTGATATCATTCTAGGCATGGATAGCTTGCATTCCTATTATGCCTCAGTTGATTTTAGAACTAGGATCGTTCGGTTTCAGTTTCCTAACAAGCAAGTCTTAGAATGGAAGGGTAGCAGCACAATGCCTATGGGTCAATTTATCTCTAACCTTAACACTAGAAAAATAATTTCCAAAGGGTATATCTATCATCTTGTTTGGGTAAAGGATTAAAACTCTGAAACCCCAACTCTTGAGTCAGTCCCTGTAGTAAATGAGTTCCTAAAAGTGCTCCGAGAAGATCTTCCCAGAGTTTCTTCCGAAAGGGAAATCGACTTCAGAATAAATCTCCTCCCAGATTGCCAGCCCATTTTGATTCCTCCTAACATAATTACTCCAGCTGAGATAAAGGAACTTAAAGAGTAGTTTAAAGACCTTCTAGATAAAGTTTTCATCAGACCCAACATCTCTCCATAGGGTGCTCCTGTGTTGTTCGGGAAAAAGAAAGATGGTTCCCTCATAATATGCATTGAATATCGGTAGTTGAACAAGGTCACAATCAAGAATAAATATCCAATCCCCAGAATTGATGACTTGTTTGACCAACTTCAGGGTCCTAGTTGATTTTCTAAGATTGTAATGACCCTAAAAACGAACTAGTGAAACTAGAGCCTCACATGTGAGTTTGAAGTTGAGAACTTGATGAAATAATGATAGTTGGCTTGGGAAGATTGTTTTAAAGATAATGGAGGTCAAACTTCAAGAAAAGACTATAACGTTCGGAAACTAGTCATTTGAGCTTGTGTCTTATAATGTCTTGTCGTTGAAATTTGGAGTGTTGTATGAGGATAAAACCTTTTATAAGTGACTAGTATACTTAGAACATCATGTTTAGGGGTTAAAATTTTGGGTACGAACCCCTAAGGACCACCCAAGGGATCCTTGAGGAGGACCCCAACATTGGCGCCAAAAAGCTGTCAAAACAGCTTGACCTACAGAGGCAATCGACACCCCTTAGACCAATCCACACACCGTAGGTCATGGGCGTGGGCCAAGACTTAGCCTGGGGAGGCTTGGCCTTCATTTTTTAGCCCCAGCCCCAATCTACGGAGGCACATTACGCCCCTTAGACCCATCCACGGTCAGTGGATGGGCAATCTTAGATGCTGCCAGTTTTGGCACTTTTTATTTTAAGTTAGGGATCTTAGTTTTAGTTAGTTATTTAATTAGGGGTTAGGAAGGACGATTTGGTAATTAATTGACTTACTATATAAAATACTTTTAAGTCATTAAAACCCTTCAATAACTCATTAGAACCCAAGGACCAAAATCAAAACCCTTCCCTCTCAAAAAGGTTCTCTCTAGAAACTCCATTGGAGCTCAAGGTGAAGATCAAGCTAAGGTTGGGATTTCAAGGAGATTTCACTTCAATTCGTCGGTTTCTTCATGTATAAGGTATGGTGATCCTTCATCTAGGGTTATTTTTCACCCTAGAGTCAATTCCAAAGATGGTTTCAAGGTTTTCAAGTTTCACAAAAAACCTAGATTTCACTCAAACTCATGGGTTCTTGCATCAAACATTTTCAAATGACAAACAATGATTATATTGATTTTTAATTGATTATTTAAGATGATGTTACTCCATGAATCCATGATTTCCCTAAATTCCTAAATTTTGCCTTGTAAAGTGGGTTTATTGATTATGAATGAATGATGGTGGATTTTTGTGTAGATTGATTTAGATTATTGATTTGTATTATTATATGTGTCTAATTATGGTGAATTTTTAATGAATTGAGTATTTGTGATCATATCCTTGAAAGGGCAAGTTTGACCTAATTTCATGTTAATTTAGAATTTAGCGTGAATTGTTGATCCACTTGAAAGGTGGAGGTGTTTACATTCTATGTACATTGTGATAATGGCCTTGAAGGTATAGTTTGATGGATTGAAGTATTATCATGTTATTGTATATGTGAATGTATAATGTGAAGGATTTACATGTGATTCAACGACAGAATGATGAACATGTGTTTAATGTATTAGTGTTAATATTGAAAGGTTATTTTCTCAATTTTGGCACTCATGAATGATAATGATGAATGTGAAGGGTTCCTATAATGTGAATGATTGAATCTTGAATTGGTAGGCTTATGCATCCTTTTCTAAATTGAGGAATGTGTCTTGGCTAGATAAATAGTAAGAGTCGGTTACTGTGTAAATAGTAAAGGTCAAGTTACTGTTCATGAATAGTAGAGGTCATTCATGAATAGTAAAAGTTATGTAAATTCGCTTATAAATAAGATGAAGGAGGAAGGGACGATCATCCCTCATCCCTCAACTCCCACTTTTCATTCATATTTTACTCTCAACTTCCGCTACCCCCCAAATTGGTATCAGAGCTAGATAATAAAAAATCTAAATGGAGAAATCTAACAACAACCAGGAAACTATGAAGGAACCAGTTCCAGAAAATCTACAAACAGAGGTATTTTCATATTTCAATATGAACAACTAAACTCTCTTATTCCTGATAATCTCTTGATTATTATTTGATTATTATCATGTTATAGTATTGTTATGCTGAATTAAATTCGAAGTGGTTTGCTATGAACGAAGGTAGGCTGAGAATAGGTAAGCCCAGACTATGCCATCCAAACCGAAACCCAGTTAGGCAAAGAGAAGCCGTTTGAGGAAATACGAACTTGTTGAAGGCGCTTAGTGGTAATCGATTGAAGTGAAAATCATAGTAGTGACCAAAAGAATTTATTTAGGATAACTTTAATATAATTTGATAATTGATAATAACAAACAAGAAGGTTAGAAGGAATAAACTTGTTTAGAAATCATGAAAATGATGAGCACATACTTACTAGATAAAGATTATAATTATAAAATACTTATTTTATATGTTCAAAACACTTAATATTGACATAAAAGAAAAATTTATGACCTTTTAATTATTGAAGAAATGACAGAACTAGACCAGATAATGGAACTTATAGAACAAAATTGGCAAGAACTAACTATTCAAAATATAGATGAATTATATGACTTATATTCAGATTAATGATAAACTACGAATATCTAACATATTGGCTACAAACTATAGAAGATTTAGAACTACTAAATAAACTTTTAATAAATAATATTATAACATACCAAAGAACCCAAGATATGGAGTACTTAGAATATATTTCAGAAAATATAAAAGAAATACAAAATCTTATGATAAAGAAACAAGAATATTATGAAAAAATGTTTTTATGGATGAAACTTATAGAGAACAATTATTAGAAAAAATTAATGAAATAAAACAAGAATTAAGATTTAGACAAAATAGACTAGAAGATAATATATGGGCAGGAGTATGCCAAAAATCTATAAAAGTACAAAGAAAAACGATATTCTTATTAGACCTACAATTACAACACTTAGAATATAAATATCAACATAACTTATAATGAATAAAGAAGAATATGTTGTAGAAGAAAAAATATATAAAAGTCAAGATGGACTAGAAATAAAAATAATACATTCAAACTTAGAAAGAAGATATAAAAAAATAGGAACCCAATTATACCTAATGCCAGATAAAGAATCAGCAAAATTAGAAGATAGTCTAACAACAATGGTACGATTAAAAAAAGAAAATGACGAAATCGATAGGAAAAAAGAAATCGAAAAAATTAGAGAACAAGCTAAAAAAGAAATTAAACAAATAGAAGAAGTAAAAGATACTAGAATTCAAGAATTACAAAAAGAATTAGAAAGACTTAAACAACTATACCAAGAAAAATTAAAAGCAAAAGAAGAGTACAAGAAAAGAACTGAATAATTAAAGTTAAATCAAGAAATAGAAAGAATGAAAACAATGTTAGAAGAAACAGAAGAATTACCTGAATTAAAAATAGAAGAGTTAAGAATAAATGAAATAAATGAAGAAGAAAATGATAATATTTCAGAAAATAATTATGAATCATATTCAGAAACATATACTGACCTTATAGAAAAAGATAAAAATATAGAAATAAATGTAGGAAATTTAGATGAAAAACCTAGTACTTCAAATCCTAAAACACGAATGGATACAACTCCAACATATTATACTTACGAAAAAGAAAATAGAGATAAAGCCTTATGGGATAAAAGATTGAATAAAAATTGGATACCTAGACAAACTACGGATCAAAATAATTTCTTAGATTTAGACTGTGTAGCAGATACAAATAAAACAATTCAATTATGGATAGGTTATATATCAAAACAATTAATAGATAACAAGATATCAATAATGGATGCCCCAGGATACATAGAAAGAACACTTATAGGAACAGTAAAAATATGGTTACAAAATTTAACACCAACAAGCTTAGAAACACTAAGAAATAATACGAAACTTAATAATGAAATAGCAACATCAGCAATAGACATATTAAATAAATATGAAATATCAATTAGAAATGAATTTGGAAGTATGACAACAGAAATAGAAGAACAACAGAAAGATAAAATAATAAACAGAAATTTAATGAATAAATTAGCAATATGTAAAATGAGTTACATAGATGAATATACATGTGCATTTAGAGAATATTACTATAAAGGAATATATACAAGTGATGAAAGTAAAGAAATAAGAAAATTATATTACACAAAATTACCAGAACCATTTAGTTCAAAAATAATAAAAGATTGGGAAGAATCAAATACAGTTGATACACTAGGAGCTAGAATAAAATTCTTACAACAATGGTTTATGAAACTATGTGAGAAACATAAAGAAGAATTAAAACTAGAAAAAATATTAGTAAAAAACTTAGCATATTGTACAAGCAAGTTAGCACCCTAATTCGGATGCAAAAATCCATATAAAAAGAAAAGGATAAAGAAGTATAAACGCTTCAAAACAAAATATAAGAATAAAATTCCAAGAAAAAGATATTATATAAAAAATTATAAACAAAAAAGACCACACAAAGTTAAGAAAAATATAACAGAATGTAAATGTTATAATTGTGGAAAACTAGGACATTTAGCTAGAGACTGTAAATTACCAAAAGATTTAAAGAAAAAACAAATAACAGAGGTAATAATAGAAAATGATAAATATAAACAGATAGATTATTTAGATTATGAATTAGAAAATGAAGATAGCATATACGAATTCACAGATATTGAATTAGAAGATGAAATACAGACAGCTTCTGATTATGACTGAAAGTGATATAAAAATAATAAGTAAGGAAGAATATCAAGATAATGAATATACAGAACAAAAGATCATAGTTGACAATAATATATTTGAACAAATAAAAGGAAAAGAATTAGACTTAAGCATAGATAAGATATTAGAAGTACCTAGATTAAAAAACTTATTCAAATTACAACACGATGAATATTATGTAGTAAGCCAAAAAGAACATGTAATAGATTGTAAATATATTAAAGGTAAAGCTAAAATACCTATCATAAATAAAAAAAAAATTAATAAAGAAATCCAAGAATTAAAATCAAAAAATCCAATAAAATATGTACATTTAGGAGCAACAGAAATATTGATAAAAGCATGTTTTAGAGAAGGAATAGATACACCTATAGAATTATATTTAGCAGATGATAGAATAATTCAACCTATAGAAAAAAGTATTATAAGCGCAGTTAGAGGAAATTTAATATATCAAAAATTTAAATTTATTATAAGTGCAAACTATTCAGTAGCAATAGAAGACAAGAACATAGATAAATCACTAGTGCTATACTGGAAAATGTCAGGACTAGAATTAGCACCAGGGAGCAAAATATTTACAGCAAGATGTAAAAATTTATATGTATTAACTACAAAGCATACAATAACAGCAAGAAATAAGATTCAAAAAATTAAAATAGAAAATCCATTTGATAAAATAATTTCAGTAATAGACAATAATGATTACAGCTATAAAGAAATAGATATTGAAGAAGATTTAGAGATAGTAAAAGAAAGATTAAGTACATCTAAAAGATTAAGTTACGATACACCTTCATCATCAAGAACTGGTACATCTAGAAGATTAGACTGCGACTTAACAGAACAAAAGAAAGATGAAATACAACCATACCAATATTATATCACAGGAATATTAGACCAAAGAAAATATTTAATAACTATAAATACAGGACAAGTAGAAAACCAAATTATAAGAGAACTAGTCAAAGAACATGAAATAATTACAGGAGAAAATATAAATACAGAATTACCTAGAGCTTTGGTAAATATAGAAGAAACTACTGAACAAGAACTAATTATTGGAGGAATACCAATAACAATTAAATTTAAAATACATCAAGGAAATAATAATATTACATTAGGAATAGAATGGCTAGAAACAGTTAAACCATATAATATAGATGATAAACAACTAACAATAACTTATGAAAACAAGAAAGTAATTATTAAACGAACAATTATATGATAAACTAAATCTTTAAATGACAAAAATATATATTTTAGCAAAAATAATTATAGAAGGATACTATAATAGATATTACACACCTATGATAGACACAGGAGCAGAAGCAAATATGTGTAAACATAATTGTCTACCAGATAGTAAATGGGAAAAATTAAAGACACCATTAATAGTAACAGGATTTAATAATGAAGGAAGCATGATAACACATAAAGCTAAAAACATAAAAACACGAATATGGGATAAAATATTAGTAATCGAAGAGATCTATAGTTATGAATTTACTAATAAAGATATATTATTAGGAATGCCTTTTTTAGAAAAATTATATCCACACACTATAACAAAAACACATTGGTGGTTCACTACCATATGTAATCACAAAATAGGAGCAAAAAGAGTTAATAATAAAATCAGAAAAAATACACCATGGATAAAAGGAAGTGAAAAAATTACCCAAAAGTTAGAAAATATAACAACTAATGATCATAAAATAGAAATTATAATATTCACAGTAGATAAAATACAAGTAATAAATGATAAATTAAACTCATTATATAACGAAAACCCATTACAAGGATGGGATAAACATAAAACAAAAGTAAAGATTGAACTAATAGATGAAAATAGTATAATAACACAAAACCATTAAGATATAATTTCAAGACCAATCAGAATTTAAAATGCATGTAAATGAATTATTAGAAAATAAGTATATACAAGAAAGCAATAGTAAACATAATAGTCCAGCATTCATAGTAAATAAACATAGTGAACAGAAAAGAGGAAAAAGTAGAATGGTTATTGATTATAGGAATCTAAACGCAAAAACTAAAACATATAATTACCCTATACCTAATAAAATATTAAAAGTAAGACAAATACAAGGATATAATTACTTTAGTAAATTTGATCAGAATCAGGATTTTACCACCTAAAACTAGAAGAAGAATCTAAACATTTAACAGCATTTACCGTACCACAAGGATTTTACGAATGGAATGTTTTACCATTTGGATATAAAAACGCACCAGGTAGATATCAACACTTTATGGATATATATTTTAACCAACTAGAAAATTGTGTAGTATATATAGACGACATATTATTATATTCAAGAACAAAAGAAGAACATCGAAAATTATTAGAAAAATTTATACATATTATAGAAATATCAGGAATTAGCCTATCAAAAAAGAAAGCTGAAATTATGAAAAATCAAATAAAATTCTTAGGAATACAAATAGATAAAAATGGAATAAAAATGCAAACACTTATTGTACAAAAAATAGTTAATTCTGAAGAATTATTAGATACGAAGAAAAATTACAATCATTTTTAGGATTAGTTAACCATGTAAGAAAATATATACCAAAATTAGCAGAAAATTTAAAATCATTACAGAAAAAATTAAAGAAAGATATAGAATATTACTTTGATGAACAAGATAAATAACATATCAGAAAAATAAAAATTATGTGTAAAGATTTACCAAAATTATACCTTCCAGATGAAAATAAACAATTTACTTATATAGTGGAAACAGACTCTAGTGATCATAGTTACGGAGGAGTATTAAAATATAAATATATAAATGAAAAAATAGAACATCACTGTAGATATTATTCCGGATCATATATAGACCCACAAATAAAATGGGAAATAAATAGAAAAGAATTATTTGCCTTGTATAAATGTTTATTAGCTTTTGAGCCATATATTGTATATAACAAATTTATTGTTAGAACAGATAATACACAGGTAAAATGGTGGATAACCAAAAAGGTACAAGACTCAGTTACAACGAAAGAAATAAGAAGACTGGTAGTAAATATATTAAACTTTTCATTTACAATTGAAATTATAAAAACTGACAAGAATGTGATTGCAGATCACCTCTCAAGGAAAAGATACTGAAAAAATAAATACAATGGAACAAATAATCAACCTCCTAACTACACTTTGTACAAAAGTGGATAGTATGGATGGTGAGATACAGGAGCTAAAAAAGCAAGCTAGCAGTCAGCAGCATGACATTAAATATGCGGAGCTACGTCGATCGGAAGACATTAAAATTCCAGATCTAGAAGGAGACGTTGGGAAACTCCATAAAACCCATAATGTTTGTTTAAATACAGCTGCAGGTACATCAGGAGTTACAAAGAAAGAAAAAGCTACAGAAGAAAAAAGTTATACAAATACAAATATGAACAAACTTTTTGATAAACCATACACAACACCAAAGATACAAAAATCCGTACCTACTCCACAAACCACTACATACAAAAATAGTCTAGCCCAATAGAAGAATACATATAACCACATCACCCGTACTTATACAGAAAATATTTACAAAATTCAAACATACTTGAATAAAAACCCAAGAGCCACAAATATAAAAGAACCAAATACAGACTATATTACCCAACACCTACAGGGATACAACAAACTAATAGCATTACCAGGCACAAATACAAACTTGATTACTACTTTTTATAACTACGGATTACTTAGCACCGTATACACAGCTACAGGAGAAGAAATCTCAAAAATACCAGAACTATATAAAGCTTTCCTCACTTATAAAAGAATTACCAAAGGAACGCTATTTTTTATTAAATTCTATACAGCTACTGCAGAAATACTATATGATGAGATAAAACCGGTTATACAGGTCATAAAGATAGGTTTGACTAGAGATATGTTAATCCCAGAAAAAATAGAGAAACAAGATGAGATACCTATTGTAGATATTCCTACAATTTGGGGGGTAGCGGAAGTTGAGAGTAAAATATGAATGAAAAGTGGGAGTTGAAGGATGAGGGATGATCGTCCCTTCCTCCTTCATCTTATTTATAAGCGAATTTACATAACTTTTACTATTCATGAATGACCTCTACTATTCATGAACAGTAACCGACTCTTTCTATTTACACAGTAACTTGACCTTTACTATTTACATAATTGACATTTTACTATTTATGAATAGTACTACTATTCATGAACAGTATCTTGTCTGACGATGACTCCAAATAAAAACAATCCAAATAAAAACAAACAACATAATTGACATTTTACTATTTATGAATAGTAGTTTTCTTGTCTTTTACTATTCATTAATAGTATCCTGTCTGGTGACTCTAAATAAAAACAAACCAAATAAAAACAAACAACTTTACTTTTACAAAAGTAAGATTCCTACTTTTGATTAATATACATAGGTGTCTTCTTCATATCTTCTTTGTTGTCGGCTGTCTTTATCAGGCTGCCGGATGTTTTGTTTTTAGTTTACTCCAGCTGTACGGTTGGAACTTGGTTATCTTCTCCTTGGCATTTTGAACATGTGTGCTCTGAATATTTACTGCTGATAGTTGTACAGTATCTGGTTAATAGTGCTGGCGAAATAAAGTTTTTTCTGATAGCTCTTGTTGTTGGTATATTTTCTGGTTTAAGGAGGCTTAGTATCCATTGTCGTATTTCTTCCATATCTCCTTCTCTAGTTTCTCTACAATTAGAGTATATCATAGTATTGTCTCTACTATAATAGCTCCATATTGTATTGTTGTTTAAGTAATTGTTTGCTAGTTCCGTCAGTATTGTAGCTATTCCAATAACTCTTTTGTTTGCATAAAAATCTAGAATATCTACAATAGATATCTCATTTTGTTTTTCTATCTTTTCCGGTATTAGCATATCTCTAGTCAATCATATCTTTATGACTTGTATAACCGGTTTTATTTCGTCATATAGTATCTCTGCAGTAGCTGTGTAAAACTTAATAAAAAATAGCGTTCCTTTGGTAATTCTTTTGTAGGTTAAGAAAGCTTTGTATAGTTCTGGTATCTTTGAAATTTCATCTCCAGTAGCTGTGTATACGGTACTGAGTAATCCATAGTTATAACAAGTAGTAACTAAATTTATATTTGTGCCTGGTAATGCTATTAGTTTGTTGTATCTCTGTAGGTGTTGGGTAATATAGTCTGTATTTGGTTCTTTTATATTTGTGGCTCTTGGATTTTTATTCAAGTATGTTTGGATTTTGTAAATATTTTCTATATAGGTACGGGTAATATGGTTATATGTATTCTTTTGTTGGGCTAGACTGTTTTTGTATGTAGTGGTTTGTGGAGTAGGTACGAATTTTTGTATTTTTGGTGCTATGTATGGTTTATCAAATAGCTTGTTCATATTTGTATTTCTATAGCTTTTTTCTTCCTTTGTAGATCCTGATGTACCTGCAGCTGTATTTACACAAACGTTATGGGTTTTATGGAGTTTCCCAACGTCTCCTTCTAGGTCTGGAATTTTATCGTCTTCCGATCGACGTAGCTCCGCATATTTAATGTCATGCTGCTGACTGCTAGCTTGTCTTTTTAGCTGCTGTATCTCACCATCCATACTATCCACTTTTGTACAAAGTGTAGTTAGGAGGTTGAGTATTTGATCCATTGTATTTGTTTTTTCAGTATCTTTGTCTTGAGAGGTGATCTGCAATCACATTCTTGTCAGTTTTTATAATTTCAATTGTAAATGAAAAATTTAATATATTTACTACCAGTCTTCTTATTTCTTTTGTCGTAACTGAGTCTTGTACTTTTTTGGTTATCCACCATTTTACCTGTGTATTATCTGTTCTAACAATAAATTTGTTATATACGATATATGGCTCAAAAGCTAATAAACTTTTATATAAGGCAAATAATTCTTTTCTATTTATTTCCCATTTTATTTGTGGGTCTGTATATGATCCTGAATAATATCTACAGTGATGTTCTATTTTTTCATTTATATATTTATATTTTAATACTCCTCCGTAACTATGATCACTAGAGTCTGTTTCCACTATATAAGTAAATTGTTTATTTTCATCTGGAAAGTATAATTTTGGTAAATCTTTACACATGATTTTTATTTTTCTGATATGTTTTTTATCTTGTTCATCAAAGTAATATTCTATATCTTTCTTTAATTTTTTCTGTAATGGTTTTAAATTTTCTGCTAATTTTGGTATATATTCTCTTACTTGGTTAACTAATCCTAAAAATGATTGTAATTTTTCTTAGTATCTAATAATTCTTGAATTAACTATTTTTGTACAATATTTGTTTGCATTTTTATCCCATTTTTATCTATTTGTATTCCTAAGAATTCTATTTGATTTTTCATAATTTTATTCTTTTTGATAAGCTAATTCGATACTTCTATAATATGTATAAATTTTTCTAATAACTTTAGATGTTCTTCTTTTGTTCTTGAATATAATAATATGTCGTCTATATATACTACACAATTTTCTAGTTGGTTAAAATATATATCCATAAAGTGTTGATATCTACAGTGCGTTTTATATCCAAATGGTAAAACATACCATTCGTAAAATCCTTGTGGTACGGTAAATCTTTGTTAAATGTTTAGATTCTTCTTCTAGTTTTAGGTGGTAAAATCTGATTCTGATCAAATTTACTAAAGTAATTATATCCTTGTATTTGTCTTACTTTTAATATTTTATTAGGTATAGGGTAATTATATGTTTTAGTTTTTGCGTTTAGATTCCTATAATCAATAACCATTCTACTTTTTCCTCTTTTCTGTTCACTATGTTTATTTACTATGAATGCTGGACTATTATGTTTACTATTGCTTTCTTGTTTATACTTATTTTCTAATAATTCATTTACATACATTTTAAATTCTGATTGGTCTTCGAAATTATATCTTAATGGTTTTTGTGTTATTATACTATTTTCATCTATTAGTTCAATCTTTACTTTTGTTTTATGTTTATCCCATCCTTGTAATGAGTTTTCGTTATATAATGAGTTTAATTTATCATTTATTGCTTGTATTTTATCTACTGTGAATATTATAATTTCTATTTTATGATCATTAGTTGTTATATTTTCTAACTTTTGGGTAATTTTTTCACTTCCTTTTATCCATGGTGTATTTTTTCTGATTTTATTATTAACTCTTTTTGCTCCTATTTTGTGATTACATATGGTAGTGAACCACCAATGTGTTTTTGTTATAGTGTGTGGATATAGTTTTTCTAAAAAAGGCATTCCTAATAATATATCTTTATTTGTAAATTCATAACTATAGATCTCTTCGATTACTAATATTTTATCCCATATTTGTGTTTTTATGTTTTTAGCTTTATGTGTTATCATGCTTCCTTCATTATTAAATCCTGTTACTATTAATGGTGTCTTTAATTTTTCCCATTTACTATCTGGTAGACAATTATGCTTACACATATTTGCTTCTGCTCTTGTGTCTATCATAGGTGTGTAATATCTATTATAGTATCCTTCTATAATTATTTTTGCTAAAATATATATTTTTGTCATTTAAAGATTTAGTTTATCATATAATTGTTCGTTTAATAATTACTTTCTTGTTTTCATAAGTTATTATTAGTTGTTTATCATCTATATTATATGGTTTAACTGTTTCTAGCCATTTTATTCCTAATGTAATATTATTATTTCCTTGATGTATTTTAAATTTAATTGTTATTGGTATTCCTCCAATAATTAGTTCTTGTTCAGTAGTTTCTTCGATATTTACCAAAGCTCTAGGTAATTCTATGTTTATATTTTCTGCTGTAATTATTTCATGTTCTTTGACTAGTTCCCTTATGATTTGGTTTTCTACTTGTCCTGTATTTATAGTTATTAAATATTTTCTTTGGTCTAATATTCCTGTGATATAATATTGGTATGGTTGTATTTCATTTTTGTTTTGTTCTAATAAGTCGCAATCTAATCTTCTAGATGTACTAGTTCTTGATGATGAAGGTTTATCGTAATTTAATCTTTTAGATGTACTTAATCTTTCTTTTACTATCTCTAAATCTTCTTCCATATCTATTTCTTTATAACTGTAATCATTATTATCTATTACTGTAATTATTTTGTCAAATGGATTTTCTATTTTGATTTTTTGAATCTTATTTTTTGCTGTTATTTTATGCTTTGTAGTTAACACATATAATTTTTTACATCTTGCTGTAAATATTTTACTTCCCGGTGCTAATTCTATGCCTGACATTTTCCAGTATAGTACTAGTGATTTATCTATGTTCTTGTCTTCTATTGCTACTCAATAGTTTGCACTTATAATAAATTTAAATTTTTGATATATTAAATTTCCTCTAACTGCACTTAGAATACTTTTTTCTATAGGTTGAATTATTCTATCATCTGTTAAATATAATTCTATAGGTGTATCTATTCCTTCTCTAAAACATGCTTTTATAAATATTTCTGTAGCTCCTAAATGTACATATTTTATTGGATTTTTTTATTTTAATTCTTGGATTTCTTTATTAATTATTTTTTTATTTATGATAGGTATTTTAGCTTTACCTTTAATATATTTACAATCTATTACATGTTCTTTTTGGCTTACTACAAAATATTCATCGTGTTGTAATTTGAATAAGTTTTTTAATCTAGGTACTTTTAATATCTTATCTATGCTTAAGTCTAATTCTTTTCCTTTTATTTGTTCAAACATATTATTGTCAAATATGATCTTTTGTTATGTATATTCATTTTCTTGATATTCTTCCTTACTTATTATTTTTATATCGCTTTCAGTCATAATCAGAAGCTGTCTCTATTTCATCTTCTAATTCAATATCTGTGAATTCGTATATGCTATCTTCATTTTCTAATTCATAATCTAAATAATCTATCTGTTTATATTTATCGTTTTCTATTATTACCTCTGTTATTTGTTTTTTCTTTAAATCTTTTGGTAATTTACAGTCTCTAGCTAAATGTCCTAGTTTTCCACAATTATAACATTTACATTCTGTTATATTTTTCTTAACTTTGTGTGGTCTTTTTTGTTTATAATTTTTTATATAATATCTTTTTCTTGGAATTTTATTCTTATATTTTGTTTTGAAGCGTTTATACTTCTTTATCCTTTTCTTTTTATATGGATTTTTGCATCCGAATTGGGGTGCTAACTTGCTTGTACAATATGCTAAGTTTTTTACTAATATTTTTTCTAGTTTTAATTCTTCTTTATGTTTTTCACATAGTTTCATAAACCATTGTTGTAAGAATTTTATTCTTGCTCCTACTGTATCTACTGTATTTGATTCTTCCCAATCTTTTATTATTTTTGAACTAAATGATTCTGGTAATTTTGTGTAATATAATTTTCTTATTTCTTTACTTTCATCATTTGTATATATTCCTTTATAGTAATATTCTCTAAATGCACATGTATATTCATCTATGTAACTCATTTTACATATTGCTAATTTATTCATTAAATTTCTGTTTATTATTTTATCTTTCTGTTGTTCTTCTATTTCTGTTGTCATACTTCCAAATTCATTTCTAATTGATATTTCATATTTATTTAATATGTCTATTGCTGATGTTGCTTTTTCATTATTAAGTTTCGTATTATTTCTTAGTGTTTCTAAGCTTGTTGGTGTTAAATTTTGTAACCATATTTTTACTGTTCCTATAAGTGTTCTTTCTATGTATCCTGGGGCATCCATTATTGATATCTTGTTATCTATTAATTGTTTTGATATATAACCTATCCATAATTGAATTGTTTTATTTGTATCATTATACGTCTAAATCTAAGAAATTATTTTGATCCGTAGTTTGTCTAGGTATCCAATTTTTATTCAATCTTTTATCCCATAAGGCTTTATCTCTATTTTCTTTTTCGTAAGTATAATATGTTGGAGTTGTATCCATTCGTGTTTTAAGATTTGAAGTACTAGGTTTTTCATCTAAATTTCCTACATTTATTTCTATATTTTTATCTTTTTCTATAAGGTCAGTATATGTTTCTGAATATGATTCATAATTATTTTCTGAAATA
Organism: Solanum pinnatisectum; assembly: GCA_035578085.1. NCBI lineage: Eukaryota > Viridiplantae > Streptophyta > Magnoliopsida > Solanales > Solanaceae > Solanum > Solanum pinnatisectum. The sequence continues at coordinate 107,746 of JAWPEI010000072.1, forward strand.
TTATCATTTTCTTCTTCATTTATTTCATTTATTCTTAACTCTTCTATTTTTAATTCAGGTAATTCTTCTGTTTCTTCTAACATTGTTTTCATTCTTTCTATTTCTTGATTTAACTTTAATTCTTCAATTCTTTTCTTGTACTCTTCTTTTGCTTTTAATTTTTCTTCGTATAGTTGTTTAAGTCTTTCTAATTCTTTTTGTAATTTTTGAATTCTAGTATCTTTTACTTCTTCTATTTGTTTAATTTCTTTTTTAGCTTGTTCTCTAATTTTTCGATTTCTTTTTTCTATCGATTTCGTCATTTTCTTTTTTTAATCGTACCATTGTTGTTAGACTATCTTCTAATTTTGCTAATTCTTTATCTGGCATTAGGTATAATTGGGTTCCTATTTTTTTATATCTTCTTTCTAAGTTTGAATGTATTATTTTTATTTCTAGTCCATCTTGACTTTTATATATTTTTTCTTCTACAGCATATTCTTCTTTATTCATTATAAGTTATGTTGATATTTATATTCTAATTATTGTAATTGTAGGTCTAATAAGAATATCGTTTTTCTTTGTGCTTTTATAGATTTTTGGCATACTCCTGCCCATATATTATCTTCTAGTCTATTTTGTCTAAATCTTAATTCTTGTTTTATTTCATTAATTTTTTCTAATAATTGTTCTCTATAACTTTCATCCATAAAAATATTTTTTCATAATATTCTTGTTTCTTTATCATAAGATTTTGTATTTCTTTTATATTTTCTGAAATATATTCTAAGTAATCCATATCTTGGGTTCTTTGGTACGTTTTAATATTATTTATTAAAAGTTTATTTAGTAGTTCTAAATCTTCTATAGTTTGTAGCCAATATGTTAGATATTCGTAGTTTATCATTAATCTGAATATAAGTCATATAATTCATCTATATTTTGAATAGTTAGTTCTTGCCAATTTTGTTCTATAAGTTCCATTATCTGGTCTAGTTCTGTCATTTCTTCAATAATTAAAAGGTCATAAATTTTTCTTTTTATGTCAATATTAAGTGTTTTAAGAACATATAAAATAAGTATTTTATAATTATAATCTTCATCTAGTAAGTATGTGTTCCTCATTTTCATGATTTCTAAACAAGTTTATTCCTTCTAACCTTCTTGTTTGTTATTATCAATTATCAAATTATATTAAAGTTATCCTAAATAAATTCTTTTGGTCGCTACTATGATTTTCAGCTTCAATCAGTTACCCTAACAGCGCCTTCAACAAGTTCGTACTTCCCCTCAAACGGCTTCTCTTTTGCCTAACTGGGTTTCCGGTTTCGGATGGCATAATCTGGGCTTACCTATTCTCAGCCTACCTTCGTTCATAGCAAACTACTTCAAATTTAATTCAGCATAACAATACTATAACATGATAATAATCAAATAATAATCAAGAGATTATCAGGAATAAGAGAGTTTAGTTGTTCATATTGAAATATGAAAATACCTCTGTTTGTAGATTTTCTGGAACTGGTTCCTTCATAGTTTCTTGGTTGTTGTTAGATTTCTCCATTTAGATTTTTTATTATCTAGCTCTGATACCAATTTGGGGGGTAGCGGAAGTTGAGAGTAAAATATGAATGAAAAGTGGGAGTTGAGGGATGAGGGATGATCGTCCCTTCCTCCTCCATCTTATTTATAAGCGAATTTACATAACTTTTACTATTCATGAATGAGCTCTACTATTCATGAATAGTAACCGACTCTTACTATTTACACAGTAACTTGACCTTTACTATTTACACAGTAACCGACTCTTACTATTACATAATTGACATTTTACTATTTATGAATAGTATTTTTTGTCTTTTACTATTCATTAATAGTATCCTGTCGGTGACTCTTAATAAAAACAAACTACTTTACTTTACTTTACAAAAGAAAACAAATAACTTTACAATAGGGAAGATAAGATTCCTATCCTACTTTTGACTTTTTACATAAATGTCTTCTTCATATCTTCTTTATTGTCGGCTGTCTTTATCAGGCTGCCGGCTATTTTGTATCTTCTTTGTGATAGTTTTATTCCAGCTGTACGGTTGGGACATTGTTATCTTCTCCGTGACATTTGGAACATATATGTTCTGAATATTTGCTGCTGATTGTTGTACAATATCTGGTTAATAATGCTGATGAAATGAAATTTTTCCTGATAGCTCTTGTCGTTGGTATATTTTCTGATTTTAGGAGGCTTAGTATCCATTGTCGTATTTCTTCCATATCTCCTTCTCTAGTTTCTCGACAGTTAGAATATATCATCGTATTATCTCGGCTATAGTAACTCCATATTGTATTGTTGTTTAAGTAATTATTTGCTAACTCCGTTAATATTGTAGCTATTCCTATAACTCTTTTGTTGGCATAAAAGTCAGGAATATCTACAATAGGTATCTCATCTTGTTTCTCTATTTTTTCTGAGATTAACATATCTCTAGTCAAACCTATCTTTATGACCTGTATAACCGGTTTTATCTCATCATATAGTATTTCTGCAGTGGCTGTATAGAATTTAATGAAAAATAGTGTTCCTTTAGTAATTCGTTTGTAAGTTAAGAATGCTTTGTATAATTCTGGTATCTTCGATATCTCATCTCCTGTAGCTGTGTACACTGTACTAAGTAGTCCGTAGTTATAACAAGTTGTAACCAAATTTATATTTGTTCCTGGTAGGGCAATTAGTTTGTTGTAGCCATGTAGGTGTTGGGCAATGTAATCAGTATTTGGTTCTTTTGTGTTTATAGCTCTGGTGTTTTTGTTTAAGTAAGTTTGGACTTTGTAAATATTTTCTGTATAGGTACGGGTGATGTTGTTATATGTATTTTTCTGTTGGGCTAGGCTGTTTTTATATGTAGTGGTTTGTGGAGTAGGTATAGATTTTTGTATCTTTGGTGTTGTATATGGTTTATCAAAAAGTTTGTTCATATTTGTATTTGTATAACTTTTTTCTTCTGTAGCTTTTTCTTTCTTTGTAACTCCTGATGTACCTGCAGCTGTATTTAAACAAACATTATGGGTTTTATGGAGTTTCCCAACGTCTCCTTCTAGTTCTGGAATTTTAACGTCTTCCGATCGACGTAGCTCCGCATTTTTAACGTCATGCTGCTGACTGCTAGCTTGCTCTTTTAGCTTCTTTATCTCACCATCCATACTATCCATTTTTTTACAAAGTGTAGTTAGGAGGTTGAGTATTTGATCCATTGTATTTGTTTTTTCAGTATCTTTGTCTTGAGAGGTGATCTGTAATCACATTCTTGTCAGTTTTTATAATTTCAATTGTAAATGAAAAATTTAATATATTTACTACCAGTCTTCTTATTTCTTTTGTCGTAACTGAGTCTAGTACTTTTTTGGTTATCCACCATTTTACTTGTGTATTATCTGTTCTAACAATAAATTTGTTATATACAATATATGGCTCAAAAGCTAATAAACATTTATATAAGGCAAATAATTCTTTTCTATTTATTTTCCATTTTATTTGTGGGTCTGTATATGATCCTGAATAATATCTACAGTGATTTTCTATTTTTTCATTTATATATTTATATTTTAATACTCCTCCGTAACTATGATCACTAGAGTCTGTTTTCACTATATAAGTAAATTGTTTATTTTCATCTGGAAAGTATAATTTTGGTAAATCTTTACACATGATTTTTATTTTTCTGATATGTTTTTTATCTTGTTCATCAAAGTAATATTCTATATCTTTCTTTAATTTTTTCTGTAATGGTTTTAAATTTTCTGCTAATTTTGGTATATATTCTCTTACTTGGTTAACTAATCCTAAAAATGATTGTGATTTTTTCTTAGTATCTAATAATTCTTCAGAATTAACTATTTTTTGTACAATATGTGTTTGCATTTTTATCCCATTTTTATCTATTTGTATTCCTAAGAATTCTATTTAATTTTTCATAATTTCAGCTTTCTTTTTTTATAAGCTAATTCCTGATACTTCTATAATATGTATAAATTTTTCTAATAACTTTAGATGTTCTTCTTTTGTTTTTGAATATAATAATATGTCGTCTATATATACTACACAATTTTCTTGTTGGTTAAAATATATATCCATAAAGTGTTGATATCTACCTGGTGCGTTTTTATATCCAAATGGTAAAACATTCCATTCGTAAAATCCTTGTGGTACGGTAAATGCTGTTAAATGTTTAGATTCTTCTTCTAGTTTTAGGTGGTAAAATCGATTCTGATCAAATTTACTAAAGTAATTATATCCTTGTATTTGTCTTACTTTTAATATTTTATTAGGTATAGGGTAATTATATGTTTTAGTTTTTGCGTTTAGATTCCTATAATCAATAACCATTCTACTTTTTCCTCTTTTCTGTTCACTATGTTTATTTACTATGAATGCTGGACTAGTATGTTTACTATTGCTTTCTTGTATATACTTATTTTCTAATAATTCATTTACATGCATTTTAAATTCTGATTGGTCTTCGAAATTATATCTTAATGGTTTTTGTGTTATTATACTATTTTCATCTATTAGTTCAATCTTTACTTTTGTTTTATGTTTATCCCATCCTTGTAATGGGTTTTCGTTATATAATGAGTTTAATTTATCATTTATTACTTGTATTTTATCTACTGTGAATATTATAATTTCTATTTTATGATCATTAGTTGTTATATTTTCTAACTTTTGGGTAATTTTTTCACTTCCTTTTATCCATGGTGTATTTTTTCTGATTTTATTATTAACTCTTTTTGTTCCTATTTTGGGATTACATATGGTAGTGAACCACCAATGTGTTTTTGTTATAGTGTGTGGATATAGTTTTTCTAAAAAAGGCATTCCTCATAATATATCTTTATTTGTAAATTCATAACTATATATCTCTTCGATTACTAATATTTTATCCCATATTTGTGTTTTTATGTTTTTCGCTTTATGTGTTATCATGCTTCCTTCATTATTAAATCCTGTTACTATTAATGGTGTCTTTAATTTTTCCCATTTACTATCTGGTAGACAATTATGTTTACACATATTTTCTTCTGCTCCTGTGTCTATCATAGGTGTGTAATATCTATTATAGTATCCTTCTATAATTATTTTTGCTAAAATATATATTTTTGTCATTTAAAGATTTAGTTTATCATATAATTGTTCGTTTAATAATTACTTTCTTGTTTTCATAAGTTATTGTTTGTTGTTTATCATCTATATTTTATGGTTTAACTGTTTCTAGCCATTTTATTCCTAATGTAATATTATTATTTCCTTGATGTATTTTAAATTTAATTGTTATTGGTATTCCTCCAATAATTAGTTCTTGTTCAGTAGTTTCTTCGATATTTACCAAAGCTCTAGGTAATTCTGTGTTTATATTTTCTGCTGTAATTATTTCATGTTCTTTGACTAGTTCCCTTATGATTTGGTTTTCTACTTGTCCTGTATTTATAGTTATTAAATATTTTCTTTGGTCTAATATTCCTGTGATATAATATTGGTATGGTTGTATTTCATTTTTGTTTTGTTCTAATAAGTCGCAATCTAATCTTCTAGATGTACTAGTTCTTGATGATGAAGGTGTATCGTAACTTAATTTTTTAGATGTACTTAATCTTTCTTTTACTATCTCTAAATCTTCTTCCATATCTATTTCTTTATAACTGTAATCATTATTATCTATTACTGTAATTATTTTGTCAAATGGATTTTCTATTTTGATTTTTTGAATCTTATTTTTTGCTGCTATTTTATGCTTTGTAGTTAACACATATAAATTTTTACATGTTGCTGTAAATATTTTACTTCCCGGTGCTAATTCTATGCCTGACATTTTCCAGTATAGTACTAGTGATTTATCTATGTTCTTGTCTTCTATTGCTACTGAATAGTTTGCACTTATAATAAATTTAAATTTTTGATATATTAAATTTCCTCTAACTGCACTTATAATACTTTTTTCTATAGGTTGAATTATTCTATCATCTGTTAAATATAATTCTATAGGTGTATCTATTCCTTCTCTAAAACATGCTTTTATCAATATTTCTGTTGCTCCTAAATGTACATATTTTATTGGATTTTTTGACTTTAATTCTTGGATTTCTTTATTAATTATTTTTTTATTTATGATAGGTATTTTAGCTTTACCTTTAATATATTTACAATCTATTACATGTTCTTTTTGGCTTACTACAAAATATTCATCGTGTTGTAATTTGAATAAGTTTTTTAATCTAGGTACTTCTAATATCTTATCTATGCTTAAGTCTAATTCTTTTCCTTTTATTTGTTCAAACATATTATTGTCAAATATGATCTTTTGTTCTGTATATTCATTATCTTGATATTCTTCCTTACTTATTATTTTTATATCGCTTTCAGTCATAATCAGAAGTTGTCTCTATTTCATCTTCTAATTCAATATCTGTGAATTCGTATATGCTATCTTCATTTTCTAATTCATAATCTAAATAATCTATCTGTTTATATTTATCATTTTCTATTATTACCTCTGTTATTTGTTTTTTCTTTAAATCTTTTGGTAATTTCTGATCTAGCTAAATGTCCTAGTTTTCCACAATTATAACATTTACATTCTGTTATATTTTTCTTAACTTTGTGTGGTCTTTTTTGTTTATAATTTTTTATATAATATCTTTTTCTTGGAATTTTATTCTTATATTTTGTTTTAAAGCGTTTATACTTCTTTATCCTTTTCTTTTTATATGGATTTTTGCATCCGAATTGGGGTGCTAACTTGCTTGTACAATATGCTAAGTTTTTTACTAATATTTTTTCTAGTTTTAATTCTTCTTTATGTTTCTCACATAGTTTCATAAACCATTGTTGTAAGAATTTTATTCTAGCTCCTACTGTGTCTACTGTATTTGATTCTTTCCAATCTTTTATTATTTTTGAACTAAATGGTTCTGGTAATTTTGTGTAATATAATTTTCTTATTTCTTTACTTTCATCATTTGTATATATTCCTTTATTGTAATATTCTCTAAATGCACATGTATATTCATCTATGTAACTCATTTTACATATTGCTAATTTATTCATTAAATTTCTGTTTATTATTTTATCTTTCTGTTGTTCTTCTATTTCTATTGTCATACTTCCAAATTCATTTCTAATTGATATTTCATATTTATTTAATATGTCTATTGCTGATGTTGCTATTTCATTATTAAGTTTCGTATTATTTCTTAGTGTTTCTAAGCTTGTTGGTGTTAAATTTTGTAACCATATTTTTACTGTTCCTATAAGTGTTCTTTCTATGTATCCTGGGGCATCCATTATTGATATCTTGTTATCTACTAATTGTTTTGATATATAACCTATCCATAATTGAATTGTTTTATTTGTATCTGCTACACAGTCTAAATCTAAGAAATTATTTTGATCCGTAGTTTGTCTAGGTATCCAATTTTTATTCAATCTTTTATCCCATAAGGCTTTATCTCTATTTTCTTTTTCGTAAGTATAATATGTTGGAGTTGTATCCATTCGTGTTTTAAGATTTGAAGTACTAGGTTTTTCATCTAAATTTCCTACATTTATTTCTATATTTTTATCTTTTTCTATAAGGTCAGTATATGTTTCTGAATATGATTCATAATTATTTTCTGAAATATTATCATTTTCTTCTTCATTTATTTCATTTATTCTTAACTCTTCTATTTTTAATTCAGGTAATTCTTCTGTTTCTTCTAACATTGTTTTCATTCTTTCTATTTCTTGATTTAACTTTAATTCTTCAGTTCTTTTCTTGTACTCTTCTTTTGCTTTTAATTTTTCTTCGTATAGTTGTTTAAGTCTTTCTAATTCTTTTTGTAATTCTTGAATTCTAGTATCTTTTACTTCTTCTATTTGTTTAATTTCTTTTTTAGCTTGTTCTCTAATTTTTTCGATTTCTTTTTTCCTATCGATTTCGTCATTTTCTTTTTTTAATCGCACCATTTTGTTAGACTATCTTCTAATTTTGCTGATTCTTTATCTGGCATTAGGTATAATTGGGTTCCTATTTTTTTATATCTTCTTTCTAAGTTTGAATGTATTATTTTTATTTCTAGTCCATCTTGACTTTTATATATTTTTTCTTCTACAGCATATTCTTCTTTATTCATTATAAGTTATGTTGATATTTATATTCTAAGTGTTGTAATTGTAGGTCTAATAAGAATATCGTTTTTCTTTGTGCTTTTATAGATTTTTGGCATACTCCTGCCCATATATTATCTTCTAGTCTATTTTGTCTAAATCTTAATTCTTGTTTTATTTCATTAATTTTTTCTAATAATTGTTCTCTATAACTTTCATCCATAAAAACATTTTTTCATAATATTCTTGTTTCTTTATCATAAGATTTTGTATTTCTTTTATATTTTCTGAAATATATTCTAAGTACTCCATATCTTGGGTTCTTTGGTACGTTTTAATATTATTTATTAAAAGTTTATTTAGTAGTTCTAAATCTTCTATAGTTTGTAGCCAATATGTTAGATATTCGTAGTTTATCATTAATCTGAATATAAGTCATATAATTCATCTATATTTTGAATAGTTAGTTCTTGCCAATTTTGTTCTATAAGTCCATTATCTGGTCTAGTTCTGTCATTTCTTCAATAATTAAAAGGTCATAAATTTTTCTTTTTATGTCAATATTAAGTGTTTTCAGAACATATAAAATAAGTATTTTATAATTATAATCTTCATCTAGTAAGTATGTGTTCATCATTTTCATGATTTATATACAAGTTTATTCCTTCTAACCTTCTTGTTTGTTATTATCAATTATCAAATTATATTAAAGTTATCCTAAATAAATTATTTTGGTCACTACTATGATTTTCAGCTTCAATCAGTTACCCTAACAGCGCCTTCAACAAGTTCGTACTTCCCCTCAAACGGCTTCTCTTTTGCCTAACTGGGTTTCCGGTTTCGGATGGCATAGTCTTGGCTTACCTATTCTCAGCCTACCTTCGTTCATAGCAAACTACTTCGAATTTAATTCAGCATAACAATACTATAACATGATAATAATCAAATAATAATCAAGAGATTATCAGGAATAAGAGAGTTTAGTTGTTCATATTGAAATATGAAAATACCTCTGTTTGTAGATTTTCTGGAACTGGTTCCTTCATAGTTTCCTGGTTGTTGTTAGATTTCTCCATTTAGATTTTTTATTATCTAGCTCTGATACCAATTTGGGGGGTAGCGGAAGCTGAGAGTAAAATATGAATGAAAAGTGGGAGTTGAGGGATGATCGTCCCTTCCTCCTTCATCTTATTTATAAGCGAATTTACATAACTTTTACTATTCATGAATGGAAAGGTCAAGTTACTGTGTAAATAGTAAGAGTCGGTTACTGTTCATTACTGTTCATGAATAGTAGAGGTCATTCATGAATAGTAAAGTCATGTAAATTCGTTTATAAATAACATTGAGGAGGAAGGGACGATCATCCCTGATCCCTCAACTCCCACTTTTCATTCATATTTTACTCTCAACTTCCGCTACCCCCCAAATTGGTATCAGAGCTAGATAATAAAAAATATAAATGGAGAAATCTAACAACAACCAGGAAACTATGAAGGAACGATTCGAAAAATCTACAACAGAGGTATTTTCATATTTCAATATGAACAACTAAACTCTCTTATTCTGATAATATCTTGATTATTATTTGATTATTATTATGTTATAGTATTGTTATGTCAATTAAATTCAAGTAGTTTATATGAACGGTAGGCCGAGAATAGGTAAGCCTGCACTATGCCATCCAAACCTGAAACCCATTAGGCAAAAGAAGCCATGAGGAAGTACGAACTTGTTGAAGGCATTAGGTAATCGATCAAGCTTAAAATCATAGTAGTGACCAAAAGAATTTATTTAGGATAACTTTAATATAATTTGATAATTGATAATAACAAACAAGAAGGTTAGAAGGAATAAACTTGTTTAGAAATCATGAAAATGATGAGCACATACTTACTAGATAAAGATTATAATTATAAAATACTTATTTTATATATTCTTAAAACACTTAATATTGACATAAAAAGAAAAATTTATGACCTTTTAATTATTGAAGAAATGACAGAACTAGACCAGATAATGGAACTTATAGAACAAAATTGGCAAGAACTAACTATTCAAAACATAGATGAATTATATGACTTATATTCAGATTAATGATAAACTACGAATATCTAACATATTGGCTACAAACTATAGAAGATTTAGAACTACTAAATAAACTTTTAATAAATAATATTATAACATACCAAAGAACCCAAGATATGGAATACTTAGAATATAAATATCAACATAATTTATGAATAAACAAGAATATGCTGTAGAAGAAAAAATATATAAAAGTCAAGATGGACTAGAAATAAAAATAATACATTCAAACTTAGAAAGAAGATATAAAAAAATAGGAACCCAATTATACCTAATGCCAGATAAAGAATCAGCAAAATTAGAAGATAGTCTAAAAACAATGGTACGATTAAATAAAGAAAATGACGAAATCGATAGGAAAAAAGAAATTGAAAAAATTAGAGAACAAGCTAAAAGAGAATTAAACAAATAGAAGAAGTAAAAGATACTAGAATACAAGAATTACAAAAAGAATTAGAAAGACTTAAACAACTATATGAAGAAAAATTAAAAGCAAGAGAAGAATACAAGAAAAGAACAGAAGAATTAAAGTTAAACCAAGAAATAGAAAGAATGAAAACAATGTTATAAGAAACAGAAGAATTACCTGAATTAAAAATAGAAGAGTTAAGAATAAATGAAATAAATAAAGAAGAAAATGATAATATTTCAGAGAATAATTATGAATCATATTCAGAAACATATACTGATCTTATAGAAAAAGATAAAAATATAGAAATAAATGTAGGAAATTTAGATGAAAAACCTAGTACTTCAAATCCTAAAACACGAATGGATACAACTCCAACATATTATACTTACGAAAAAGAAAATAGAGATAAAGCCTTATGGGATAAAAGATTGAATAAAAATTGGATACCTAGACAAACTACGGATCAAAATAATTTCTTAGATTTAGACTGTGTAGCAGATACAAATAAAACAATTCAATTATGGATAGGTTATATATCAAAACAATTAATAGATAACAAGATATCAATAATGGATGCCCTGGATACATAGAAAGAACACTTATAGGAAAAGAAAATATGGTTACAAAATTTAACACCAACAAGCTTAGAAACACTAAGAAATAATACGAAACTTAATAATGAAATAGCAACATCAGCAATAGACATATTAAATAAATATGAAATATCAATTAGAAATGAATTTGGAAGTATGACAACAGAAATAGAAGAACAACAGAAAGATAAAATAATAAACAGAAATTTAATGAATAAATTAGCAATATGTAAAATGAGTTACATAGATGAATATATATGTGCATTTAGAGAATATTACTATAAAGGAATATATACAAATGATGAAAGTAAAGAAATAAGAAAATTATATTACACAAAATTACCAGAACCATTTAGTTCAAAAATAATAAAAGATTGGGAAGAATCAGATACAGTAGATACACTAGGAGCTAGAATAAAATTCTTCCAACATTGGTTTATGAAACTATGTGAGAAACATAAAGAAGAATTAAAACTAGAAAAAATATTAGTAAAAAACTTAGCATATTGTACAAGCAAGTTAGCACCCCAATTCGGATGCAAAAATCCATATAAAAAGAAAAGGATAAAGAAGTATAAACGCTTCAAAACAAAATATAAGAATAAAATTCCAAGAAAAAGATATTATATAAAAAATTATAAACAAAAAAGACCACACAAAGTTAAGAAAAATATAACAGAATGTAAATGTTATAATTGTGGAAAACTAGGACATTAAGCATAGATAAGATATTAGAAGTACCTAGATTAAAAAACTTATTCAAATTACAACACGATGAATATTATGTAGTAAGCCAAAAAGAACATGTAATAGATTGTAAATATATTAAAGGTAAAGCTAAAATACCTATCATAAATAAAAAAAATAATTTATAAAGTAATCCAAGAATTAAAATAAAAAAATCCAATAAAATATGTACATTTAGGAGCAACAGAAATATTGATAAAAGCATGTTTTAGAGAAGGAATAGATACACCTATAGAATTATATTTAGCAGATGATAGAATAATTCAACCTATAGAAAAAAGTATTATAAGTGCAGTTAGAGGAAATTTAATATATCAAAAATTTAAATTTATTATAAGTGCAAACTATTCAAAGAGTAATAGAAGACAAGAACATAGATAAATCACTAGTACTATACTGGAAAATGTCAGGCATAGAATTAGCACCGGGAAGTAAAATATTTACAGCAAGATGTAAAAATTTATATGTGTTAACTACAAAGCATAAAATAACAACAAAAAATAAGATTCAAAAAATCAAAATAGAAAATCCATTTGACAAAATAATTACAGTAATAGATAATAATGATTACAGTTATAAAGAAATAGATATGGAAGAAGATTTAGAGATAGTAAAAGAATGATTAAGTACATCTAAAAGATTAAGTTACGATACACCTTCATCATCAAGAACCAGTACATCTAGAAGATTAGACTACGACTTAATACCTAAAACATTAGAGCAAAAGAAAGATGAAATACAACCATATCAAAATTATATCACAGGAATATTAGACCTAAGAAAATATTTAATAACTATAAATACAGGACAAATAGAAACCAAATTATAAAAGAACTAGTCAAAGAACATGAAATAATTACAGGAGAAAATATAAATACAGAATTACCTAGAGCTTTGGTAAATATAGAAGAAACTACTGAACAAGAACTAATTATTGGAGAAATACCAATAAAAATTAAATTTAAAATACATCAAGGAAATAATAATATTACTTTAGGAATAAAATGGCTAGAAACAGTTAAACCATATAATATAGATGATAAACAATTAATAATACATTATGAAAACAAGAAAGTACTAATTAAAAGAACGATTATATAATAAACTAATAACGTCTTATTGACAAAAATATACATTTTAGCAAAAATAATTATAGAAGGATACTATAATAGATATTACACACCTATGATAAACACAGGAGCAGAAGCAAATATGTGTAAACATAATTGTCTACCAGATAGTAAATGGGAAAAATTAAAAACATCATTAATAGTAACAGGATTTAATAATGAAGGAAGCATGATAACACATAAAGCTAAAAATATCAAAATACAAATATGGGATAAAATATTATTAATAAATGAAATCTATAGTTATGAATTTACAAATAAAGATATATTATTAGGAATGCCTTTTTTAGAAAAACTATATCCACACACTATAACAAAAACACATTGGTGGTTCACTACCATATGTAATCACAAAATAGGAGCAAAAAGAGTTAATAATAAAATCAGAAAAAATACACCATGGATAAAAGGAAGTGAAAAAATTACCCAAAAGTTAGAAAATATAACAACTAATGATCATAAAATAGAAATTATAATATTCACAGTAGATAAAATACAAGTAATAAATGATAAATTAAACTCATTATATAACGAAAACCCATTACAAGGATGGGATAAACATAAAACAAAAGTAAAGATTGAACTAATAGATGAAAATAGTATAATAACACAAAAACCATTAAGATATAATTTCGAAGACCAATCAGAATTTAAAATGCATGTAAATGAATTATTAGAAAATAAGTATATACAAGAAAGCAATAGTAAACATAATAGTCCAGCATTCATAGTAAATAAACATAGTGAACAGAAAAGAGGAAAAAGTAGAATGATTATTGATTATACGAATCTAAACGCAAAAACTAAAACATATAATTACCCTATACCTAATAAAATATTAAAAGTAAGACAAATACAAGGATATAATTACTTTAGTAAATTTGATCAGAATCAGATTTTACCACCTAAAACTAGAAGAAGAATCTAAACATTTAACAGCATTTACCGTACCACAAGAATTTTACGAATGGAATGTTTTACCATTTGGATATAAAAACGCACCAGGTAGATATCAACACTTTATGGATATATATTTTAACCAACTAGAAAATTGTGTAGTATATATAGACGACATATTATTATATTCAAGAACAAAAGAAGAACATCTAAAGTTATTAGAAAAATTTATACATATTATAGAAGTATCAGGAATTAGCTTATCAAAAAAGAAAGCTGAAATTATGAAAAATCAAATAGAATTCTTAAGAATACAAATAGATAAAAATGGGATAAAAATGCAAACACATATTGTACAAAAAATAGTTAATTCTGAAGAATTATTAGATACTAAGAAAAAATTACAATCATTTTTAGGATTAGTTAACCAAGTAAGAGAATATATACCAAAATTAGCAGAAAATTTAAAACCATTACAGAAAAAATTAAAGAAAGATATAGAATATTACTTTGATGAACAAGATAAAAAACATATCGGAAAAATAAAAATCATGTGTAAAGATTTACCAAAATTATACTTTCCAGATGAAAATAGACAATTTACTTATATAGGAGAAACAGACTTTAGTGATCATAGTTACGGAGGACTATTAAAATATAAATATATAAATGAAAAAATAGAACATCACTGTAGATATTATTCCGGATCATATACAGACCCACAAATAAAATGGGAAATAAATAGAAAAGAATTATTTGCCTTATATAAATGTTTATTAGCTTTTGAGCCATATATTGTATATAACAAATTTTATTGTTAGAACAGATAATACACAGGTAAAATGGTGGATGACCAAAAAGGTATAAGACTCAGTTACAACAAAAGAAATAAGAAGACTGGTAGTAAATATATTAAACTTTTCATTTACAATTGAAATTATAAAACTGACAAGAATGTGATTGCAGATCACCTCTCAAGGAAAAAATACTGAAAAAACAAATAAAATGGAACAAATACTCAACCTCCTAACTACACTTTGTACAAAAGTGGATAGTATGGATGGTGAGATACAGGAGCTAAAAAAGCAAGCTAGCAGTCAGCAGCATGACGTTAAATATGCGGAGCTACGTCGATTGGAAGACGATAAAATTCCAGATCTAGAAGGAGACGTTGGGAAACTCCATAAAACCCATAACGTTTGTGTAAATACAGCTGCAGGTACATCAGGATCTACAAAGGAAGAAAAAAGCTATATCAATACAAATATGAACAAGCTATTTGATAAACCATACATAGCACCAAAAATACAAAAATCCGTACCTACTCCACAAACCACTACATACAAAAACAGTCTAGCCCAACAAAAGAATACATATAACCATATTACCCGTACTTACATAGAAAATATTTACAAAATCCAAACATACTTGAATAAAACCCCAAGAGCCACAAATATAAAAGAACCAAATACAGATTATATTACCCAACACCTACAGGGATACAACAAACTAATAGCATTACCAGGCACAAATATAAATTTAGTTACTACTTGTTATAACTATGGATTACTCAAGATCAGATATACACGACTCGGAAATGAAATTTCAAAGATACCAGAACTATACAAAGCTTTCCTAACCTACAAAAGAATTACCAAAGGAAGGCTATTTTTTATTAAGTTTTATACAGCTACTGCAGAGATACTATATGACGAAATAAAACCGGTTATACAAGTCATAAAGATAGGATTGACTAGAGATATGCTAATACCGGAAAAGACAGAAAAACAAAATGAGATATCTATTGTAGATATTCCAGATTTTTATGCAAACAAAAGAGTTATTGGAATAGCTACAATACTGACGGAACTAGCAAATAATTATTTAAACAACAATACAATATGGAGCTATTATAGTAGAGACAATACTATGATATACTCTAATTGTAGAGAAACAAGAGAAGGAGATATGGAAGAAATACGACACTGGATATTAAGCCTCCTTAAACCAGAAAATATACCAACAACAAGAGCTATCAGAAAGAACTTTATTTCGCCAACACTATTAACTGATAATCGCATAACTATCAAGATAAATATTCGTGAGCACATATGTTCAAAATGCCAAGGAGAAGATAACCAAGTTCCAACCGTACAGCTGGAGTAAACTAAAAACAAAATATCCGACAGCCTGATGAAGACAGCCGACAAAAAGATATGAAGAAGACAAATATGTATATTATTAGTCAAAACTAGGAATCTTACTTTTTATTTTTTGTAACGTAAAAGTAAAGTTGTTTGTTTTTATTTGGTTTGTTTTTATTTGGAGTCATCGTCAGACAGGATACTGTTCATGAATAGTAGTACTATTCATAAATAGTAAAATGTCAATTATGTAAATAGTAAAGGTCAAGTTACTGTGTAAATAGTAAGAGTCGGTTACTGTTCATTACTGTTCATGAATAGTTGAGGTCATTCATGAATAGTAAAGTCATGTAAATTCGTTTATAAATAACATTGAGGAGGAAGGGACGATCATCCCTGATCCCTCAACTCCCACTTTTCATTCATATTTTACTCTCAACTTCCGCTACCCCCCAAATTGTGGTTCCGTTGAATAGTAGAGGTCATTCATGAATAGTAAAGTCATGTAAATTCGTTTATAAATAACATTGAGGAGGAAGAGACGATCATCCATCATCCCTCAACTCCCACTTTTCATTCATATTTTACTCTCAACTTCCGCTACCCCCCAAATTGGTATCAGAGCTAGATAATAAAAAATCTAAATGGAAAAATCTAACAACAACCAGGAAACTATGAAGGAACCAGTTCCATAAAATCTACAAACAGAGGTATTTTCATATTTCAATATGAACAACTAAACTCTCTTATTCCTGATAATCTCTTGATTATTATTTGATTATTATCATGTTATAGTATTGTTATGCTGAATTAAATTCAAAGTAGTATGAACGAAGGTAGGCTGAGAATAGGTAAGCCCAGACTATGCCATCCGAAATCGGAAACCCAGTTAGGCAAAAGATAAGCCGTTTGAGGGGAAGTACGAACTTGTTGAAGGCGCCATAGGGTAATCGATTGAAGCTGAAAATCATAGTAGTGACCAAAAGAATTTATTTAGGATAACTTTAATATAATTTGATAATTGATAATAACAAACAAGAAGGTTAGAAGTAATAAACTTGTTTAGAAATCATGAAAATGATGAACACATACTTACTAGATGAAGATTATAATTATAAAATACTTATTTTATATATTCTTAAAACACTTAATATCGACATAAAAAGAAAAATTTATGACCTTTTAATTATTGAAGAAATGACAGAACTAGACCAGATAATGGAACTTATAGAACAAAATTGGCAAGAACTAACTATTCAAAATATAGATGAATTATATGACTTATATTCAGATTAATGATAAACTACGAATATCTAACATATTGGCTACAAACTATAGAAGATTTAGAACTACTAAATAAACTTTTAATAAATAATATTAAAACGTACCAAAGAACCCAAGATATGGAGTACTTAGAATATATTTAAAAATATAAAAGAAATACAAAATCTTATGATAAAGAAACAAGAATATTATGAAAAAATGTTTTTATGGATGAAACTTATAGAGAACAATTATTAGAAAAAATTAATGAAATAAAACAAGAATTAAGATTTAGACAAAATAGACTAGAAGATAATATATGTGCAGAAGTACGCCAAAAATATATAAAAGCACAAAGAAAAACTATATTCTTATTAGACCTACAATTACAACACTTAGAATATAAATATCAACATAACTTATAATGAATAAAGAAGAATATCTTTGTAGAAGAAAAAATATATAAAAGTCAAGATGGACTAGAAATAAAAATAATACATTCAAACTTAGAAAGAAGATATAAAAAAAATAGGAACCCAATTATACCTAATGCCAGATAAAGAATCAGCAAAATTAGAAGATAGTCTAACAACAATGGTACGATTAAAAAAAGAAAATGACAAAATCGATAGGAAAAAAGAAATCGAAAAAATTAGAGAACAAGCTAAAAAAGAAATTAAACAAATAGAAGAAGTAAAAGATACTAGAATTCAAGAATTACAAAAAGAATTAGAAAGACTTAAACAACTATACGAAGAAAAATTAAAAGCAAAAGAAGAGTACAAGAAAAGAACTGAAGAATTAAAGTTAAATCAAGAAAGAGAAAGAATGAAAACAATGTTAGAAGAAACAGAAGAATTACCTGAATTAAAAATAGAAGAGTTAAGAATAAATGAAATAAATGAAGAAGAAAATGATAATATTTCAGAAAATAATTATGAATCATATTCAGAAACATATACTGACCTTATAGAAAAAGATAAAAATATAGAAATAAATGTAGGAAATTTAGATGAAAAACCTAGTACTTCAAATCCTAAAACACGAATGGATACAACTCCAACATATTATACTTACGAAAAAGAAAATAGAGATAAAGCCTTATGGGATAAAAGATTGAATAAAACTTGGATACCTAGACAAACTACGGATCAAAATAATTTCTTAGATTTAGACTGTGTAGCAGATACAAATAAAACAATTCAATTATGGATAGGTTATATATCAAAACAATTAATAGATAACAAGATATCAATAATGGATGCCCCAGGATACATAGAAAGAACACTTATAGGAACAGTAAAAATATGGTTACAAAATTTAACATCAACAAGCTTAGAAACACTAAGAAATAATACGAAACTTAATAATGAAATAGCAACATCAGCAATAGACATATTAAATAAATATGAAATATCAATTAGAAATGAATTTGGAAGTATGACAACAGAAATAGAAGAACAACAGAAAGATAAAATAATAAACAGAAATTTAATGAATAAATTAGCAATATGTAAAATGAGTTACATAGATGAATATACATGTGCATTTAGAGAATATTACTATAAAGGAATATATACAAATGATGAAAGTAAAGAAATAAGAAAATTATATTACACAAAATTACCAGAACCATTTAGTTCAAAAATAATAAAAGATTGGGAAGAATCAAATACAGTAGATACACTAGGAGCTAGAATAAAATTCTTACAACAATGGTTTATGAAACTATGTGAGAAACATAAAGAAGAATTAAAACTAGAAAAAATATTAGTAAAAAACTTAGCATATTGTACAAGCAAGTTAGCACCCCAATTCGGATGCAAAAATCCATATAAAAAGAAAAGGATAAAGAAGTATAAACGCTTCAAAACAAAATATAAGAATAAAATTCCAAGAAAAAGATATTATAAAAAAAATTATAAACAAAAAAGACCACACAAAGTTAAGAAAAATATAACAGAATGTAAATGTTATAATTGTGGAAAACTAGGACATTTATCTAGAGATCAGAATTACCAAAATATTTAAAGAAAAAACAAATAACAGAGGTAATAATAGAAAACGATAAATATAAACAGATAGATTATTTAGATTATGAATTAGAAAATGAAGATAGCATATACGAATTCACAGATATTGAATTAGAAGATGAAATAGAGACAGCTTCTGATTATGACTGAAAGCAATATAAAGATAATAAGTAAGGAAGAATATCAAGATAATGAATATACAGAACAAAAGATCATATTTGACAATAATATGTTTGAACAAATAAAAGGAAAAGAATTAGACTTAAGAATAGATAAGATATTAGAAGTACCTAGATTAAAAAACTTATTCAAATTACAACACGATGAATATTATGTAGTAAGCCAAAAAGAACATGTAATAGATTGTAAATATATTAAAGGTAAAGCTAAAATACCTATCATAAATAAAAAAATAATTAATAAAGAAATCCAAGAATTAAAATCAAAAAATCCAATAAAATATGTACATTTAGGAGCAACAGAAATATTGATAAAAGCATGTTTTAGAGAAGGAATAGATACACCTATAGAATTATATTTAGCAGATGATAGAATAATTCAACCTATAGAAAAAAGTATTATAAGTGCAGTTAGAGGAAATTTAATATATAAAAAATTTAAATTTATTATAAGTGCAAACTATTCAGTAGCAATAGAAGACAAGAACATAGATAAATCACTAGTACTATACTGGAAAATGTCAGTCATAGAATTAGCACCGGGAAGTAAAATATTTACAGCAAGATGTAAAAATTTATATGTGTTAACTACAAAGCATAAAATAACAGCAAAAAATATGATTCAAAAAATCAAAATAGAAAATCCATTTGACAAAATAATTACAGTAATGTATAATAATGATTACAGTTATAAATAAATAGATATGGAAGAAGATTTAGAAATAGTAAAAGAAAGATTAAGTATATCTTAAAGATTAAGTTACGATACACCTTCATCATCAAGAACCAGTACATCTAGAAGATTAGACTGCAACTTAATACCTAAAACATTAAAGCAAAAGAAAGATGAAATACAACCATATCAATATTATATTACAGGAATGTTAGACCAAAGAAAATATTTAATAACTATAAATACAGGACAAGTAGAAAACCAAATCATAAGGGAACTAGTCAAAGAACATGAAATAATTACAGCAGAAAATATAAACACAGAATTACCTAGAGCTTTGGTAAACATAGAAGAAACTACTGAACAAGAACTAATTATTGGAGGAACACCAAAAAAAATTAAATTCAAAATACATCAAGGAAATAATAATATTACATTAAGAATAAAATGGCTAGAAACAGTTAAACCATATAATATAGATGATAAACAACTAACAATAACTTATGAAAACAAGAAAGTAATTATTAAACGAACAAATATATGATAAACTAAATCTTTAAATGACAAAAATATATATTTTAGCAAAAATAATTATAGAAGGATACTATAATAGATATTACACACCTATGATAGACACAGGAGCAGAAGCAAATATGTGTAAACATAATTGTCTACCAGATAGTAAATGGGAAAAATTAAAGACACCATTAATAGTAACAGGATTTAATAATGAAGGAAGCATGATAACACATAAAGCTAAAAACATAAAAACACAAATATGGGATAAAATATTAGTAATCGAAGAGATCTATAGTTATGAATTTACAAATAAAGATATATTATTAGGAATGCCTTTTTTAGAAAAACTATATCCACACACTATAACAAAAACACATTGGTGGTTCACTACCATATGTAATCACAAAATAGGAGCAAAAAGAGTTAATAATAAAATCAGAAAAAATACACCATGGATAAAAGGAAGTGAAAAAATTACCCAAAAGTTAGAAAATATAACAACTAATGATCATAAAATAGAAATTATAATATTCACAGTAGATAAAATACAAGCAATAAATGATAAATTAAACTCATTATATAACGAAACTCATTACAAGGATGGGATAAACATAAAACAAAAGTAAAGATTGAACTAATAGATGAAAATAGTATAATAACACAAAACCATTAAGATATAATTTCAAGACCAATCGAATTTAAAATGCATGTAAATGAATTATTAGAAAATAAGTATATACAAGAAAGCAATAGTAAACATAATAGTCCAGATTAATAGTAAATAAACATAGTGAATGCAGAAAGAGGAAAAGTAGAATGGTTATTGATTATAGGAATCTAAACGCAAAAACTAAAACATATAATTACCCTATACCTAATAAAATATTAAAAGTAAGACAAATACAATGATATAATTACTTTAGTAAATTTGATCAGAATCAGATTTTACCACCTAAAACTAGAAGAAGAATCTAAACATTTAACAGCATTTACCGTACCACAAGGATTTTACGAATGGAATGTTTTACCATTTGGATATAAAAACGCACCAGATAGATATCAACACTTTATGGATATATATTTTAACCAACTAGAAAATTGTGTAGTATATATAGACGACATATTATTATATTCAAGAACAAAAGAAGAACATCTAAAGTTATTAGAAAAATTTATACATATTATAGAAGTATCGGGAATTAGCTTATCAAAAAAGAAAGCTGAAATTATGAAAAGTCAAATAGAATTCTTAGGAATACAAATAGATAAAAATGGAATAAAAATGCAAACACATATTGTACCAAAAATAGTTAATTCTGAAGAATTATTAGATAATAAGAAAAAATTACAATCATTTTTAGGATTAGTTAACCAAGTAAGAGAATATATACCAAAATTAGCAGAAAATTTAAAACCATTACAGAAAAAATTAAAGAAAGATATAGAATATTACTTTGATGAACAAGATAAAAAACATATCAGAAAAATAAAAATCATGTGTAAAGATTTACCAAAATTATACTTTCCAGATGAAAATAAACAATTTACTTATATAGTGGAAACAGACTCTAGTGATTATAGTTACGGAGGAGTATTAAAATATAAATATATAAATGAAAAAATAGAACATCATCAGATATTATTCAGGATCATATCTGCACCCACAAATAAAATGGGAAATAAATAGAAAAGAATTATTTGCCTTATATAAATGTTTATTAGCTTTTGAACCATATATTGTATATAACAAATTTATTGTTAGAACAGATAATACACAGGTAAAATGGTGGATAACCAAAAAAGTACAAGACTCAGTCGTTGGTATATTTTCTGGTTTTAGGAGGCTTAGTATCCATTGTCGTATTTCTTCCATATCTCCTTCTCTAGTTTCTCGACAGTTAGAATATATCATCGTATTATCTCGGCTATAGTAACTCCATATTGTATTGTTGTTTAGGTAATTATTTGCTAACTCCGTTAATATTGTAGTTATTCCTATAATTCTTTTGTTGCATAAAAGTCAGGAATATCTACAATAGGTATCTCATCTTGTTTCTCTATTTTTTCTGGGATTAACATATCTCTAGTCAAACCTATCTTTATGACCTGTATAACCGGTTTTATCTCATCATATAGTATTTCTGCAGTGGCTGTATATAATTTAATGAAAAATAGTGTTCCTTTAGTAATTCGTTTGTAAGTTAAGAATGCTTTGTATAATTCTGGTATCTTCGATATCTCATCTCCTATAGCTGTGTACACTGTACTAAGTAGTCCGTAGCTATAACAAGTTGCAACCAAATTTATATTTGTTCCTGGTAGGGCAATTAGTTTGTTGTAGCCTTGTAGGTGTTGGGTAATGTAATCAGTATTTGGTTCTTTTGTGTTTATAGCTCTGGGGTTTTTGTTTAAGTAAGTTTGGACTTTGTAAATATTTTCTGTATAGGTACGGGTGATGTGGTTATATGTATTTTTCTGTTGGTCTAGGCTGTTTTTATATGTAGTGGTTTGTGGAGTAGGTACAGATTTTTGTATCTTTGGTGCTGTATATGATTTATCAAAAAGTTTGTTCATATTTGTATTTGTATAACTTTTTTCTTCTGTAGCTTTTTCTTTCTTTGTAACTCCTGATGTACCTGCAGCTGTATTTAAACAAACATTATGGGTTTTATTGAGTTTCCCAACGTCTCCTTCTAGTTCTGGAATTTTAACGTCTTCCGATCGACGTAGCTCCGCATTTTTAACGTCATGCTGCTGACTGCTAGCTTGCTCTTTTAGCTTCTGTATCTCACCATCCATACTATCCACTTTTTTACAAAGTGTAGTTAGGAGGTTGAGTATTTGATCCATTGTATTTGTTTTTCAAGATCTTTGTCTTGAGAGGTGATCTGCAATCACATTCTTGTCGATTTTATAATTTCAATTGTAAATGAAAAATTTAATATATTTACTACAGTCTTCTTATTTCTTTTGTAAATCGAGTCTTGTACTTTTTTGGTTATCCACCATTTTACCTGTGTATTATCTGTTCTAACAATAAATTTGTTATATACAATATATGGTTCAAAAGCTAATAAACATTTATATAAGGCAAATAATTCTTTTCTATTTATTTCCCATTTTATTTGTGGGTCTGTATATGATCCTAAATAATATCTAAAGTGATGTTCTATTTTTTCATTTATATATTAATATTCCTCCGTAACTATGATCACTAGAGTCTGTTTTCACTATATAAGTAAATTGTTTATTTTCATCTGGAAAGTATAATTTTGTTAAATCTTTACACATGATTTTTATTTTTCTGATATGTTTTTTATCTTGTTCATCAAAGTAATATTCTATATCTTTCTTTAATTTTTTCTGTAATGGTTTTAAATTTTCTGCTAATTTTGGTATATATTCTCTTACTTGGTTAACTAATCCTAAAAATGATTGTAATTTTTTCTTAGTATCTAATAATTCTTCAGAATTAACTATTTTTTGTACAATATGTGTTTGCATTTTTATCCCATTTTTATCTATTTGTATTCCTAAGAATTCTATTTGATTTTTCATAATTTCAGCTTTCTTTTTTGATAAGCTAATTCCTGATACTTCTATAATATGTATAAATTTTTCTAATAACTTTAGATGTTCTTCTTTTGTTCTTGAATATAATAATATGTCGTCTATATATACTACACAATTTTCTAGTTGGTTAAAATATATATCCATAAAGTGTTGATATCTACCTGGTGCGTTTTTATATCCAAATGGTAAAACATTCCATTCGTAAAATCCTTGTGTACGGTAAATCTTTGTTAAATGTTTAGATTCTTCTTCTAGTTTTAGGTGGTAAAATCCTGATTCTGATCAAATTTACTAAAGTAATTATATCCTTGTATTTGTCTTACTTTTAATATTTTATTAGGTATAGGGTAATTATATGTTTTAGTTTTTATGCTTAGATTCCTATAATAAATAACCATTCTACTTTTTCCTCTTTTACTCACTATGTTTATTTACTATGAATCTTTGGACTATTATGTTTACTATTGCTTTCTTGTATATACTTATTTTCTAATAATTCATTTACATGCATTTTAAATTACGATTGGTCTTGAAATTATATCTTAATGATTTTTGTGTTATTATACTATTTTCATCTATTAGTTCAATCTTTACTTTTGTTTTATGTTTATCCCATCCTTGTAATGGGTTTTTGTTATATAATGAGTTTAATTTATCATTTATTGCTTGTATTTTATCTCTGTGAATATTATAATTTCTATTTTATGATCATTAGTTGTTATATTTTCTAACTTTTGGGTAATTTTTAACTTCCTTTTATCCATGGTGTATTTTTACGATTTTATTATTAACTCTTTTTGCTCCTATTTTGTGATTACATATGGTAGTGAACCACCAATGTGTTTTGTTATAGTGTGTGGATATAGTTTTTCTAAAAAAGGCATTCCTAATAATATATCTTTATTTGTAAATTCATAACTATAGATCTCTTCGATTACTAATATTTTATCCCATATTTGTGTTTTTATGTTTTTAGCTTTATGTGTTATCATGCTTCCTTCATTATTAAATCCTGTTACTATTAATGGTGTCTTTAATTTTTCCCATTTACTATCTGGTAGACAATTATGTTTACACATATTTGCTTCCTGTGTCTATCATAGGTGTGTAATATCTATTATAGTATCCTTCTATAATTATTTTTGCTAAAATATATATTTTTGTCATTTAAAGATTTAGTTTATCATATAATTGTTCTTTTAATAATTACTTTCTTGTTTTCATAAGTTATTGTTAGTTGTTTATCATCTATATTATATGGTTTAACTGTTTCTAGCCATTTTATTCCTAATGTAATATTATTATTTCCTTGATGTATTTTGAATTTAATTTTTATTGGTAATCCTCCAATAATTAGTTCTTGTTCAGTAGTTTCTTCTATGTTTACCAAAGCTCTAGGTAATTCTGTGTTTATATTTTATAACGTAATTATTTCATGTTCTTTGACTAGTTCCCTTATGATTTGGTTTTCTACTTGTCTGTATTTATAGTTATTAAATATTTTCTTTGGTCTAATATTCTGTAATATAATATTGATATGGTTGTATTTCATCTTTCTTTTGCTCTAATGTTTTAGGTATTAAGTCGCAGTCTAATCTTCTAGATGTACTGGTTCTTGATGATGAAGGTGTATCGTAACTTAATCTTTTAGATGTACTTAATCTTTCTTTTACTATCTCTAAATCTTCTTCCATATCTATTTCTTTATAATTGTAATCATTATTATCTATTAACGTAATTATTTTATCAAATGGATTTTCTATTTTCATTTTTTGAATCTTATTTCTTGCTGTTATTTTATGCTTTGTAGTTAATACATATAAATTTTTACATCTTGCTGTAAATATCTTACTTCCTGGTGCTAATTCTATGCCTGCCATTTTTCAATATAGTACTAGTGATTTATCTATGTTATTGTCTTCTATTGCTACTGAATAGTTTGCACTTATAATAAATTTAAAATTTTGATATATTAAATTTCCTCTAACTGCGCTTATTATACTTTTTTATATAGGTTCAATTATTCTATCATCTGCTAAATATAATTCTATAGGTGTATCTATTCCTTTTCTAAAACATGCTTTTATCAATATTTTTGTTGCTCCTAAATGTACATATTTTATTGGATTTTTTGATTTTAATTCGTGGATTTCTTTATTAATTATTTTTTTATTTATGATAGGTATTTTAGCTTTTCCTTTAATATATTTACAATCTATTACATGTTCTTTTTGGCTTACTACATAATATTCATTGTGTTGTAATCTAAATAAGTTTTTTAATCTAGGTACTTCTAATATCTTATCTATGCTTAAGTCTAATTCTTTTCCTTTTATTTGTTCAAACATATTATTGTCAAATATTATTTTTTGTTCTGTATATTCATTATCTTGATATTCTTCCTTACTTATTATTTTTATATCGCTTTCAGTCATAATCAGACGCTGTCTCTATTTCATCTTCTAATTCAATATCTGTGAATTCGTATATGCTATCTTCATTTTCTAATTCATAATCTAAATAATCTATCTGTTTATATTTATCGTTTTCTATTATTACCTCTGTTATTTGTTTTTTCTTTAAATCTTTTGGTAATTCTGATCTCTAACTAAATGTCCTAGTTTTCCACAATTATAACATTTACATTCTGTTATATTTTTCTTAACTTTGTGTGGTCTTTTTTGTTTATAATTTTTTATATAATATCTTTTTCTTGAAATTTTATTCTTATATTTTGTTTTGAAGCGTTTATACTTCTTTATCCTTTTCTTTTTATATGGATTTTTGCATCCGAATTGGGGTGCTAACTTGCTTGTACAATATACTAAGTTTTTTACTAATATTTTTTCTAGTTTTAATTCTTCTTTATGTTTTTCACATAGTTTCATAAACCATTGTTGTAAGAATTTTATTCTAGCTCCTAGTGTATCTACTGTA
Source organism: Solanum pinnatisectum (assembly GCA_035578085.1). NCBI lineage: Eukaryota > Viridiplantae > Streptophyta > Magnoliopsida > Solanales > Solanaceae > Solanum > Solanum pinnatisectum. The sequence goes on from JAWPEI010000072.1 coordinate 135,053, forward strand.
TTTGATTCATCCCAATCTTTTATTATTTTTGAATTAAATGGTTCTGGTAATTTTGTGTATTATAATTTTCTTATTTCTTTACTTTCATCATTTGTATATATTCCTTTATAGTAATATTCTCTAAATGCACATGTATATTCATCTATGTAACTCATTTTACAAATTGCTAATTTATTCATTAAATTTCTATTTATTATTTTATCTTTCTGTTGTTCTTCTATTTCTGTTGTCATACTTCCAAATTCATTTCTAATTGATATTTCATATTTATTTAATATGTCTATTGCTGATGTTGCTATTTCATTATTAAGTTTCGTATTATTTCTTAGTGTTTCTAAGCTTGTTGGTGTTAAATTTTGTAACCATATTTTCTTTATTCATATAAGTGTTCTTTCTATATATCTGGGCATCCATTATTGATATCTTGTTATCTATTAATTGTTTTGATATATAACCTATCCATAATTGAATTGTTTTATTTGTATCACACTACAGTCTAAATCTAAGAAATTATTTTGATCCGTAGTTTGTCTAGGTATCAATTTTTATTCAATCTTTTATCCCATAAGGCTTTATTTCTATTTTCTTTTTCGTAAGTATAATATGTTGGAGTTGTATCCATTCGTGTTTTAGGATTTGAAGTACTAGGTTTTTCATCTAAATTTTCTACATTTATTTCTATATTTTTATCTTTTTCTATAAGGTCAAGATATGTTTCAATATGATTCAAAATTATTTTACGAAATATTATCATTTTCTTCTTCATTTATTTCATTTATTCTTAACTCTTCTATTTTTAATTGAGTAATTCTTACATTTCTTCTAACATTGTTTCATTCTTTCTATTTCTTGATTTAACTTTAATTCTTGATTTTTCTTGTACTCTTCTTTTGCTTTTAATTTTTCTTCAGATAGTTGTTTAAGTCTTTCTAATTCTTTTGTAATTCTTGAATTCTAGTATCTTTTACTTCTTCTATTTGTTTAATTTCTTTTTATCTTGTTCTCTAATTTTTGATTTCTTTTTCCTATCGATTTCGTCATTTTCTTTTTAATCGTACCATTGTTGTTAGACTATCTTCTAATTTCTTTGATTCTTTATCGGCATTAGGTATAATTGAGTTCCTATTTTTTATATCTTCTTTCTAAGTTTGAATGCATTATTTTTATTTCTAGTCCATCTTGACTTTTATATATTTTTCTTCTGACATATTCTACTTTATTCATTGTAAGTTATGTTGATATTTATATTCTAAGTGTTGTAATTGTAGGTCTAATAAGAATATCGTTTTTCTTTGTGCTTTTATAGATTTTTGGCATACTCCTGCCCATATATTTTCTTCTAGTATATTTTGTCTAAATCTTAATTCTTGTTTTATTTCATTAATTTTTTCTAATAATTGTTCTCTATAGGTTTCATCCATAATAACATTTTTTCATAATATTCTTGTTTCTTTATTATAAGAATTTGTATTTCTTTTATATTTTCTGAAATATATTCTAAGTACTCCATATCTTGGGTTCTTTTGGCGTTTAATATTATTTATTAAAAGTTTATTTAGTAGTTCTAAATCTTCTATAGTTTGTAGCCAATATGTTAGATATTCGTAGTTTATCATTAATCTGAATATAAGTCATATAATTCATCTATATTTTGAATAGTTAGTTCATGCCAATTTTGTTCTATTAATTCCATTATACGGTCTAGTTCATCATTTCTTCAATAATTAAAAGGTCATAAATTTTTCTTTTTATGTCAATATTAAGTGTTTTAAGAACATATAAAATAAGTATTTTATAATTATAATCTTCATCTAGTAAGTATGTGTTCATCATTTTCATGATTTCTAAACAAGTTTATTCCTTCTAACCTTCTTGTTTGTTATTATTAATTATCAAATTATATTAAAGTTATCCTAAATAAATTCTTTTGGTCACTACTATGATTTTCAGCTTCAATTAGTTACCCTAACAGCGCCTTGAACAAGTTCGTACTTCCCCTCAAACGGCTTCTCTTTTGCCTAACTGGGTTTCCGGTTTCGGATGGCATAGTCTGGGCTTACCTATTCTCAGCCTACCTTCGTTCATTGCAAACTACTTCGAATTTAATTCAGCATAACAATACTATATCATGATAATAATCAAATAATAATCAAGAGATTATCAGGAATAAGAGAGTTTAGTTGTTCATATTGAAATATGAAAATACCTCTGTTTGTAGATTTTCTGGAACTGGTTCCTTCATAGTTTCCTGGTTGTTGTTAGATTTCTCTATTTAGATTTTTTATTATCTAACTCTGATACCAATTTGGGGGGTAGCGAAAGTTGAGAGTAAAATATGAATGAAAAGTGGGAGTTGAGGGATGAGGGATGATCGTCCCTTCCTCCTCAATGTTATTTATAAACGAATTTACATGACTTTACTATTCATGAATGACCTCTACTATTCATGAACAGTAATGAACAGTAAAATGCATGTAAATGAATTATTAGAAAATAAGTATATACAAGAAAGCAATAGTAAACATAATAGTCTAGCATTCATAGTAAATAAACATAGTGAACAGAAAAGAGGAAAAAGTAGAATGGTTATTGATTATAGGAATCTAAACGCAAAAACTAAAACATATAATATATATATATATATGTTAGGAGAAGGGGATCTATGATCCATCATCCCTCAACTCCCACTTTTCATTCATATTTTACTCTCAACTTCCGCTACCCCCCAAATTGGTATCAAAGCTAGATAATAAAAAATCTAAATGGAGAAATCTAACAACAACCAGGAAACTATGAAGGAACCAGTTCCAGAAAATCTACAAACAGAGGTATTTTCATATTTCAATATGAACAACTAAACTCTCTAATTCCTGATAATCTCTTGATTATTATTTGATTATTATCATGTTATAGTATTGTTATGCTGAATTAAATTCGAAGTAGTTTGCTATGAACGAAGGTAGGCTGAGAATAGGTAAGCCCAGACTATGCCATCCGAAACCGGAAACCCAGTTAGGCAAAAGAGAAGCCGTTTGAGGGGAAGTACGAACTTGTTGAAGGCGCTGTTAGGGTAACTGATTGAAGCTGAAAATCATAGTAGTGACCAAAAGAATTTATTTAGGATAACTTTAATATAATTTGATAATTGATAATAACAAACAAGAAGGTTAGAAGGAATAAACTTGTTTAGAAATCATAAAAATGATGAACACATACTTACTAGATGAAGATTATAATTATAAAATACTTATTTTATATGTTCTTAAAACACTTAATATAGACATAAAAAGAAAAATTTATGACCTTTTAATTATTCAAAAAATGACAGAATTAGACCAGATAATGGACCTTATAGAACAAAATTGGCAAGAACTAACTATTCAAAATATAGATGAATTATATGACTTATATTCAGATTAATGATAAACTACGAATATCTAACATATTGGTTACAAACTATGGAAAATTTAGATCTACTAAATAAACTTTTAATAGAAAACATTATAACATACCAAAGAACCCAAGATATGGAATACTTAGAATATATTTCAGAAAATATAAAAGAAATACAAAATCTTATAATAAAGAAACAAGAATATTATAAAAAAATGTTTATATAATGGATGAAACCTATAGAGAACAATTATTAGAAAAAATTAATGAAATAAAACAAGAATTAAGATTTAGACAAAATAGATTAGAAGAAAATATATGGGCAGGAGTATGCCAAAAATCTATAAAAGCACAAAGAAAAATGATATTCTTATTAGATCTTCAATTACAACACTTAGAATATAAATATCAACATAACTTATAATGAATAAAGTAGAATATGCTGTAGAAGAAAAAATATATAAAAGTCAAGATGGACTAGAAATAAAAATAATACATTCAAAATTAGAAAGAAGATATAAAAAAATAGGAACCCAATTATACCTAATGCCAGATAAAGAATCAGCAAAATTGGACGATAGTCTAACAACAATGGTACGATTAAATAAAGAAAATGATGAAATTGATAGGAAAAAAGAAATTGAAAAAATTAGAGAACAAGCTAAAAGAGAAATTAAACAAATAGAAGAAGTAAAAGATACTAGAATTCAAGAATTACAAAAAGAATTAGAAAGACTTAAACAACTATATGAAGAAAAATTAAAAGCAAGAGAAGAATATAAGAAAAGAACTGAAGAATTAAAGTTAAATCAAGAAATAGAAAAAATGAAAACAAAGTTAGAAGAAACAGAAAAATTACCTGAATTAAAAATAGATGAAATAAATGAAATAAATGAAGAAGAAAATGATAATATTTCAGAAAATAATTATGAATCATATTCAGAAACATATACTGACCTCATAGAAAGAGATAAAAATATAGAAATATATGTAGGAAATTTAGATGAAAAACCTAGTACTTCAAATCCTAAAACACGAATGGATACAACTCCAACATATTATACTTACGAAAAAAAAAATAGAGATAAAGCCTTATGGGATAAAAGATTGAATAAAAATTGGATACCTAGACAAACTACGGATCAAAATAATTTCTTAGATTTAGACTGTGTAGCAGATACAAATAAAACAATTCAATTATGGATAGGCTATATATCAAAGCAATTAATAGACAACAAGATATCAATAATAGATGCCCCAGGATACATAGAAAGAACACTTATAGGAACAGTAAAAATATGGTTACAAAATTTAACACCAACAAGCTTAGAAACACTAAGAAATAATACGAAACTTAATAATGAAATAGCAACATCAGCAATAGACATATTAAATAAATATGAAATATCAATTAGAAATGAATTTGGAAGTATGACAACAGAAATAGAAGAACAACAGAAAGATAAAATAATAAACAGAAATTTAATGAATAAATTAGCAATATGTAAAATGAGTTACATAGATAAATATACATGTGCATTTAGAGAATATTACTATAAAGGAATATATACAAATGATGAAAGTAAAGAAATAAGAAAATTATATTACACAAAATTACCAGAACCATTTAGTTCAAAAATAATAAAAGATTGGGAAGAATCAAATACAGTAGATACACTAGGAGCTAGAATAAAATTCTTACAACAATGGTTTATAAAACTATGTGAAAAACATAAAAAAGAATTAAAACTAGAAAAAATATTAGTAAAAAACTTAGCATATTGTACAAGCAAGTTAGCACCCCAATTCGGATGCAAAAATCCATATAAAAAGAAAAGGATAAAGAAGTATAAACGCTTCAAAACAAAATATAAGAATAAAATTCCAAGAAAAAGATATTATATAAAAAATTATAAACAAAAAAGACCACACAAAGTTAAGAAAAATATAACAGAATGTAAATGTTATAATTGTGGAAAACTAGGACATTTAGCTAGAGGCATAAATTACCAAAAGATTTAAAGAAAAAACAAATAACAGAGGTAATAATAGAAAACGATAAATATAAACAGATAGATTATTTAGATTATGAATTAGAAAATGAAGATAGCATATACGAATTCACAGATATTGAATTAGAAGATGAAATAGAGACAACTTCTGATTATGACTGAAAGCGATATAAAAATAATAAGTAAGAAAGAATATCAAGATAATGAATATACAGAACAAAAGATCATATTTGACAATAATATGTTTGAACAAATAAAAGGAAAAGAATTAGATTTAAGCATAGATAAGATATTAGAAGAGATTTAAAAACTTATTCAAAATACAACACGATGAATATTATGTAGTAAGCCAAAAAGAACATGTAATAGATTGTAAATATATTAAAGGAAAAGCTAAAATACCTATTATAAATAAAAAAATAATTAATAAAGAAATCCAAGAATTAAAATAAAAAAATCCAATAAAATATGTACATTTAGAAGCAACAGAAATATTGATAAAAACATGTTTTAGAGAAGGAATAGATACGCCTATAGAACTATATTTAGCAGATAATAGGATAATCCAACCTATAGAAAAAAGTATTATAAGTGCAGTTAGAGAAAATTTAATATATCAAAAATTTAAATTTATTATAAGTGCAAACTATTCAGTAGCAATAGAAGACAAGAACATAAATAAATCACTAGTACTATATTGGAAAATGGCAGGCATAGAATTAGCACCAGGAAGTAAGATATTTACAGCAAGATGTAAAAATTTATATGTATTAACTACAAAGCATAAAATAACAACAAGAAATAAGATTCAAAAAATTAAAATAGAAAATCCATTTGATAAAATAATTTCAGTAATTGACAATAATGATTACAGTTATAAATAAATAGATATTGAAGAAGATTTAGAGATAGTAAAAGAAAGATTAAGTACATCTAAAAGATTAAGCTACGATACACCTTCATCATCAAGAACTAGTATATCTAGAAGATTAGATTGCAACTTAATACCCAAATTATTAGAACAAAAGAAAGATGAAATACAACCATATCAATATTATATTACGGGAATATTAGACCAAAGAAAATATTTAAAAACTATAAATACAGGACAAAAAGAAAACCAAATTATAAAAGAACTAGTCAAAGAACATGAAATAATTACAGGAGAAAATATAAGTACAGAATTAACTAGAGCTTTGGCAAATATAGAAGAAACTACTGAACAAGAACTAATTATTGGAGTAATACCAATAACAATTAAATTTAAAATACATCAAGGAAATAATAATATTACTTTAGGAATAAAATGGCTAGAAACAATTAAACCATATAATATAGATGATAAACAATTAACAATAACTTATGAAAACAAGAAGGTACTTATTAAAAGAATAATTATATGATAAACTAAAATGACAAAAATATACATTTTAGCAAAAATAATTATAGAAGGATACTATAATAGATATTACACACCTATGATAGACACAGGAGCAGAAGCAAATATGTGTAAACATAATTGTCTACCAGATAGTAAATGGGAAAAATTAAAGACACCATTAATAGTAACATGATTTAATAATGAAGAAAGCATGATAACACATAAAGCTAAAAACATAAAAACACAAATATGGGATAAAATATTAGTAATCGAAGAGATCTATAGTTATGAATATACAAATAAAGATATATTATTAAGAATGCCTTTTTTAGAAAAACTATATCCACACACTATAACAAAAACACATTGGTGGTTCACTACCATATGTAATCACAAAATAGGAGCAAAAAGAGTTAATAATAAAATAAGAAAAAATACACCATGGATAAAAGAAAGTGAAAAAATTACCCAAAAGTTAGAAAATATAACAACTAATGATCATAAAATAGAAATTATAATATTCACAGTAGATAAAATACAAGCAATAAATGATAAATTAAACTCATTATATAACGAAAACCCATTACAAGGATGGGATAAACATAAAACAAAAGTAAAGATTGAACTAATAGATGAAAATAGTATAATAACACAAAAACCATTAAGATATAATTTCGAAGACCAATCAGAATTTAAAATGCATGTAAATGAATTATTAGAAAATAAGTATATACAAGAAAGCAATAGTAAACATAATAGTCCAGCATTCATAGTAAATTAACATAGTGAACAGAAAAGAGGAAAAAGTAGAATGGTTATTGATTATAGGAATCTAAGCATAAAAACTAAAACATATAATTACCCTATACCTAATAAAATATTAAAAGTAAGACAAATACAAGGATATAATTACTTTAGTAAATTTGATCAGAATCAGGATTTTACCACCTAAAACTAGAAGAAGAATCTAAACATTTAACAGCATTTACCGTACCACAAGGATTTTACGAATGAAATGTTTTACCATTTGGATATAAAAACGCACCAGGTAGATATCAACACTTTATGGATATATATTTTAACCAACTAGAAAATTGTGTAGTATATATAGACGACATATTATTATATTCAAGAACAAAAGAAGAACATCTAAAGTTATTGGAAAAATTTATACATATTATAGAAGTATCAGGAATTAGCTTATCAAAAAAGAAAGCTGAAACCCATAATGTTTGTTTAAATACAGTTGCAGGTACATCAGGAGTTACGACAAAAGAAATAAGAAGACTGGTAGTAAATATATTAAATTTTTCATTTACAATTGAAATTATAAAAACTGACAAGAATGTGATTGCAGATCACCTCTCAAGACAAAGATACTGAAAAAACAAATACAATGGATCAAATACTCAACCTCCTAACTACACTTTGTAAAAAAGTGGATAGTATGGATGGTGAGATACAGAAGCTAAAAGAGCAAGCTAGCAGTCAGCAGCATGACGTTAAAAATGCGGAGCTACGTCGATCGGAAGACGTTAAAATTCCAGAACTAGAAGGAGACGTTGGGAAACTCCATAAAACCCATAATGTTTGTTTAAATACAGCTGCAGGTACATCAGGAGTTACAAAGAAAGAAAAAGCTACAGAAGAAAAAAGTTATACAAATACAAATATGAACAAACTTTTGATAAACCATATACAACACCAAAGATACAAAAATCATGCCTACTCCACAAACCACTACATATAAAAACAGCCTAGCCCAACAGAAAAATACATATAACCACATCACCCGTACCTATACAGAAAATATTTACAAAGTCCAAACTTACTTAAACAAAAACCCCAGAGCTATAAACACAAAAGAACCAAATACTGATTACATTACCCAACACCTACAAGGCTACAACAAACTAATTGCCCTACCAGGAACAAATATAAATTTGGTTACAACTTGTTATAACTACGGACTACTTAGTACAGTGTACACAGCTACAGGAGATGAGATATCAAGATACTGCATTATACAAAGCATTCTTAACTTACAAACGAATTACTAAAGGAACACTATTTTTCATTAAATTCTATACAGCCACTGCAGAAATACTATATGATGAGATAAAACCGGTTATACAGGTCATAAAGATAGGTTTGACTAGAGATATGTTAATCCCAGAAAAAATAGAGAAACAAGATGAGATACCTATTGTAGATATTCCTGACTTTTATGCCAACAAAAGAGTTATAGGAATAGCTACAATATTAACGGAGTTAGCAAATAATTACCTAAACAACAATACAATATGTAGTTACTATAGCCGAGATAATACGAACTGTCGAGAAACTAGAGAAGGAGATATGGAGGAAATACGACAATGGATACTAAGCCTCCTAAAACCAGAAAATATACCAACGACAAGAGCTATCAAGAAAAATTTCATTTCATCAGCATTATTAACCAGATATTGTACAACAATCAGCAGCAAATATTCAGAACATATATGTTCCAAATGTCACGGAGAAGATAACAATGTCCCAACCGTACAGCTGGAATAAAACTATCACAAAGAAGATACAAAATAGCCGGCAGACTGATGAAGACAGCCGACAAAACAAAAGATAGGACGGAGACATTTATGTAAAAAGTCAAAAGTAGGATAGGAATCTTATCTTCCCTTTTGTAAAGTTATTTGTTTTCTTTTGTAAAGTAAAGTAAAGTAGTTTGTTTTTATTAAGAGTCACCGGCAGGATACTATTCATGAATAGTAAAAAACAAAAATACTATTCATAAATAGTAAAATTATGTAAATAGTACTGTAAATTACCAAAAGATTTAAAGAAAAAACAAATAACAGAGGTAATAATAGAAAAAGATAAATACAAACAGATAGATTATTTGGATTATGAATTAGAAAATAAAGATAGCATATACGAAATCACAGATATTGAATTAGAAGAAGAAATAGAGTCATTTTCTGATTATGACTGAAAATGATATAAAAATAATAAGAATATCAAGATAATGAATATACAGAACAAAAAATAATATTTGACAATAATATGTTTGAACAAATAAAAGGAAAAGAATTAGATTTAAAGTACCTAGATTTAAAAACTTATTCAAATTACAACACGATGAATATTATGTAGTAAGCCAAAAAGAACATGTAATAGATTATAAATATATTAAAGGAAAAGCTAAAATACCTATCATAAATAAAAAAATAATTAATAAAGAAATCCAAGAATTGAAATAAAAAAATCCAATAAAATATGTACATTTAGGAGCAACAGAAATATTGATAAAAGCATGTTTTAGAGAAGGAATAGATACACCTATAGAATTATATTTAGCAGATGATAGAATAATTCAACCTATAGAAAAAAGTATTATATGTGCAGTTAGAGGAAATTTAATATATCAAAAATTTAAATTTATTATAAGTGCAAACTATTCAGTAGCAATAGAAGACAAGAACATAGATAAATCACTAGTACTATACTGGAAAATGTCAGGCATAGAATTAGCACCGGGAAGTAAAATATTTACAGCAAGATGTAAAAATTTATATGTGTTAACTACAAAGCATAAAATAACAGCAAAAAATAAGATTCAAAAAATCAAAATAGAAAATCCATTTGACAAAATAATTACAGTAATAGATAATAATGATTACAGTTATAAAGAAATAGATATGGAAGAAGATTTAGAGATAGTAAAAGAAAGATTAAGTACATCTAAAAGATTAAGTTACGATACACCTTCATCATCAAGAACCAGTACATCTAGAAGATTAGACTGCGACTTAATACCTAAAACATTAGAGCAAAAGAAAGATGAAATACAACCATATCAATATTATATTACAGGAATATTAGACCAAAGAAAATATTTAATAACTATAAATACAGGACAAGTAGAAAACCAAATCATAAGGGAACTAGTCAAAGAACATGAAATAATTACAGCAGAAAATATAAACACAGAATTACCTAGAGCTTTGGTAAACATAGAAGAAACTACTGAACAAGAACTAATTATTGGAGGAATACCAATAAAAATTAAATTCAAAATACATCAAGGAAATAATAATATTACATTAGGAATAAAATGGCTAGAAACAGTTAAACCATATAATATAGATGATAAACAACTAACAATAACTTATGAAAACAAGAAAGTAATTATTAAACGAACAATTATATGATAAACTAAATCTTTAAATGACAAAAATATATATTTTAGCAAAAATAATTATAGAAGGATACTATAATAGATATTACACACCTATGATAGACACAGGAGCAGAAGCAAATATGTGTAAACATAATTGTCTACCAGATAGTAAATGGGAAAAATTAAAGACACCATTAATAATAACAGGATTTAATAATGAAGGAAGCATGATAACACATAAAGCTAAAAACATAAAAACACAAATATGGGATAAAATATTAGTAATCGAAGAGATCTATACTTATGAATTTACAAATAAAGATATATTATTAGGAATGCCTTTTTTAGAAAAACTATATCCACACACTATAACAAAAACACATTGGTGGTTCACTACCATATGTAATCACAAAATAGGAGCAAAAAAAGTTAATAATAAAATCAGAAAAAATACACCATGGATAAAAGGAAGTGAAAAAATTACCCAAAAGTTAGAAAATATAACAACTAATGATCATAAAATAGAAATTATAATATTCACAGTAGATAAAATACAAGCAATAAATGATAAATTAAACTCATTATATAACGAAAACCCATTACAAGGATGGGATAAACATAAAACAAAAGTAAAGATTGAACTAATAAATGAAAATAGTATAATAACACAAAAACCATTAAGATATAATTTCGAAGACCAATCAGAATTTAAAATGCATGTAAATGAATTATTAGAAAATAAGTATATACAAGAAAGCAATAGTAAACATAATAGTCCAAAGATTCATAGTAAATAAACATAGTGAGCAGAAAGAGGAAAAAGTAGAATGGTTATTGATTATAGGAATCTAAGCATAAAAACTAAAACATATAATTACCCTATACCTAATAAAATATTAAAAGTAAGACAAATACAAGGATATAATTACTTTAGTAAATTTGATCAGAATCAGGATTTTACCACCTAAAACTAGAAGAAGAATCTAAACATTTAACAGCATTTACCGTACCACAAGGATTTTACGAATGGAATGTTTTACCATTTGGATATAAAAACGCATCAGGTAGATATCAACAATTTATGGATATATCTTTTAACCAACTAGAAAATTGTGTAGTATATATAGACGACATATTATTATATTCAAGAACAAAAGAAGAACATCTAAAGTTATTAGAAAAATTTATACATATTATAGAAGTATCAGGAATTAGTTTATCAAAAAAGAAAGCTGAAATTATGAAAAATCAAATAGAATTCTTAGGAATACAAATATATAAAAATGGGATAAAAATGCAAACACATATTGTACAAAAAATAGTTAATTCTGAAGAATTATTAGATACTAAGAAAAAATTACAATCATTTTTAGGATTAGTTAACCAAGTAAGAGAATATATACCAAAATTAGTAGAAAATTTAAAACCATTACAGAAAAAATTAAAGAAAGATATAGAATATTACTTTGATGAACAAGATAAAAAACATATCAGAAAAATAAAAATCATGTGTAAAGATTTACCAAAATTATACTTTCCAGATGAAAATAAACAATTTACTTATATAGTGGAAACAGACTCTAGTGATCATAGTTACGGAGGAGTATTAAAATATAAATATATAAATGAAAAAATAGAACATCACTGTAGATATTATTCAGGATCATATACAGACCCACAAATAAAATGGGAAATAAATAGAAAAGAATTATTTGCCCTATATAAATGTTTATTAGCTTTTGAGCCATATATTGTATATAACAAATTTATTGTTAGAACAGATAATACACAGGTAAAATGGTGGATAACCAAAAAGGTACAAGACTCAGTTACAACGAAAGAAATAAGAAGACTGGTAGTAAATATATTAAACTTTTCATTTACAATTGAAATTATAAAAGCTGACAAGAATGTGATTGCAGATCACCTCTCAAGGAAAAGATACTGAAAAAATAAATACAATGGAACAAATACTCAACCTCCTAACTACACTTTGTACAAAAGTGGATAGTATGGATGGTGAGATACAGCAGCTAAAAAAGCAAGCTAGCAGTCAGCAGCATGACGTTAAAAATGCGGAGCTACGTCGATCGGAAGACGTTAAAATTCCAGAACTAGAAGGAGACGTTGGGAAACTCCATAAAACCCATAATGTTTGTTTAAATACATCTGCAGGTACATCAGGAGTTACAAAGAAAGAAAAAGCTACAGAAGAAAAAAGTTATACAAATACAAATATGAACAAACTTTTTGATAAACCATATCTGACACCAAAGATACAAAAATGCAGACCTACTCCACAAACCACTACATATAAAAACAAATTTAGCCCAACAGAAAAATACATATAACCACATCACCCGTACCTATACGTAAAATATTTACAAAGTCCAAACTTACTTAAACAAAAACCCCAGAGCTATAAACACAAAAGAACCAAATCGATTACATTACCCAACACCTACAAGGCTACAACAAACTAATTGCCCTACCAGAACAAATATAAATTTGGTTACAACTTGTTATAACTACGGACTACTTAGTACAAAGGTACACACTACAGGAGATGAGATATCGAAGATACTGAATTATACAAAGCATTCTTAACTTACAAACGAATTACTAAAGGAACACTATTTTTCATTAAATTCTATACAAATGCATCAGAAATACTATATGATGAGATAAAACCGGTTACACAGGTCATAAAGATAGGTTTGACTAAAGATATGTTAATCCCAGAAAAAATAGAGAAACAAGATGAGATACCTATTGTAGATATTCCTGACTTTTATGCCAACAAAAGAGTTATAGGAATAGCTACAATAATTGAGTTAGCAAATAATTACCTAAACAACAATACAATATGGAGTTACTATAGCCGAGATAATACGATGATATATTCTAACTGTCGAGAAACTAGAGAAGGAGATATGGAGGAAATACGACAATGGATACTAAGCCTCCTAAAACCAGAAAATATACCAACGACAAGAGCTATCAAGAAAAATTTCATTTTATCAGCATTATTAACCAGATATTGTACAACAATCAGCAGCAAATATTCAGAACATAGATGTTCCAAATGCCACGGAGAAGATAACAACGTTCCAACCGTACAGTTGGAATAAACCTATACAAAAGAGAAGGCAGACTGATGAAGACAGCCGACAAAACAAAAGATGTGGATAGTATGGATGGTGAGATACAGAAGCTAAAAGAGCAAGCTAGCAGTCAGCAGCATGACGTTAAAAATGCGGAGCTACGTCGATCGGAAGAAGTTAAAATTCTAGAACTAGAAGGAGACATTGGGAAACTCCATAAAACCCATAATGTTTGTTTAAATACAGCTGCAGGTACATCAGGAGTTACAAAGAAAGAAAAAGCTACAGAAGAAAAAAGTTATACAAATACAAATATGAACAAGCTATTTGATAAACCATACATAGCACCAAAAATACAAAAATCCGTACCTACTCCACAAACCACTACATACAAAAACAGTCTAGCCCAACAGAAAAATACATATAACCACATCACCCGTACCTATACAGAAAATATTTACAAAGTCCAAACTTACTTAAACAAAAACCCCAGAGCTATAGACATAAAAGAACCAAATACTGATTACATTACCCAACACCTACAAGGATACAACAAACTAATTGCCCTACCAGGCACAAATATAAATCTAGTTACTACTTGTTATAACTATGGATTACTCAGTACCGTATACACAGCTACTGGAGATGAAATTTCAAAGATACCAGAATTATACAAAGCATTCTTAACTTACAAACGAATTACTAAAGGAACACTATTTTTCATTAAATTCTATACAGCCACTGCAGAAATACTATACGATGAGATAAAACCGATTATACAGGTCATAAAGATAGGTTTGACCAGAGATATGTTAATTACAGAAAAAATAGAGAAACAAGATAAGATACCTATTGTAGATGTTCCAGTCTTCTATGCAAACAAAAGAGTTATTGGAATAGCTACAATACTGACGGAACTAGCAAATAATTACCTAAACAACAATACAATATGGAGTTACTATAGCCGAGATAATACGATGATATATTCTAACTGTTGAGAAACTAGAGAAGGAGATATGGAAAAAATACGACAATGGATAATAAGCCTCCTAAAACCAGAAAATATACCTACGACAAGAGCTATCAGGAAAAATTTCATTTTATCAGCATTATTAACCAGATATTGTACAACAATCAGCAGCAAATATTCAGAACATATATGTTCCAAATGTCACGGAGAAGATAACAATGTCCCAACCGTACAGCTGGAATAAAACTATCACAAAGAAGATACAAAATAGCCGGCAGCCTGATAAAGACAACCGACAACAAAGAAGATATGAAGAAGACATTTTTGTAAAAAGTCAAAAGTAGGATAGGAATCTTATCTTCCCTTTTGTAAAGTTATTTGTTTTCTTTTGTAAAGTAAAGTAAAGTAGTTTGTTTTTATTAAGAGTCACCGACAAGATACTATTAATGAATAGTAAAAGACAAAAAATACTATTCATAAATAGTAAAATGTCATTTATGTAAATAGTAAGAGTCGGTTACTGTGTAAATAGTAAAGGTCAAGTTACTGTGTAAATAGTAAGAGTCGGTTACTGTTCATGAATAGTAGAGGTCATTCATGAATAGTAAAAGTTATGTAAATTCGCTTATAAATAAGATGAAGGAGGAAGGGACGATCATCCCTCAACTCCCACTTTTCATTCATATTTTACTCTCAACTTCCGCTATATTCATCTATGTAACTCATTTTACATATTGCTAATTTATTCATTAAATTTCTGTTTATTATTTTATCTTTCTGTTGTTCTTCTATTTCTGTTGTCATACTTCCAAATTCATTTCTAATTGATATTTCATATTTATTTAATATGTCTATTGCTGATGTTGCTATTTCATTATTAAGTTTCGTATTATTTCTTAGTGTTTCTAAGCTTGTTGGTGTTAAATTTTGTAACCATATTTTTACTGTTCCTATAAGTGCTCTTTCTATGTATCCTGGGGCATCCATTATTGATATCTTGTTATCTATTAATTGTTTTGATATATAACCTATCCATAATTGAATTGTTTTATTTGTATACATTATACGCCTAAATCTAAGAAATTATTTTGATCCGTAGTTTGTCTAGGTATCCAATTTTTATTCAATCTTTTATCCCATAAGGCTTTATCTCTATTTTCTTTTTCGTAAGTATAATATGTTGGAGTTGTATCCATTCGTGTTTTAGGATTTGAAGTACTAGGTTTTTCATCTAAATTTCCTACATTTATTTCTATATTTTTATCTTTTTCTATAAGGTCAGTATATGTTTCTGAATATGATTCACGTGAATTTCTTTATTAATTATTTTTTTATTTATAATAGGTATTTTAGCTTTACCTTTAATATATTTACAATCTATTACATGTTTTTTTTTTTTTTTTTTACTTACTACATAATATTCATCGTGTTGTAATTTGAATAAGTTTTTAAATCTAGGTACTTCTAATATCTTATCTATGCTTAAGTCTAATTCTTTTCCTTTTATTTGTTCAAACATATTATTGTCAAATATTATCTTTTGTTCTGTATATTCATTATCTTGATATTCTTCCTTACTTATTATTTTTATATCGCTTTCAGTCATAATCAGAAGCTGTTTCTATTTCATCTTCTAATTCAATATCTGTGAATTCGTATATGCTATCTTCATTTTCTAATTCATAATCTAAATAATCTATCTGTTTATATTTATCGTTTTCTATTATTACCTCTGTTATTTGTTTTTTCTTTAAATCTTTTGGTAATTTACAGTCTCTAGCTAAATGTCCTAGTTTTCCACAATTATAACATTTACATTCTGTTATATTTTTCTTAACTTTGTGCGGTCTTTTTTGTTTATAATTTTTTATATAATATCTTTTTCTTGGAATTTTATTCTTATATATTGTTTTGAAGCGTTTATACTTCTTTATCCTTTTCTTTTTATTCGGATGCAGAATGGTTATTGATTATAGGAATCTAAACGCAAAAACTAAAACATATAATTACCCTATACCTAATAAAATATTAAAAGTAAGACAAATACAAGGATATAATTACTTTAGTAAATTTGATCAGAATCAGATTTTACCACCTAAAACTAGAAGAAGAATCTAAACATTTAACAGCATTTACCGTACCACAAGGATTTTACGAATGGAATGTTTTACCATTTGGATATAAAAACGCACCAGGTAGATATCAACACTTTATGGATATATATTTTAACCAACTAGAAAATTGTGTAGTATATATAGACGACATATTATTATATTCAAGAACAAAAGAAGAACATCTAAAGTTATTAGAAAAATTTATACATATTATAGAAGTATCAGGAATTAGCTTATCAAAAAAGAAAGCTGAAATTATGAAAAATCAAATTGAATTCTTAGGAATACAAATAGATAAAAATGGGATAAAAATGCAAACACATATTGTACAAAAAATAGTTAATTCTGAAGAATTATTAGATACTAAGAAAAAATTACAATCATTTTTAGGATTAGTTAACCAAGTAAGAGAATATATACCAAAATTAGCAGAAAATTTAAAACCATTACAGAAAAAATTAAAGAAAGATATAGAATATTACTTTGATGAACAAGATAAAAAACATATCAGAAAAATAAAAATCATGTGTAAAGATTTACCAAAATTATACTTTCCAGATGAAAATAAACAATTTACTTATATAGTGGAAACAGACTCTAGTGATCATAGTTACGGAGGAGTATTAAAATATAAATATATAAATGAAAAATAGAACATCACTGTAGATATTATTCAGGATCATATACAGACCCACAAATAAAATGGGAAATAAATAGAAAAGAATTATTTGCCCTATATAAATGTTTATTAGCTTTTGAACCATATATTGTATATAACAAATTTATTGTTAGAACAGATAATACACAGGTAAAATGGTGGATAACCAAAAAGTACAAGACTCAAGATTCGACAAAAGAAATAAGAAGACTGTAGTAAATATATTAAATTTTTCATTTACAATTGAAATTATAAAAGCGACAATAATGTGATTGCAGATCACCTCTCAAGACAAAGATCTTGAAAAACAAATACAATGGATCAAATACTCAACCTCCTAACTACACTTTGTAAAAAGTGGATAGTATGGATGGTGAGATCTGAAGCTAAAGAGCAAGCTAGCGATCGTGACATGACGTTAAAAATGCGAAGCTACGTCGATCAGAAGACGTTAAAATTCCAGAACTAGAAGGAGACGTTGGGAAACTCCATAAAACCCATAATGTTTGTTTAAATACAGCTGCAGGTACATCAGGAGTTACAAAGAAAGAAAAAGCTACAGAAGAAAAAAGTTATACAAATACAAATATGAACAAACTTTTTGATAAACCATATACAGCACCAAAGATACAAAAATCTGTACCTACTCCACAAACCACTATATATAAAAACAGCCTAGCCCAACAGAAAAATACATATAACCACATCACCCATACCTATACAGAAAATATTTACAAAATCCAAACATACTTGAATAAAAACCCCAGAGCCACAAATATAAAAGAACCAAATACATATTATATTACCCAACACCTAAAGGGATACAACAAACTAATAGCATTACCAGGCACAAATATAAATTTAGTTACTACTTGTTATAACTATGGATTACTCAGTACCGTATACACAGCTATTGGAGATGAAATTTCAAAGATACCAGAACTATACAAAGCTTTCCTAACCTACAAAAGAATTACCAAAGGAATGCTATTTTTTATTAAGTTTTATACAGCTACTGCAGAGATACTATATGACGAAATAAAACCGGTTATACAAGTCATAAAGATAGGATTGACTAGAGATATGCTAATACCGGAAAAGACAGAAAAACAAAATGAGATATCTATTGTAGATATTCCAGATTTTTATGCAAACAAAAGAGTTATTGGAATAGCTACAATACTGACGGAACTAGCAAATAATTATTTAAACAACAATACAATATGGAGCTATTATAGTAGAGACAATACTATGATATACTCTAATTGTAGAGAAACAAGAGAAGGAGATATGGAAGAAATACGACAATGGATACTAAGCCTCCTTAAACCAGAAAATATACCAACAACAAGAGCTATCAGAAAAAACTTTATTTCACCAGCACTTTTAACTAGATACTGTACAACTATCAGTAATAAATATTCAGAGCACATATGTTCAAAATGCCAAGGAGAAGATAACCAAGTTCCAACCGTACAGCTGGAGTAAACTTTAAACAAAATATCCGGCAGCCTGATAAAGACAGCCGACAACAAAGAAGATATGAAGAAGACACCTATGTATATTAGTCAAAAGTAGGAATCTTACTTTTTATTTTTTGTAACGTAAAAGTAAAGTTGTTTGTTTTTATTTTGTTTGTTTTTATTTGGAGTCATCGTCAGACAGGATACTGTTCATGAATAGTAGTACTATTCATAAATAGTAAAATGTCAATTATGTAAATAGTAAAGGTCAAGTTACTGTGTAAATAGTAAGAGTCGGTGGGGTCATTCTAGATTCCGACAAAGGTACTCCAGGCAAGGTTCTACAAATGCTCCTCCGAGGACAAGGAATTAAAGGGTGTCTAACCCTAAATCCCGAGGACATGGTGGTAAACCTATGATGCCTACTTGTGCTAAATATGGGAGAAACCATGAAGGGAAGTGTCTAGCGGGCTCTAATGCTTGTTTCGGGTGTGGTAAAATGGATCATAAAATAATGGATTTTCCTTCGGTTGCTAAGAATAATTGAGATGGTCGTTGTATGGCTCAACCCTACCCTTCATCCGATTTGAGTGGTTCGGGTGGAAATACTCCTAAGAAAAACCATTTTATTCTCTCCAAGCTAGAGATGATCAAGAGAGCTCCCTGGATGTTGTGACTTGTATGTTAAAAGTCTTCCATATATATATGTATGTTTTGCTTTATCCGGGGGTTACTTTGTCATTTGTGACACTTTATGTAGCTATGAGATTTGATATGCTTCCTGATATATTGTTAGAACCCTTTTCTATCTCTACCCCTAGTGATGATTCTATGGTGGATAAAAGTGCTTATAGGAGATGTCCCATTTCCTTTCCCATAGAGTTACCTTGGTTTATTTGATAGAACTGGACATGATAGATTTATATTTCATCTTGGGTATGGATTGGTTGCATTCTTGTTATGCCTCTACTGATTGTAGGACTAGAGTTGTTAAATTTTAGTTTCCAAATGAGCCTATCTTTTAGTAGAAGGAGGGAAATTCTATGCCTACAGGTCAATTTATTTCTTACCTTAAATCTAGGAAAATGATTTCGGAGGGTTGTGTCTACCATATTGTGAGGGTGAGGTATGTGGAGTCCGAAACACCTATTCTTGAGTCGATCCCGATTGTAAAAGAGTTCTTTGAAGTTTTTCCCAATGATTTACCCGGTGTTCCTCCCAAAAGGGAAATAAACTTTGGGATTTACCTTCTCCCTAATACCCAACCTATCTTTATTCCTCCTTATAGAATGGCTCCGATGGAACTTAAAGAGTTGAAAGAAGAGTTAAATGACTTATTAGATAAGGGTTTCATCCGATCGAGTATCTCTCCAAGGGGTGTTCCGGTGTTGTTTGTTAAGAAGAAAAATCGCTCACTCCGTATGTGTATTGATCACCGCCAATTGAAGAAAGTAGCCATCAAGAACAAGTATCGTCTTTCGAGAATAGATAACTTATTTGATCAACTTCAATAGGCAAGGTATTTCTCTAAAATTGATCTCCGATCGGGTTATCACTAGTTGAGGGTGAAAGAGCAAGATATTTCGAAAATAACTTTTAGAACCCGATATAGTCACTATGAGTTCTTGGTTATGTCTTTTGGTTTTACTAATGCCCAGGCGGCATTTATGTACTTGATGAATAAGGTGTTTAGACAATTCCTTGATATGTTTGTAATTATGTTCATACATGATATTTTGATCTATTCAAGAAGTGAGAATGAACATATTGATCATTTTAGGATTGGATTACAAATTCTCAAGGACCAACAACTCTATGCGAAGTTTAGTAAATGTGAGTTTTGTTTAAGGTCCGTAGCTTTCCTTGGTCATATAGTTTCAAGCAAGGGAATTGATGTAAATCCAAAGAAGACGGATGCAGTCAAGAGTTGGCCTAGACCTCTATCACCGACAGACATTAGAAGCTTCTTGGGTATGGCCAGTTATTATAGATGGTCTATTGCGGTGTTTTCCTCTATTGCTTCTCCTCTAATGACTTTGACTCAAAAGAAGGCCAAGTTCCTATGATCGGAACCTTGTGAGAAAAGTTTCCAAGACTTTAAAGACAGACTTACTTCCGCTTCAGTGTTGACCTTACCGAAAGGTAAAGATGGCTTTGTGGTATATTGTGACACCTCAAGAGTTGGATTGGGATGTGTGCTTATGCCAAATGGTAAAGTGATTGCCTATGCTTCAAGGCAACTAAAAAGGTTCATGAGAAGAACTTTCCTACCAACGATCTTGAATTAGAGATGGTGGTATTTCCCTTAAGATTTGGAGGCATTATTTGTATAGGGTCCATGTTGATGTGTTTACCGATCACAAGAGCTTGCAATATGTGCTTACCCAAAAAGATCTAAATCTTCTCCAAAGAAGGTGGCTTGAGTTATTGAAAGATTATGATATGAGGGTTCTCTATCACCACGGTAAAGAAAATGTGGTGGCCGATGCCCTTAGTCGGTTGTCCATGGGTAGTGTTGCTCATGTTATGATGAGAGAAAAAAGTTCATTTGAGATGTTCGTAGGTTGGCCCGATTGGGAGTTTAACTAGTGGATTCCACCAATGGTGATATTATGGTCCATAATGGATCTGAATCATCTTTCGTGACCAATGTTAAAGTAAAGCAATGTCTTGATCCGGCCTTAGTAGAGTTGAAAGAGGAAGTTCTAAAGAAGTTCGACTGGCTTTCTCCCAAGAGGGAGATGGTGTCCTAAGGTACCAAGGTCGTTTATGTTTTCCTGATGTAGATGACCTAAAGGAACAAATTTTATTCGAAGCCCATAGTTCACTGTATTCTATTCACTCGGGAGCCACAAAGATCGACCGTGATTTGTGAGAGATCTATTGGTGGAATGGGAAAAAGTACGACATTGCAGGATTAGTGGCTAGGTGTCCTAATATCCAACAAGTGAAGGTTGAGCATCAGAGACCAAGAGGTTTATCCCAACATATTAGCATTCCTACTTAAAAGTTGGAAAATTTGAATCTGGACTTCATAGTGGGATTGCCCCGAACTCGGCACCAATATGATTCGATTTGTGTTATAGTTGACCTAATGATGAAGTCAGCCCATTTCATTACTAACAAAGTTTCTTATATAGCGGAATATTATGCTAAGTTGTACTTGAGGGAGATTGTAAGGTTGCATGGAGTGCCCTTGTCCATTATCTCTAATAGAGGTACTCAGTTTACTTCACAGTTTTTGAAGTCGTTCCAAAAGGGTCTTGGCACTAAAGTTAAGCTTAGCAGAGCTTTTCACCCCCAAACCAATGATCATGCGGAAAGCAAAATCTTAACATTTGAAGACATGTTAAGGGCTTGCATAATAGATATCAAGGGAGGTTAGGATCACCATTTACCCTTGATTGAATTCTCCTATAATAATAGCTGCCATTCGAGTATTGGTATGGCTCCGTTTGAGGCTATTTATTGTAGGAGGTGTAGATCCCCTATCATATGGTTTGAAGTGGGTGAGGTTGCCTTGATTGGGCCTGAGTTAGTTCATGAGACTATTGAGAAGGTTCGACTCATTAGAGAGAGGTTGAGAACTACCCAAAGTAAATAAAAGACTTATGTGGTTGTTAGAAGGAGAGACCTTGAATTTGATGTGTATGATTGGGTTTACTTGAAAATCTCTCCCATGAAGGGTGTAATGAGGTTGGGTAAGAAAGGGAAGCTTAGTCCCCATTTCGTAGGCCCATATCAAATTTTGAGACGTGTTGGTAAGGTTACATATGACCTTGATTTGCCAAATGAGTTAGCATCGATGCATCCAATTTTCCATATCTCTATGCTGAAAAATTTTGTTGGAGATCCGACATCTATAATCCCCCTAGAAGGGTTGGAAGTGAAATAGAACCTTTCTTATGAAGAAGTTCCGATTAAGATTCTAGACCGACAAGTTAAGAGATTGAGGAATAAAGATGTAGCTTCCGTTAAGGTGTTATGGAGAAACCATCTAGTTGAGGGTGCTTCTTGGGAGGTGAAAGCCGATATGATGTCCCAGTATCCCCATTTTTTTCCTCCTATTCTAGCTTGAGGTAATGAGTTCCTCTTGTTTTGCTTATGTTTGAAGTCATGTGTATTTTATGTGTTTCCATGATTTCCTTAAATTGCATGTTCATGAAAAAGCATTAGTTTTGAAATAAATGGCTTTGATGTGGTATTTCCTCATGATATTGAGTATTGAGTATAACTTTCTTATAGACTTCATGAGATGAACTGTAGAATGTGCCTTGACTTGCAGTGGAGATCCCTTCCTTGAATTTGTGCTTTTTGAGATTGAATTGCATATAGGCTCCATGAGATTGTGTTGAGCATAGTTTTGAGTTAGAGATGATAGCTCCTCCTTGGACATGACAAATGTTAAGCTTTCATGCATATTGGGTTGTTAGATGTAGTTCATACTCCCTTATGGTGCATTGAGTATGTTTAGTTTGGAGATGAAGTTCCTCCTTAGTTGTGTGCATTTAGATGAGTTGCATGAAGGATGGGCTGCTAGTCTAGGAGTTTTTGCTAGAAACATGCTTAGAATCTCATTCAAGGACGAATGATCCTAAGGGAGAGATAATGTAACACCCCGTATTCGATCTAGGGCTAAGTAGCCATTTTACAGAGGTTTAAGGAGCCATCCACGGTGGCCAACCACGACCCATGGGTTGGACCAAGGACCGTAGGTTAGTCTGTAGAGAGGGCCACCCAAAAATCCTTCAGCAGCACCAGGACCTATCTACAGTGCCACCAACGGATCATAGGTTGGACTATGGCCAGTGAGTCATGGAGTCGTCGATGGCCAGAAAATCTCTGACAAGGAACTACGATTCATCAGGATGGGCCGTGGGTCAGACAACGGTCCGTCGACTGAGTCTGTAGGTCGTCACCTGGAAGTTAAGTTTAGGGGCATAAGGGTCTTTTCTAGTTTTAATTAAATCAATATTCTGTCATTTTGCCTAAGTCTAAGACACCTATATAAGTGATTTTAACCCCCAAAATCTCCCAATTAAGTCATTCTCTCAAAATCCCAAAAGAATTCCCAAAACTCCTTTGAAATATTCTCTCTAGAAGTTGGAAGAAGAAGAAGGAGATTGAAGCTAGGTCAAGGTCAAGTATCTAATCTTCAAACATGTAAGGGATTTTTAATCAAGGTATGATGGCTTTTCATTCTTGGTATCCTTCCTCCCATGGAGTCCCTAATGAGTTCGAGATTTAGAATCATTTAGGGTTTTGGTTACATAGATTTAGTGTCCTTAAATGCTTAATTTGTGCCAATAACTAATGTTAAATCCTTGATTTTCAGGTATATGGATTGAGGAACAAAGAAAGGACATTAACAGGGAAAAAGGAACAAACAAGTTGAAGGAATGAAGAAGGACGAGCATGAGGATCTGATGTGTCCACAAATTAGACTCATTTAGGGCTATATTTTAATAAAAATTGTGTCTTCAAATGCTTATTTTATCTTAATATCTAATGAAAACACTTAAGTTTCAGTTATTTGAAGCTTGAAGGAAAGCATGGACACTATGTCACAAAAAGGAACGAAAAGGCTAAAAATAACGAAGAAATGAAGGCCTGAGGATCGCCGAGTCCACTTGGCGAGTCGCCGAAGGGTCTTACTTTGCCTTTTGTTCCAATGTGCTGAGCCCTGAAGGAAAGAATCAAGTCGACGGAAAAAGGGAGCAGTCAGTGTATCGCTGAAAAGTTTCGCAAAGCAGTACGATGTCGCCCAATGACCCAGAGCATGGCAATGCTGAAAGACTATGCAAGACGGCGATGAACTACACTAAAGGGTGAATCGTCGAGTTGATCGGTGATTCCGACTAATGTTGCCGAATGATCTGCTACATCACAGATTTTTGAAAACTATAAATACTCGTTTAGAGTTGTAGCTTAGCATCTGATTTTTAAGGTGGAACAATTAATATAATTTTTAGTACTTTTTATTTTTGCTCTGAGTTTAAGAGGGTTTTGAAAACTTGAAGAAGAAGAGGGTTTCATTTCCAAGGATTTGGACTTGGATCTCTTGGATTCTTCATTCTTGGCCTATAACAAGACTTAAATCTTTATACCCATTTGAATGCAATCTCATTTTGGTATAAATTTGTATCTCTTGATGTGTGGCTAAAAACCCCAATTCTTGGGGTGTGATTTTGTGAATATGGCTTAGATTAGTTATTGGGTCTTACTTGTTGATAGTCTATTCGTAGTTTAAATGTGATTTCGTTTAGTGGTTGTGGATGAACTTAATGAGGTTGTAGTTGCAAATATAATCTCAAATATGTGTTTTCGGCTTGCTCGAGAGAGAGGTCGTAAAACTAAGACCACTAAATTAACGGTCAGGGCGAGTCGGTCGACATGAAGTTCAGCTCGAGAGAGTGAACCCTAGTCCCATGTCCACATACTCAGCTCGAGAGAGTGAGTGGGTTAAGGCGGAGGCTGTTCTTCATGCGGCAAGTGGGTGTCCGAAAAGAACCCACTTGAAATGGGGTAAGTTGCTCGAGAGAGAGCTTATCCCCTTTAAAGTCTAACCTAGTCACAAATACTCAATAAATTTACTAGCAAAAGCATGTACCCAATGATTTAGTCTATCCCGTATTCCTATCACATCCCAAGCACCCCCTCTTATTACTTTGATTTCTTTGTTAATTTTGTTGTTTTTACTTACTAGTGACAAAACCCCTATTGTTAATTAACACTCTTGTGTCCTCCTTTAATTTAAAATGTTTTTAATCGTTAATGTCTTTAGCTACGACTACTTAGAACTAATTAATTTTTCTATTAATTCTCAAAACCACTCCCTTGGGGAACAATTCCAACCCTTTGTTGGGTTATTATACTATTGCATGATTGTAGACACTTGCATCGAAAGTTGTGTCCTTGATTACACAAACATCAGGATTGTCAAGAGCACTCGGCGTGTCACCGAGTGGCTCAGATGACTGCCTAATGTTCCAGTGTGCCAAGCCCTGGAGGAAAGAACCAAGTCGGCGAAGAAAATGAGCAGTCGGTGGATTGCCGAGTGATTCTGCAAAGCCAAGATGGATCGTCCAAAGTTACAGACCTTGAGGATGCTGAGTACCAAGGCAAATAGGCGACAGAAGATACCAAAGGGCTGCTCGCCGAGTGGTTTGGCGAGCCCGACTTAGTTCACCAAGTGACTCTTTGCAGCACATTTTTAGCAACTATAAATACATTTTTGAACATTTAGTTTAGTATCAATTACTCTTTAGAACAATTTATTATCAAGTTTTGAGTATCTTGAGATAGTTTTCTATAGTTTTCCTTAGGTTTTAAGGATTGAAAAAAATTCACTTTTGAGAAATTGGAGTGGGTCTTTGGGATTCTTCAAATTGGAGCATTATAAGGACGAAATTACTCGTTCCCAGTTTATGGATAATCAATTTGGTAGTTATTTTTACCATTTTATAATGTTTAGCTAAAACTCCAATTCTTGGGGTGCGATCATGTGATTATGGGCTAATTTAGTTTATGGGTATTGTTAATTGTTAGTTTTAATACTTTTTAAAAGTGAGTTCAATCTTTAATTGTGGTTTAATTTAAGAATTGTAGTTGCAAATGTAATTCTATGTTTTTGTTCTTGGCTTGCTCGATAGTGAGGTTTTAGAACTAAAATTATTGATTGATGGTTTGTGGGTATTGGGTTGACTTGGGTTAAGCTCAAGAGAGTGAATCCTAAACCCAATCCCAAACATTCAGTTTGAGAGAGTGAATGGATTAAGGTGTGGGCTGCTCTTATTTTGCATGCTTGTTGATGTTCGTGATAAATATCTTGATTCAGGGTAAATAGTTCAAGAGAAAGTTTACCTCCACTATATCCTAGCCTACTCACTAATATCTAGCTATTTTCTAATAGTTGCAATTACCCATATCTCTATATTTGCCTATAATCGATCACATCCCAAGAACCCGTCTTATTATTGTTAATTCGTATTGTTAGTGACTGTTTGTAGCTGTTAATCAAACCCAAAATCAACCATTTTACATCCGTGTCACCCCTAAATTTGAATGATGTCTTTATTCGAAAGTTTTTATTCCTATGACTGATTTGACGATGTTCATACTTCCCAATCGAATCTAAAACACGTACCGCTCCCTCTGGGATTCGTCCCCAACTCATTTAGATGGGTTATATACTGATTTACGAGCGTTGATGCTTAGAATTGGATGAAATATCTTTGAAACGTTAATCAAAATGGCGCTGCTGCGAGGAGTGGTGTTGTTTGAAATTATTTTGGTGAAGTTGAATTGTGTTCTAGTTAGTCATAGTTGAATCTACTTACTTATAGTTTTTGATTTTTTGTTGCTTGTTAAAACAGAGGAAATGAGTGTCAACGGAAGCAATGGTAGCCAAGTGGGCCACCAACATGACATCGAAAATCTCAATGATGTCAATGAACCGAATGTCAATACCCAAATCTAGTGGGTGGAGTTTGTGCCATTCACTTGCCTCCAACTGAAGGAAACACTGTGTTTCACATCACAAGTACCATGTTGCAGCCCTTACAATTGAAAGGGTTGTTTGGTAGCTTGGCTCATGAGGATCCCCATGAGCACATAAGGAGCTTTGTTGACGTTTGCAGACCATTCTCCTTTAAGAACATATCTCAAGAATCTCTACGGCTGAGGTTGGTCCCATTTTCTCTAATGGGAGACGCGTGTAAGTGGTTGGCTGAGTTGCCAAGAGAATCTATCAATTTGTGGGAAGTGCTCATTACCGCATTTCAAGTTCGATTCTCTCCCCCTTCGTAGATGATAACTCTTCAGGACAACATCCAAAGCTTCAAGCATTTGGAGGGTGAACAAATCCAAGAGACTTGGCTAAGATTTAAGAAGTCTGTGCTGCAATGCCCAACTCATGGATTGCCCGACAACATTTTGCTGCAGTACTTTTATAGAAGACTTGATTCGGTGAACAAGGGAGTGGCTGATAAACTTTCTTTTGGAGGTTTAATGCAACAGCCATAAGTGATAGAAGCCCAGCTACTTGATGGCATGACCACAATTAACTAGGCATGGTACACCCATAAAGATCAGGTCTCTCCTCTTACTTACAAGTTGACAAAAGAGTAGATGGAGAAATATCAAGAGAGAGACCAAAATATGGCAAAGATGATGACTGACATCTTGGCCAACAACGTCATGGGTACTGGTACTAGGTGTGTTAATGTTGTTTGTGTTGGTGGTGTAAACCCCGAAGAGGCTAAATTTGAAGCATTGTACCATGAGGAAGTTAAGCTCCTAGCCAACCAAGAAGGAGGTTATCGTGCAAACTACCCAAGGCCGGGTGGTAACCAAGGTTGGAATAGAGATGAGGGCTGGAGAGACCGTGATAGAGAGTAGCGAGATCGTAAAACCACTTGGAAGGAAAGAAAAGGGGAGAAGGATAGGTATGTTCCTCCCCACGTGTTTCAAAAGTCCAAATATTCTGAGGATTGTCGGACTGAGGATATGCTCTCACGTATTCTCAACAAGGTTGAAGCGTGTGACAAAGTGTTGAAGGAAATAAAGGAAGATGTGTCTACTCTCAACCAGACAGTGACTTCTCATTCCGTCTTTATCAAACAGTTAGAGACCCAAATGGGTCAAATTTCTTCACATTTAAACCCAAGACAACAAGGCGGGTTGCCTAGTGATACTAGCGTCGTGCCACATCGTTAACTAAGGCACTGCTTGGGTGGCAACCCAAGTTTTTATTCTTTATTTTTGTTTTTGGAATAACGTGTGTTGATTGTGAAGGTTGAAGTGTAGAATGTGTTTCAAAAATGCAGGTTGGCGAGCCAAGAGTCCAGTCGGCTACTCGCTGAAGAGGTCAGCAAGCCCAACTTAGACCGCCATTGGCCTCACAAAAGTCACAGGTGAGAGAGTGTAAAACTCGGCTGGCCCATGGACGAGTCGGCGAGCCCGACTTTGTCCACCAGTTAGACCCCCAAATTAATTGGACGTCATGTAAAACTTGACGAGGTAAGTAACCACTGGGCATATCGCTGAGTTGTTTGGCCAGGACTACTAATATCGCCGAAAGGGCCGCGAACTGAATGTTTTTAAAGGCCAAAGGTTTTAAATTTCAATCGCTTTCATATTCCCTCACTTTTAACCTTATACAATTACACCCGCACTTTAGTACTTCAATATTCTTGCATTTTCTCGCTTTTTACTCGTTGGTCTTGTGTTCAGAGTTAAAATTCTTTGTCGCCTAGCATTACAAACTCATATTTTGGCATTAAAGGTTGATTTGCCAAACCCCAAACTCATAATTAGCAGTTAAATTCAAATGCATTTGTCTAAATTATATTGATGTGTGTTGGATCTGTTCTGAACTCATAATTTTGTGCTAATTTCTTGTTTTAGTTTCGACTTTGTGCTTAAACTGCCTAAATGGTTGATTTCCCAAATTTTGTGCTTTAAAATTAATCATAAACTTGTGGGTTGCGTTAAATTGTTGTTGGGTCTAGTCGGGTGAAGTTTGAGTAACCCCAATTATGCTAAATGACGTGATTTTCCCAATGATGAAGCGTTTGACGTCATTCTTAAGCACAAAAGTAGTCAAATGGCTAATTTTAGCCAAATCGGGTGAAATCTGAGTACTCCGATGGCATGGGTCATAAGTGTCTGGGCTTAATTGATTGAGTATGTTATTTCATTTTGTTTTCGAGGGCTGCGAGCTTAATTTTGGTAAGCGGGATCAAAAATTGACACGTTGGGCAGTTTGGTGAGCTTGGTCGAGCTCGCCGCACCACTCGGCGGTTCGCCAAAGTCCCCCTTTATTGCCTTTAATTTCTTGTTTTGGTTGAGTTTGGTTCTGTAACATTCGGTGAGAAGCTTGAGCTCGGCGAATGTCTCCCTTGATCGCCCTTTCTGCGCTCCTAACCCCTTAATTTGAATGATGTCTTTATTCAATAATTTTTATTCCTATGACTAATTTGACCATGTTCATTCTTCCCAATCGAATCTGAAACATGTACCGCTCCCTGTCGGATTCAAACCCAACTCATTTAGTTGGGTTATCTACTGATTTATGATTGTTGACTCTTAAAATTGAATGAAGTGTCTTTGAAACATTAATTAAAATGGCGCCGCTTCCGAGGAGCTAGTTTCAGCTCACTGAATGTTGTCAGCGATTCGCCAAAAGGACCTATATATCACCGACCTTTCTTTTTTCTGGAAAATTTTCAAGCCAATCCTTTCGGCCAGCCCGATCTGGCTTGCCAAAGTGATTCGACGACTCGCCAATCAGTTCGGTGAGTCTTTCTGCAATTTTTCTTAGATTGATTCAAATGTTTTTCGGTGTGTATTATAGATATGGCTAGACCAAATGTATCAGGTAGAGACATATCACGCCACAAGAGATAATAGGGAATCACTCTCAAAGAGGATGCAGCTGAATCCAAAGCAAACGGGACAAAACTTCCTACCACTGGTGAGAAGGGTAAAGGGAAGGGAAATGCACCTTCTCCTGAATCACCAGAGGTCAGCTCCGACAGCGAAGGAGTGCACGCAACTCACCTCACCACTTCTGAGAGTGAGGGTGAGCACCAGGACCCTCACGCTACCATTTCTTAGCCTAAGGATGATTAACTTTTGCTAGCCTGGAGTGCTGAAATGCGCTCTAAAAGGTTGAATGATCCGTCTCGGATCAGGGCTCCCCAGGCCACTACTCCTCCTCCTGTTCCATATCAAGTTGTGGTTCCAGTACCACCTGCATAGGGTCCTCCTCCCCGGTCTATGAATAGACTAAAGGCTGAGGGATTGAGGACTATCATTGAGGAGAAAAGATTGTCCACATATGGTGTGGTGGATAGATAGCAAGAGATATAGAGCTCATTGAAATCCCACAAGTTTGAGATATTTACTAAACCCCGTGGCCCTTCCATTCCTAAATGGGTCTAGGAGTTTTACATCGCCTATGAAGCTCTAGTTCGCCAAGGAAAGAGGAAGGCTACAACCTTCAAATCGGTCGACTATGTAGTTGTCAGAGGGAAGAAGGTGAAGTATGACAACAGTGAAATAAATGCTATGTTGGAATGCACTGCCAACATTGCTGATGACTACTAATACATGATTAAGACACAGTCCTTGGAGACTATGAAAGAATGGTTGGCTCCTCTTTTATCTGATGGTACTCCTAGGTGGGTTGAGGTTTGAGTGTGAATTTAGAATACAGACCTCAATGTGGCAGTGAGGTACTGGTTTGGCTTCATCAGCAGCACTATTATGCCTTTTCAAAATGAGTCTATCCTCCGCCACACAAAGGCGGCTTGTATTGGTTCCATTATTGCAGTGAAGCACATAAATTTAGGAATGATCATTGCACAAGAGATGGCCATGAGGGCCAAGCAGCGCCAAACCTCCATCTTATCTCTGGTGTTGATTATCGAGTTGTCCTGATGAGCTCGGGTGCCTTGTGATGAAAAGAAGGATATGAAAGCTATTCCCACCTCCTGTACTAACATCCGATGGATAGAGGATGAGTATTTGAAAGATGAAGCTAAGAAGAAGAGGGCAGCCCTAGTGGATTCTTCCTTGGCTGTGGACATTGAGACTTCACTTGCAGAGGCAGTATTGCCTACTCCTGCCCCTGGGCATTCAGGTATATCTAGTGCTAGCCCTTCCTTGACTTTGATCTCTTCTACCGCTCCTTTTCCACCTAGGTCTGCTACTAGTACTGTTGCTTCCCGACCCCTACTCATCCAGGCTGTGATTTAACGGATGGGGCAGCTGGCCCATTCAACTGATAGGCGTGCCTCCAGGCCAGAGGCTACAATCCCTGGGATGATTGAGAGAGCCCTCACTGCTACAGTGACACCTCTTAGTGTGTCTATTAATACCCTTGCAGTAAGGATAACGGTGTGTGAGCAAGGCCAAGGGGCCACTGAAGAGGTGACGGCCCTAAAGGCCGCAATTGCTGAATTAAGGAAGGACGTGGACCAGCTGAAGTCTACAAATATGTCTAA
This sequence comes from Solanum pinnatisectum, assembly GCA_035578085.1. Taxonomy (NCBI): domain Eukaryota; kingdom Viridiplantae; phylum Streptophyta; class Magnoliopsida; order Solanales; family Solanaceae; genus Solanum; species Solanum pinnatisectum. The sequence goes on from JAWPEI010000072.1 coordinate 167,335, forward strand.
GATTTTGGGGACTATGGACATCCATAATATGCCAGTTGATGCGAATATGCCTCCGCTACCATCGGAGATGAGGTTTGAGCGGATGAGGTAGCTGCTGTCGAGTCTGAGGTTGAGACTAATGAGGAGCAGCTCGGTGTCGATGAGGAGACTACATATGAGGGCCTTATAGAAGTTGAGGAGGCCATGGTGCAGTCAGCGATGCTGATTTCATTAGCAGATATGTCTATGGTAGGCTTTGGTGGAGACGGGCATTGATTCCCCGAGATATGGAGCTATTGTGTAGACAAGATCTTTCTTTACCTCCCTCTCTATCATTTTTATTGAGTTTTGATTATGTTTATTGCATTTGAGGATAACTTCCTTTTTGCTTGTGGTGGGGTGAGGTATTTCCATACATACCACTTGTGACTATATTTTTTCTATATTGGGTTTTGTGTTTAGATTTGTTTTGATCTTATCTTGTGGATGTTTGAGCTTATGTCTCCTTGTTATGAATGGAAATGGTTTTTTGACCCATCTGAAATTTTTTGCCACTCTTGTTGTGTTTGAATGTGACTGTTTTTATGCAAATTTGAGTATCGGTCATGATCAATATCGATGACTTGAATAGTGCTCTTAATCGAACAAAATTGAATGCTCAGCTACGATGAGGTAAATTGAAGTTACATAGACAATATGTGAACTTTTTACATCTCGTTGTGACGAGCTGGTTATTGAATATAGTCTCATGTGATGAACAATGCAAACTAGAAAAAGTGTGGAGTCTCTTTTGATATTGGTGCCAATGCCTTGTCTGATGAGTTTACCGTGAACCTTGTGTGAAAGCACCTAGAATTTGCCCCGTTGGTCCCGATGACTATGTGATGCAAGCACTTTAAATGATCTTAGGAAACAATTTTGAAGAGTGAAACAATTTGAAAATATACCTCTTTTGTGGCTAGCCTTGTGAGATGTGTGAACCTTCCTTGAACCCAAGGAGCCTTACCCTTTTCTTGGAAGAAACTTGAACAAATGTGACCCCTCTTCTTCCATTCACCCGTAACTCTCATGAAGTGTGGTTTTTTTGAATAGCCAACTTAGGCCAAAAGCCTAAGTCGGGTGTGTGGTGAAAAGAGAAGGTAAATCAAGAAATGTGAAGAATTCCCCTTTGAGCCATGATCTTGAAAAAGATGGAAACCTTTCATAAAGAAAGAAAAAGAAAAAGAATGAAAAAGTTGTGAAATAAAGTTTTGAAAGTTGCAAAAAAAATGAGGTGCCCGGAAACTCATTGAAAGTTGAATAATGGGGTGAATTTTGAGCATGAGTAAAAATGCTGAAGGAAAGGAAGAACAGTGAAGTTCAGACCACATTTCATGAGGGTAGAAGCCACTAATCCTAAATGATCATACATTTACACTCAGCCCTATTACGAGCCATTAAAAGACATTTTTGATCTTGAGTGAGCTGAAATGAATGTTTATCAGAAAATAAGGGCAAGCCTATAGGTGAAGTCATGCATGTGTTAATCTTTGTGAGTGTAAGAGTTGTGTGTGATTCCGGAGCTAAAAATTGTTGAAGAAAAGTGTGTGAGTATGGAATCATTTTTGTTGTAAGGGCATTTGAGTACCTTTGTTGAGCTTGAACTTGCATCTGAAGCAAGTATCATGAACTTGAGCACCTTTGATAATGGTGAGTCATAATTTGAATCTTTGAGTGCACAATTGATCCTTGCATGAGTAAGTTGAGTCTTGTTGTGTGTATTCATGATTGAGTCTTATGTAGCACTATTTGAGATATTCTTTTTGAATAGCTAAACTTGAGTTCTACTTGAGTACAAGCAAAAGTTTAAGTTGGGGGTTTTGATGATTCCGAGATTTGGACTAATTTAGGGCTTTGCTTAAGTAGATTTAGTGTCCTCAAATACTTAATTTGTGCCAATAACTAATGTAAAATCCTTGATTTTCAGTTAGGTTAGACCGCTTGGGTTTTTTTTCGTCTATCGAAGGCAGTCAACGTGTCAGCCATTCTTCCCCCATTAGACTTGTCAATCCTTTGCTCTTTTTCCTTCTCTCTTCGGTTCTCCCCTTTTTTGGACTTTATTTGTGCTTTATTTGACAGGGGCGGAGAATACCACTCTATCAATAACAAGAAAAAAGTAGCAATTTCGTTTCAAATGGTTTGAGCTAGGTATATGGATTGAGGAACAAAACAAAGGACACTAACAGGCAAAAAGGAACAAAATAAGTTGAATGAATGAAGAAGGGCGAGCTTGAGGATCGCCAAGAGCACTCGGCGTGTCGCCTAGTGGCTCAGATGACCGCCTAAAGTTCCAGTGTGTCAAGCCCTGAAGATAAGAACCAAGTCGGCGAAGAAAAAGAGCACTCGACAGATCACCAAGTGATTCCACGAAGCTAAAATGAATCGCCCAAAGATACAGACCTTGAGGATGTTGAGTACCAAGGCAAAAAGGAAATGGAAGATACCAAAGGGTGGCTCGCCAAGTGGTTTGCCAAGCCCGACTTACTTCACCAAGTGACTCTTCACAACACATTTTTGGCAACTATAAATATGTTTTTGATCATTTAGTTTAGTATCAATTACTCTTTAGAACAACTTATTATCAAGTTTTGAGCATCTTCAGACAATTTTCTCTAGTTTTCCTTAGCTTTGAAGGATTGAAGAAATTCACTTTTGAGAAATTGGAAGTGGGTCTTTGGGATTCTTCAAATTGGAGAATTGTAAGGACGAAATTACTCGTTCCCAGTTAATGGGTAATCAATTTGGTAACTGTGTTTACCTTTTTATAATGACTAGCTAAAATCCCAATTATTGGGGTGTGATCATGTGATTATGGGCTAATTTAGTTTATGGGTATTGCTAATTGTTAGTTTAAATGCTATTTCAAAGTGAGTTCAATCATTAATTATGGTTTAATTTATGAATTGTAGTTGCAAATGCAGTTCTATGTTTGTGTTCTTTGCTTTCTCGAGAGAATGGTTTTAGAACTAAAATTATAGATTGATGGTTTGTGGGTATTGGGTTGACCTGGGTTCAGCTCGAGAGAGTGAATCCTAAACCCAATCTGACACATTCAACTCAAGAGAGTGAGTGGATTAAGGTGTAGACTGCTCTTATTTTGTATGCTTGTTGGTGTTCAAGAGAAATCACTTGATTCGGGGTAAATTGTTCGAGAGAAAGTTTACCTCCACTATAGCCTTGCCTACTCACTAATATCTAGCTATTTTCTAATAGTTGCAATTACCCATATGTCTATATTTGCCTAAAATCGATCACATCCCAAGAACCCCTCTCATTATTGTTAATTTGTATTGTTTGTGACGGTTTGTAATTGTTAATCAAAACCAAAATCCCCCATTTGACATTCGTGTCACCCCTTAATTTGAATGATGTCTTTATTCGATAATTTTTATTCCTATGACTTATTTGACCATGTTCATTCTTCCCAATTGAATCTGACACACATACCGCTCCCCGTGGGATTCATCCCCAACTCATTTAGTTGGGTTATATATTGATTTACTATCGTTGACGCTTAGAATTGGATGAAATGTTTTTTGAAACGTAAATCAGTCCCCTAGAATTCCACAATTTGAAGAAGAATTTCGCAATTCTAGTTAGGGTTTCTCCCATTGTTGTGGTTTATGATGAACGTTGATCCAATTGAGTGGATCATGATTGTTTATGATTGAATTGATAGAATTGCATGTATTGAGGATGAAATTACATAAACCTATATGATCCTATGATTTTAGAGTTGAATTGATATAGTGGGTTTGATGCCATGTGAGGGAAACTCTATGGGTTAGATATCTCCTTATAGCATTGATAAATTATGAATAAAATTGCTCTAGATTGAAGCATATATGATGAACACAATGTTAATTGCTTGAGAGTAAAGCATAGATGATTATCATGACATGTAGTGCTTTGACAGTAAAGCCTAGACTATGAATTGTTGATTGTTAATGTTAAGATATGGAAGAGATACTTCCTATAATGAATTGATAAGCATGATTGAATGAATGTGAAAGGTTTACTCACATTAATGATTCTAGGTTGAAAGGATTTCTCACCTAAAATGAATCTAGACTAAAATGCTTAATGATTGATGAGCCTAGAGGTGATTACCCTTGACCTCCATATGAAAGGATATGAGGCAATTCCCCTACTCGTTAGACTTGAACAATAGGTGAGTCCCCACTTTCTTACTATGATGAATGGACATGGAGGCGAGTACCCATGCTCCTTGTCAAATGATGTGGAGGCGAGTACCTGCATCATATGATGAGGTTGTGGAGGCGAGCACCCGCAGTCTAAAAGTAAGGCAAGAGGTGAATACCTAATTAGCCTTTATGAACTAGGCAATGAGGCAAATCCCCGTGTCTTTAAAAGTAAGTATGACTAATGTGCTTATATTATGAATTTGAATTGTTTGGAGTTTTGCTAGACATGCCTTTCATGATGTAAGCTTGACTAGAGGTGGATGACCTAAGTCTTGGCTAAGCTTAAGTAAGGTTATTTAAGGAAGTATTCCTCTTTCATTATAATGCTTTATATGTATTGATTGTGTTTATGGCTTATGTATTACGTTGACTAACTCTTATGTTTATGTTGTTTATCCTAGCCATCATATTTAGTACATGATTGTACTAACGCCTACTCTTGCCTCCTTTCTTATCAAATGTAGGGTCTGGCGTTCCCGATTCACACACTTGTGACTAGACTCCTAGAGGATTGTGAAATGAAGCTTTGTTGAGTCCTCATTGTATTCGAGGATTTGATCACCCTATCTCATTATGCCTTTCTTTTATGTTTGAGACTATTGTATGGGTTGTGTCCCAATATTTCTATTCTCTTATGTTTAGATGGTTTGAGACAATGTCATGTTAGACTTCCGCTTGCTTATATAAAATGAATTTATTGTATTGAAAAGTTTTAAATTCCTACACCCTTTCTATTATTTCATGTTATGATATGCTAAGTGGCTTGTATGAGGCCTCTCGGGGTCTTATACGCCTTGTTACATCTAGGGGGTACCCTTGGGTCGTGACATATACCTTACTAAATTCATCTTATCCTTGGATGGGAGATTTTAATTCCTAAAATAAATATTGATATTTTATCTTTCAATAAACAATCATTACATCATTAACTACTTCACAAACAAATTTTAGAAGTCATGAGTAAGTTATCAAAATCATTTGTTATATTTGTTATGAGATGATAAAAATTTCTTACCTAGTCATGGCGCTTATCCTATGCCAAATAAAACCTCGAATCCTCCACAAATGTTTTTGAATGGTGATTATTCTTCAAAGAAAAAATAAGTAAAATTAATAGGGTAGGTACATCTTAGAAAGAATGGAAACAAATAGAATTTAATTGATTAAAAGTTAATGTTTTGTGAGTGAATTTAAATACTCATCATAAAATTTGTTTTCTTGATTTACGTAGGAAACTAATCTGTTATACACTTTAGTTAAATGAATGCTCAAAACTTGTTGAAATTTCCTTAATTTGGTAGCTCATGCAACTTTCCTCTACTTAATTATATATATGATACTCGTCGATTCAGTAAATTAACCAATTAACATTCCTTAGGTAGAATGAATGCTAAAACCATGTTCAAATTTCCATAATTTTTTTGGTTCATGCCATTTACTTTTATATAATAAATATTCATACCGAGTAATTTAAATATACAAGAAAATTACCAAGTTTGGTAAACATTATTAAACACCTAAGTTAGACTATATTGTACTTACTCTTTCATATATTTTTTCTAATTTTAGAACACAAATAATACTTCCAGTAGTCTATAATGAGAAATAACATGTACATTCACATGCATAACAAAAAAGTCTTAAGTTAATCAAGATAACAATTTTGCTTAATCTCTTTTACTTACCATCAACTTTTTGGTTCAAAACATACCATTTAAGTTACAAAGAAAATCAACGCAAGCAAGAATAAAGATTCAAAACTCTCATCATTAATGATAACTGAGAGACTTGTCACGTTAACCCCATTTTAATCACTTTTAATCCTTCTGAACAAAGAAATGATTCATTTTGAGTCTTTCCTGATAACCTAGAAGCTCTTTTAGATACAAAAGGTTCATCAATTTTGATATAGCAATTTATCGTTTTACATGATAAAACAAAAACCTTTTAGATATAGGATAGAAAAGTTTATCGAGTAAAATAAAACAATAACAATTTTAGATAATTTACCTGATAAAGTAGAAATCCTTAAGAATTTGGCATTCGATTGAAAGTTGGTGCAACAAGAGACCCTCGATTGGTTTGATTTTCCTTTGGACAAAGAGAAATACTCAATTTATTATCTGGAAAAAAGATGAATCCTCTGTTATCTATGTGTTTAATACTATTACTAGATAGAATCTCTTCTAATCAAAACTGCATCAAAGTCATAATCGTAATAAAATGTCTCACATAAACTAAACTAGAGGGAGTAGTATAAAATGAAATACATAAGAACATTATGACCTCTCAATATTAGAGAGATGGATTCGAGCTATGGAAGCTAAACAATACCTTTTGGTTTTTCTTTCTTCTTTGTATATGTGTAATGGCTTTGAGTTCTAGTATGGTTAAGGAATTGTTTGTTCTTTTAATTATCACACAAGAACACACTACTTTCTTCCAAAATTCATATTTTGCAATTGGTATTGCGTATTGTCCTCCTGGTGTTTCCTTTACGGACAAGTCTCAAAACTCAAGAGACACGTGTCAAAATAGAGTGACACGCGTGTCTAAAATTTAGTAAATTATAATGACATGGCAGACTCATATTCACATTTGTATGTGTTGGATTTGGATACGAGTCAGTTCGCGTCTATAATTCATTTGTGTTGGACCTGAATGAGTCTTAGATGATATTCCTAATCCAAATTTTTTTTCCTACCTCTTCCTTAAACGAATCTTAGATAATATAATGTTTGGTTCATGTGCTTCTAAGGACACTCCCATACATATAGTATATAATATTTCCTTTTCCTATTGTTCCTATCTCACAAGTATCATTTTAGGTGTACACATTTTTTACAACAATGTTAGATACTCTGTACTGCTGCCCAATTTTATAAAAAATAATTAGGCTAACAAAAAATCAGTCATTATTACCAGACATAATTGCAGTCATTTTCTAGTCTTCTATAAATAGCACCTACTATCTTAGTAACTTAGTCTTGACTGTTATGGTCTCCTTGTTTCTTACGGATAGAATCCCTTCTAGTATATCTAAGAATCTTGATTTTCAGAAACTAATAAAGTTGAAGCAACAAAAACATAATACATATAAGCTTTACATGAAACCTATACTATCACGGACGATTTAACCCTTAATCGGCTTATAAGCCTAATAAAAAGGAAATTCTCATAGTTATTCAGTGATTAATGCTGAGCGCAAAGAATCAAATGATGTGGGTAGTACAACTATGAACTAGACTCCAAAAAATCAACAAAAATTGTATCAACAACACAAGAATATCAAAATCCTAAAGCTAATATGCGTAACCACACACAAGCAATAAACCCAGAAGCCATAAACTTTAACTTTTGAAGATAGAAATTTTTTACCTGATAAACCATATTCCTACAAAGTCATTTCAATGTAATGAAGCTTTAAGATATCATCCTCTTAAGTGAAGCATTTTGTTATGTCCTTGATGAAAAATGAGAAAATAATGAGGGATTTTCGTATGTCAGAGTTGAACAATAAAATTTTGAAACCATTCTTCAATTTTCTTTGTGAAATATCTTTAATTTATGTATTGATGACAAAATACCTGTTAATTTTTAAACCATTCTTCAATTCATCAATTTTCTTTGTGAAAAATTTCACATTTAGAGCAAAGGAGTTCTTCAAAAAATTGTGAATTTTTTTTATTTGGGCAAAGAATTAAGAAACAAAAGTTTTTATGTTTTATGACTTATTTTTTTCCAAATGAAAATTGGAGCAGTCTGGGTTGAAAATGTTGGAGGAGATATAATATTTTAGTGAAAACATTAACGCCACACTTGTAATGTGTTATTTTTACAATTATAAAAATAGCACGCTTTAAAAGTGTGGCCATATATGTAAATAGTTGTTGCCAATTATATCATAATGTCACAACGCTTATAAAGTGTAGCCTATACCATTAAAGAATATACTTTACAAAAGTTTCCAATATTATCGAAGCCAAAAGTTGAAAACATAGGCTATGCATTAATAGTTTACCCAAAAACATTTTAGGCAACACTTGACGAGCGTTGTCCAGATTTAGTGTGGTCGTAAGCCTAAAGGGTTGTAGTTTTTTTATCACAACCTTTTATGATTCGACTTTCTACCTTACATACCATTACAATTTTATTCTTACTGACATCCCATCACCTAGGGATTGTGCATTTGCAGCTTCAGACAGAGGTCTTGATTAGTCATGTAATTGGGGTGTTGTCTTAGCTGAGGATTGGTAAGCTCTATTCTTCACAGAACTGTTGATTGTCTATAAATTTTGCATACTCGACTTTTGTATATAATATTTTTGTATTGTGGGGCCCTCCCCAACCAATTGAGTTGTAATGTTCGTAGAGACTTATGGACACGCTTTGTTTCGTCCTTTGAGCTTCTAGTTTGTAGCCTCGTAGAGTTATTGCATATATGATTTCAGTTGTAGCCCCATGTAACACCCCGTAGTCTAGTAGGCCAACTAAGGCTAAGTGTGAGGGCAACAAGAGCCAAGGCTAAGGGGAAAGAGCCAAGGAAAAAGGGGAAAGGCCCAAGCCAAGTTCCAAGGCTGCCCTAAACTTGCCAAAAACTGCCCCACTACACGACCATCACCATAGCCAGTGGTGAGGACCACGGCTCGTAGTGTGGCTCGTGGTGGCTAAGGTAGTAGCCTTCTTGAGGCTGCCCAAGAAGACTCATCTTCATGAGCCACTTCACGGCTTGGGGTGAAGAACACGGCTCGCAGGAAGCACATGAAGATTCCTTCAAATTATAGAGGCCAAGACATGCTGGCCTATCTACTTGTCCAAGGACCATGATCAAGACCATGGCCAATGGTGAGGACCATGGCTCGTGGTGTCTTTAGTGATGCCTGGCACTAGGCTGCCTAATTAAGGGCATTTTGGGAAATTCCTCTATAAGTGGGTATTAGGTAAGGTCGTTTTGTATAGTCTTAGTACACCTATATAAGCTATTTTAACTCTTTAAACTCCCCAATTAAGTCACTATTTCCAAAATCGCAAAACAATCTCAAAGTTCATCCTCTCAAATATTGTCCCACTAGAAAGTAAAGAAGAAGAAGAAGAAGAAGAAGAAGAAGAAGAAGAGGGTCAATCTAGGTCAAGTCAAGTATTTATTGTTTCAAACATGGTAGGCTTTGTAATCAAGGTATGATGTCTATTCATTCATGGATGCCTTTCATCCATGAAGCCCACATGTTTTCCCCAATTTAGAAGAAGAATTCCCCAATTCTAGTTAGGGTTTCTTCTAATGTTATGGGTATTGATCCAATTGAGTGGATTATGGTAGTTTTTTATTGAGTTTATGGAATTATATGTTTTTAAGATGATTCTTCATGTACCCATGCCTTACCCATGTATAGAAAGGTGAATTGATGTAATTGGGTTTTACGCCATATTACACGAAATTAAGGATTTAGATGTGATCTTCTAGGATTGATGAATTACAATATAGATTACTTGAAATTTAAGTAAATAGATATGAATTGCATAAGAATAAAGCTTGTAGACATGTATTGACTAAGATCAAGTGTGTATGATGGACTAAGAATTGTAAGGCTTGGGATTAGAATTTGTCTTGAGACAAAGGCATGGATGATGAATGAATATTGTTAGGGCTTTTAGAATAAAGCTTATATGTTGAATTATGACTAGTAGGGCTTGAGAGTAAAGCTAAAATGTTGAGTTAAGACAAGTAAGGCTTTCAGAGAGAAGCCACATGATGAATGTTGATTTGTATATGGTATTGTTGTGGAAGGTTTACCCACATTGACCTATATTATGAATGTATGACATTATGCATGTTCTTATAGAATCTAGGTAAACGCCTTAAGTACACTTTGAGAGTGAAGTGTGAATGACTAAATGATATTGTTATGATGATTGAAAGGACATTCTCATGAACACATAATGAACATGATGTGAATGGTTTTCTCACATAATGAAGATTCTAGTTTGAAAGGCTTTCTCACCTAAACTAAATCTAAGAGTGAAAGTGATCATGGATGGTGATGAGTGCTCATGCATGATCTAATAAGCCATCATAATGAACTAAGACATGCTTGAAGAAGTATATCGTAAGTGTTCAAAGGCTTTATGTAAGATCTATGCAGGCTTGAAGTAGTGATGTGATATCCCTTCACGGATACCTTGACATGGTAAGACATGACCATGCATGTTATCTTGAGGTAGTAGAACTCATGGATAGTTTTGGATTGAGAAATCGTACCCTTCCAATGTAGCTCAAACTAGCATATTAGAATGCTTACATGATAGCTTGGCTTGGTGAGGCCACACCACTTCATGATAGCTTGGATTGAGCAATAGTATCCTTCCTTGAGTAGCTTGGACTTGCATGATAGTGTACTTTCCATGATATCTTGGTCTAGCATAGTAAGGTGCTTTTCCCTAATAGCATTGAATTGGTGAATTGTAACCATTCATGAGAAATGATGTGTCATGGACAAGTAGAGGGATACTCTACCATGACTAGTAAGAACTACTAATCAAAGTATCATGTGTATGATGTAAAAAGATTACTTCATGGAAGTATTGAAAGTATGTTTCTATATGAGATTGATTGCATGATGTATGCTTAGCTTGTATTGTTGCTATAGTTGCCTTCCTTTATATGTTGACTAAAGGTGAATGTTCCTTTTCCTATGATAAAGAAGCTAAGGATGAGATCAAAAGATGATGATTATGAATGAGGGCCTAAAGTGGTTTGCTTAACATTGGTGGGATTTTGGGGTCTTATCCATGCATTGCACAAGCATTCCTTGAGGTTACTTATGAAGTGTTTCTCTTGTATTATGTTGAACTAGATGCGTTGATTATGCCTATGACTATGATGTTATCTCTTATGCCTATAGCTTATGCCTTATGCTGATGTCTCTTATGATTATGGTATATGTCTTATGCTGACTAATCTCTTTATTATGCTTATGTTAATGATTGATGCTAGTTATCATATTTAGTACATTATTGTACTAACGCATACTCTTGCCTATATTCTTATCAAATGTAGGGTCCAACGATATTGACTTTCAGTTTCGTGGCTAGGATCGTACTAGAAGCAAGCAAGTGAAGATTTGGTGAGTCCTCATAGCATTAAGGACTTGATCCCCCTTTTCTTTTATGTATTTCTTTTATGTTTAGACTTTTGTATGGGTTGTGTCCCAAGACTATTAAAGTATTAGATGGTTTGATTAAATGTTAACGACATTCGCTTCATTTTGTGAGACTTTGATTATATTGGAACAATGTTTTAAATTTATGTACTTTTGCTAGTATATTATGTTATGATATGCTAAGTGGCTTTTTTGAGGCCTCTAGGAGTCTTATACGCCTTGTTACATCTAAAGGGGTACCCTTGGGTCGTGACAAACTTGGTATCAGAGCACATGGTTTAAAATTGTTCTAGGATGTCTCAAACCACGTCTGGTAGAGTCTTGTTCATAAATGTGAAGTGCACCACATTTATTAATGAAAGGCTATTGGATGTTTAGGAAACTTCACTTCTTCACTTCTCTAAGTCGTTCCATAGAGTTTAACTCTTTAGGTCTTTCTCCTAATCAGTGCCCATTCATTTTCAGGATATGACTACTAGAAGGACTTCTAGAATGATGGAGGGAGACAATGCTAAGCAAGAGGTTCCTCCTCAAGCTCCTCCCCAAGATCCTCCTCAAGCTCTGATTGACCTATTGAATAAAAATATAACTAATGTTGAGCTTAGGATGACTTTTCGTATGATGGCTCAAGTCGTGAAGACACAAGCCATCAGAGAGGTGGTAGCCCTCGTGAACACAAATATGGGTACGGCGACATCAAGAGTGAGGAATTTTATGAGAATGAACCCTTCAGAATTTCATTGCTCCAAAATTGAGGAAGACTCATAAGAGTTTATAGGTGAGATCTATAAGGTGGTAAATATTATGGGAGTTACTGCGGTTGAGAAAGTAGAATTGGCCACTTACCAACTGAAGGGGGTTGCACAGGTTTGGTTTCACCAATGGAAAGAGGCTTGGCCGGAAGGAATGGGTCCCATAGAGTGGGATAGGTTCAAGAGTGCCTTTTCATATAGATTTTTCCCTCTAGAGATGAGAAGGCCTTGGTGCTTGAGTTCATTAACCTTAGGCAAGGTAATATGAGTGTTAAGGAATATGCATTGAGGTTTACCCAATTGTTTAAGTATGCTCCACCCCTAGTTGCCGACTCTTGGTCGAGGATGAATAAGTTTGTGTTGGGAGTGTCCAATCTAGTAAAGAAAGATTGCCGTATCTCCATGCTCATCTTATGACTTATGCCCAGTAGATTGAAGAGGAAAAACTAAAGGGGGGAGCTAGGAAGAAGAAGAGGTCTAGAAATGATGATCGTGATTCCTATCATGAAAGGTCTAATGGACATGGTCGTTCTAGGAATCAACAAAGATTTACTAGATGAGACTCCTCCAAGACTCCTAATATAATGACGATAGGGTGTCTAACCCAACCTGCAAGGATATAGTAGTAAATCCCTATGGCCTACTTGTGCTAGGTGTGGCAAAATATATGAGGGTAAGTGTTTGGCCGGTAGTGAGGGTTGCTTTAGTTGTGGTGAAATTGGCCACAAGATGAGGAATTGTCCAAAGATGAAGGCTAAGGGTACGCAAGTTGCCTCTAGTGGTTCGTATGGGAATGCGCCAAGGTAAAATAGGTTCTACCCTCTCCAAGCTAGAGGTGAACAAGAGTGTCCTCCGAAAGAGACTACCAGTATGTGTTTATTGCTATATTTAGATTCCAATGTTGCTTGTCTTTTGTGACTTGATATACTTGATATGCTAGATTTTTTTGTTGTTTTCCTTAGTATGAATGGGTTGCATTATTGCTATGTGTATTGATTGTAGAACCCAACTTAGTCATGATGAGTTTTGGGGTATGTTAATAGATTTGATGAATAAGGTGTTAAGTAATGCCTAGATGTGTTGGGTGAGTAGACTCCTCTAAAGGGTAGCAGTGTAATTCACCTTGGTTTAGAATCCTCTTGTGTAATGGATGTGAAAGCTTAGTGATAACTTGTTCTGACCTTAGATTTAAAAGAAATGGTGATTAGAAAGTCCGTATAGGAATACTCCCAAGGGCGATATGGTGTGCCTATATAGCAAGGTCGTTGAGAATTCTTAATGTTAATGATTTGGGTTTGGGAAAGTTTAGTCTCCGTTTTGTAAAGCCCCTATGAGATCTTAGACCAGCAAGTTAAGAAATAGAAGAACAAGGAAGTTCCCATGAAAGTGGTAAGGAGTGATCCTTTAGTGAGGGTTTTCGTTGAGGGTTCTACTTTGGAGGCTGAGGGCCATTAAGATCCCCGATATCTTAATCATTTTTCCTTATATTCCTCCTTTAGTTTGAAATGAAGAGGTCCCCATGATGTGTTCCTTGTGTGAAGTCATGTGTGTTTTTAGATATTCCCATGATTTCCTTATGGTATGCATGTTCATGAATACTTATGCTTAGAAAGAAAATGAGTTTGCATGCTTGATTTCCTCATGTTGTAGTGCATTGATGAGTTGCCTATAAACTTCATGGGATGAATTAATGAACATGTCTTAGCTTGGAATTGAGAGATTACTCCTTGAATGTATACTTTGAGTATAGATTGCATATAGGCTCCATGAAAGTATGTTAAGCATGTTTTTAGCTCAGAGATGGTTTTTCCTCATTGGACATGATTAGTTAATAGATTTCATGCATAATGGGTTGTTAGATGTAGTTCCTACCTTCCATATGATGCATTGGGTATGTTTACCTTGGGGTTGATGTTTTCCTCCTTAGTTGTGTGCATTTAGATGTTTTGCATGCATGTTGGGCTGATGTGTCTAGATCGTCATTTGAGGACGAATGTCCCCAACAGGGAGATATTGTAACACCCTGTAGTCTAGTAGTAAAACTAGGGCAAAGTGTGAGGGAAACAAGAACCAAGGCTAAGGGGCAAGAGCCAAGAAAATAGGGGCAAGGCCCAAGTTAAGGGCCAAGGCTGCCCCAAACATTCCTAGCAGAGCCCAACTTCACGACCACCACTATGGCCAGTGGGGAGGACCACGACTCATGGTGGCTAAGGTAGTAGCTGCCTTGAGCTGCACAAGAAGACTCATCTTCACGAGCCACTTCATGGCCAGTGGTGAAGACCACAACTCATGGGAAGGCCTGTGAAGATGTCTTCAAATTGTGGAGGCCAAGACATGGTGGCCTAGCCACTGGTCCAAGAACCACGAGTAGGACCACACCCAGTGGTGAGGACGACGGCTCGTGGTGCCTAGCACTAGGCTGCCCGATTAAGGTCATTTTGGGAAATTCCTCTTTAAGTGTATATTAGGTGAGATCATTTTGTATAGTCTTAGTACACCTATATAAGCTATTTTAACTCTTTAAACTCCCTAATTATGTCATTATTTCCAAAACCCCAAAAGAATCCCAAAGTTCATCCTCTCAAATATTCTCTCTAGAAAGTGAAGAAGAAGAAGAGGGTGAAGCTAGGTCAAGTCAACTCTCCTTTGTTTAAAGCTTGGGAGGCTTTGTAATCGAGGTATGATGGCTTATTCATTCATGGATTCCTTTCATACATGAAGTCCCCATGTTTGCCCTAATTTAGAAGAAGAATTCCCCAATTCTAGTTAGGGTTGCTTCTAATGTTATGGGTATTGATCCAATTAAAAGGATTATGGTTGTTTATGATTGAGTTGATAATATTATATGTTTTAAAGATGATTTTACATCTACCCATGCCTAATACATGTCTAGAAAGGTGAAATTGATGTAATTGAGTTTTATGCCATAAAAGGGGAAATTGAGGATTTAGATGTGATCTTCTAAGATTGATGTTACAATATAGATTATTTGAAATTGAAGTAAATAGATATGAATTGCTTAAGAGTAAAGCTTGTAGACATGAATTGGCTAAGATCAAGTATCTATGATGGACTATGAATTGGAAGGCTTGAGATTAGAATTTGTCTTGAGACTAAGGCAAGGATGATGAATTATTATTATTATTAGGGCTTATAGAAGAAAGCTTATATGTTGAATTATGACTAGTAGGGCTTGAGAGTAAATCTAACAAATGAGTTAAGACAGGTAAGGCTTTGAGAGAGAAGCCATATGATGAATGGTTATTTGTATATGGTATTGTTGTGGAAGGTTTACCCACATTGACCTATATTATCAATATATGAGATTATGCATGTTCTTATAGAATCAAGTAAATGCCTTAAGTACACTTTCAGAGTGAAGTGTTAATGACAGTAATAATGTTGTTGTGATGATTGAAAGGACAATCTCATAAACACATAATTAACATGATGTGAAAGGTTTTCTCACATAATGAAGATTCTAGGTTGAAAGGCTTTCTCACCTAAAATGAATCTAAGAGTGAAAGTGATCATGGATGGTGATCCGTGCTCACACATGATCTAATAAGCCTTCATAATGAAGTAAGACATAATGAAGTAAGACATACTTAAAGAAGTATCTCTTAAGTGTTCAAAGTCTTCATGCACGAACTATGTTAGCTTGAAGTAGTGATGTGATATCCCTTCACGAATAGCTTGACTTGGTAAGACAAGACCATGCATGTTAGCTTGAGGTAGTAGAACTCATGGATAGCCTTGGATTGAAAAATCGTACCCTTCCAATGTAGCGCAAACTAGCATAATAGACTGCTTGCATGATATCTTGGCTTAGTGAGGCTACACCACCTCATGATTGCTTGGATTGAGCAATAGTACCCTTCCTTGAGTAGCTTGGACTTGCATAATAGTGTGTTTTCGATGATAGCTCGGTCTAGCATAGTAAGTTTCTTTTCCTTAATAGACTTCAATTGGTGAATTGTAACCATTCATGAGAAATGATGTGTCATGGACAAGTACAGGGATACTCTACCATGACTAGGAAGAATGACTAAAGAGGGACAAGTCCCATATCAAAGTAGTTTGTGATGACATAATAAGACTACTTCTAGGAAGTATTGTAAGTATTTTGTAAATGAGATTGATTGCATGATGCATGATTAGCTTGGATTGCTGTTATAATTGCCTTCCTTTATATGTTGACTAAAGGTGAATATTCCTTTGCCTCTGATAAATAAGCTAAGGATAAGATCAAAAGATGATGATTATGAATGAGGGCCTAAAGTGGTTTGCTTAACATTGGTGGGATTATGGGTTCTTATCCATGCATTGCACAACATGCTTTGAGGTTACTTATGAAGTGTTTCTCTTGTATTATGTTGAACTAGATGCGTTGATTATGGCTATGACTATGATGTTATCTCTTATGCCTATAGCTTATGCCTTATGTTGATGTCTCTTATGATTATGGTATATGTCTTATGTTTACTAATGCCTTTATTATGCTTATGTTGATGATTTATGCTAGCCATCATATTTAGTACATTATTGTACTAACGCATACTCTTTCCTACACTCCTATCAAATGTAGGGTCTGGCGATATTGACTTCCATTCTCGTGTCTAGGATCGTAGTAGAATCAAGCAAGTGAAGATTTGGTGAGTCCTTATAGCATCAAGGACTTGATCACCCTTTTTTTTTATGTCATTCTTTTATGTTTAGACTTTTGTATTGGATGTGTCCCAATATTATTTAAGTATTAGATGGTTTGAGACATTGTTAAAGACTTCTGCATCATTTTATGAGACTTTGATTATATTGGAGAAATGTTTTAAATTTCTGTAATTTTCTAGTATCATATGTTATGATATGCTAAGTGGTTTGTGTGAGGCCTCTCGAGGTCTTATACGCCTTGTTACATCTAGGGTGTACCCCTAGGTCGTGACACCTCACCGACTTGCTTGGTCTTCACCACTTACATTGGTCTTGTCGTCCCTTTCTTTATGTCATTTAAGCTTTTATGACCTCGTTGGTCTAGTTACCTTGTGTCAGCAGTTCATCAAGATGACATTTTTGGCTCTCAATGTTTTCTTTTCACTATGTTACAATACGTAGCTTGGTTGGATGAAGTATTGAGCGCCAGTTGTGCCTCCCATAGTTTGGGGTGTGACACATGTGTGGTGAGAATATGTATATTACATGTTTGTACCATAGTCTAGAACTTTCTCTACGTGTTATTGAAGTGAATTAAAAAGTGTAGCTTTTCATAGGATATGATAATAGGCTTTCTTTGATTTGTCTTGTGAATTTTAGCCTTTTAAGATATGTTATCACCAGCTAGCCCTTTTGAGTTTGTTGCCTTTTGTTGGTACTATTTTTGCCTTAATTAACTATTTTGTTGAATCCCTAATTTTTGCACCTTGCTTTCTTAAGTACCATAGCATAGGCATATTATAATTGTCAAATCAAAAGAAAATGGATGGTTGAGTATAAAAGGTAATAAATAATAGCTATAAAGTGATGAAGAAGTCCTCTTTGAATGAATCTGACATGAAAAGAAAATTATTGAGGGAAAAAGAATTAATTGAAGCATTCTTGAGATGATGAGAATTACTTATGAAATAATAGTTGATGTCTAAAAGTTCAAAGTGCTTAGGGAAGTGCAAGTCAGCATTATATAGTTTTCCTACCCATCACCTAACCTATATTAAAAAGTATTAAAGTCTAATTTAATTCTATTTGAGCATCCTTAATTAGTAGAGATGTACATAATAGGTAAGCAAATGGTTCTTTGTTCATACATGTGAATTTTATTTGTGAGTTTGAGATTTATTCTTTGATGCTAAGTCCTTAATTTATATTCAATCTTTTGAATTGAGTGTGAGGACTATTTCTTCATGTGAGGACACTTCTTTCATGAAAGATAGGTAATTTAAGTAGCCTTTCTTATGAGAGTAGGTGAGAAAGCTTAAATTTGATTAGTTCATAGCCCTTCCTTGAGGTGAAGATCGAGGTTAGAGGTTTGTTATTTATTTGTATATATTGATAATGATTTGAAGTGTACTTGATGTTTTTAAATTTGTGGATGACATAATTGTTTGCATAAACAAAAATTGTGGCATTCCTAGTTTGAGTGTTTGGAGATGAACTTTAATATTTGCTTGAGGATGAGAAAACTTTAAGTTTGAAGTGTTGTAACACCTCAAAAATTAGAAAGTTGGAAAGAAAGGAAAAGTGCATAAAACTAAACGGAAACTTGTTCTGTGAAACCTATCTACGGACCGTAGAAAGCCTATGGCCCATACATAGGAAATCGTAGACCTGGAATTGAGTTGTGGAATTTCAAGTTTCTGAAGTTCGATCTACAAGTGAACAGGACAGATCGTCCAAAGGACTATGGGGCGTAGATGGGTTTTGTAGAGGTGTTTCAAAATTAGTGAAAATTTAGGACTGGAACTTGGGTTCTACGAGTTGTCTCTACTATCTGTAGATACTTTGACGGGCTGTAGGAAAGTCTCATGGGAAGTTGAGAAATTATGGCTTTCTAAATTTGACTGTATGGTTCACCAGTATGAGCCGTAGAAAGTTCTACAGACCGTAGGTCCAACATCTAGGTCACTCTGATAGTTATTTCTTAAGGGTATTTGGTTCTTTTCTTATGTATTTAATACCTATATAATGTTGTTGTAATCCTAAATTCAAGACCTATAACTACCCTTCCACTCCTAAATCTACCCTAACCCTCTCATTCTCTCAAATCCCCAATTGCTATCCAAGTTCATCCTCTCCAAATTCTCTCAAGGAAGAAAACTAGGGTTCAAGCTTCAAGCCTCCTCTTTATTCCAATTATTTTGGGCTTACACTATCAAGATATGTGGAATTTCACCATTGGATTTTATTGATCCAATAGTCTCAAAGGATTTCTATGTTTCCAACTTAATTTCACCTACATTGCTTATGGTTTCATGTGATCTCTAAGGGTCTTAATCGGTGTTCATTTAATTGTTCATATTCAATCTTCCTATGAATGTTTTGAATAAACTACGTGATTTCAAATAAATTTATTTAGGACTCATACATTAGTCATGATTTTGACTATGAATTTATGAGGAACACATGAAGTTATGAATATGAATTATGAAAGTTATGTAGAAAGATGTTTATGATTTAAGGTATCTTTTGAGATAAGTATTATCAAATTTTGAAAGGTTTTCTCACATACTTAGATAATCATGATTGGTGAAAGGATTTCTCATATATTCCTTAATCGTGGCTTAAAGGAGCTACTCTTATAAGACTTCATGATCTGGATTGGTATTATAATTATTTCCTTTCCTAATGTTATGTTTTGATAATTGGTTTTATCTATTCTATTGGGATTTAACTTAACATCGACAAAACTTTGAGGTGGAGGCTCAAATAGGGTAGTTCCTAGTAGCAACCTCTAGTTCTTAACTACGTCCCTTATAGGATTTTCTTAAATGACCTAGCTATTGGATCCATAAATAGAATATAAATGAATACTACAGAGTTCTACCTTGGCAAGTAGACATTCGTTCTTGGTGTGGGAGTTACATCAGACTTCATGTTATAGCTCACTGTTCTATTACCGGTTAAAGCTAATATCCCATAAAATGAACAAAGTTACTTCAATGGTTTTTATGAAGCTTTTATCATGTTTCAAGATGCATTGACCATGTCTATAATTTACGATTCTTCCTTAAAAACTTTCAAGATGATTTAGCTTGGTCATGCATATCATGTTTTCCCTTATGTCCCCTTATGATTATGTCTCATGTTTTTATGAATTTTCTCATACTTAGTACATTCCATGATTTAATGCATACTTGTGACTCCATTGTGTTATAATGTAGGGTCCGACACTTCTTTCTCCTTCTCATGGCTAGTTGACTATTGATCATTGAAGACTTTGTGAGTCATCATGTTCTGAGGACCATGTCACTTTTCCATGTTGTTTTTAGTTTTTTGATGTTGTACATAGTGTGTGGGTGATAACGCTCAACTACCCTTCATCCAATACTAAGTGTAGGCGATTGCAA
Source organism: Solanum pinnatisectum (assembly GCA_035578085.1). NCBI lineage: Eukaryota > Viridiplantae > Streptophyta > Magnoliopsida > Solanales > Solanaceae > Solanum > Solanum pinnatisectum. Next base: position 187,524 of record JAWPEI010000072.1, read on the forward strand.
TCTAGTGTAAGCCTAACGAAGAGTTGGGATCGATCCCACAGGGAGTAATATGGTAGAGAATTCAATTACGAAGTGAAAGACATATTCTAATCGGTTATAGAAATAGAAATTATTGAAATCATTAGATTAAATCTAAGGAGTTCACATCAAATGTCAAATGGGGGGATAAGGTTTGTCAATTAATAACTATGAAAATAGGGGAGTGATAAAGTAGAAAGGGACACTTGGGGATGTGATCTATTAATTGCCAATTTTTCTATATGGGTGACTAATAATTATCAAAAGTTGTTGAATCTTAGTGGGTAAGCTAGGCTTTAGGTGTAATAGCCATCTCTCGATCAACTATCATGAATCAAGTGAGGTCTCTCAAACCTCAACAAAAATCACACTATAAACAACCCAAAACCTAAATTTATCTACTCTCTCGAGCTAGATAGGTAGGATCAAATTAAGATTAACTCTCTCGAGTTTAACCCACAACAACCCAATCACTATAATCATCAATTGATAACCTTAATTCTAAAACCTCTTTCACAAGCAAGAATAGAATACTGACTAGAACTGCATTTGCAACTATAATTCATGAGTTAATACACAATTACCAATCGAACGCACTTCAAAACAAAATTTAAATCAGTAATTACTAACACCCATAAGCTAATTAAGATAAATAATCACATAATCACACCCCTAAGAATGGGTGTTTTAGCCACATATCATAAAAAGTAAGAAATTAATACCAACTACGTTCTCCATAAGCTGGGTGGTAATATCTAAATCTTTACATTGCTCCAATTTAGCTTCAAATCAAAACCCAAGGAAAATATACTAGAAAACTCTTGAAAACTAAGAAAAGCAATGTTTCAATCAAAAGCTCCGAGGCTAACAATGGCAGGATCTCATTTTCTCTTTTTGAAAAGTAATTTATATGTTCCCAGATTTTGGTCGAGATCACTCGTTGGAGTTCATCGAGCATCACTTACCAAGTCGGTGATGTGCCAATTACTCTTTTCCATCGCCATTTTGTCTTAACTCTTTATCCTTCAGGCCCAATAACTTTAGCCGATCAAATTCTTTGTTGCCGATCCATTCGACGGTTCGACGAAGGTCCAATTTCATCCCCAAGTTGGCTTCTCCCCAAGGCTAGCACATTGGAACATTTGGTGAGCTGAAACACTACCCGGTGATTCGCCAATTGGCTTTGGCGATTATCAGCTTTCACTATATTCAGCCTTTTTCATCTTTTTCGCTCATTTTTGCCCCGTAATCTCCTTGCCTTGCTCTTTTGCCTTTATATCTGCAAATTAACATTTAAACATACGTTTAGAGCACAAAATAGGTATCGTATTACTAACAAGCCCTAAATGAGTCAAAATCTCAAACTCATCAGTGGGTTACGTCCCAATCACTTCTTCTGATGTATTATATTAGCTTATAAAGTCAATTATTAGAGTTCCATGCTTATTTCAAACTTCCTTATGATATAAGCTTTCCTACTTGAATTTCTCATATTTTCTATTATATTGTGTTGTATGTATGTCAAGTGGGTTGTGTAGGGCCTCTTAGGATCTTTACTAGGATAAATTGTCCAAAGTTTCATAGGTCAAAAGTGGATAAGGATCCTCAAGAGTTTATCGATGATGTATATAAGATAGTTGGAATTATGGGAGTGTCAATCATGGAAAAAGAGGAATTGGCCACTTATCAACTCAAAGGTGTTGCTCGAGTTTGGTTCAACCAATGGAAGGAATAGAACGCTACTAATGTGGGTCCTCTTGATTGGGAAAATTTAAAGGGGATTTTCTTTATCGATTCTTTCCTCTTGAGATGAGATAAGCGAAGGTTCTTGAGTTATTATTTCCTCTTGGCTATATATGCTCTCTATGGAAAGAATGAGTAAGTTTGTGTCAGGTGTTTCCGATTTTGTTGTTAAAGGATGCCAAACCACCATATTGATTAAGTATATGGATATCTCCTATTTGATGATCCATTCCCTAAAAAATTGAAGAGGGAAATATCAAGGAAAGGTCAAGAGAGTTCAAGAGGCAAGGACCAATGATGTTGAATTTTCCCATTCTAGGTCCGGTAGACATGGACTTCTTCAATTCTAGCAGAAGTTTTCCAGACAATGTTCTTCCAACACTCCGACCTTTAAGTTCAACAAGGATAGGACGTCTAACCATAAACCTCAAGGAAGTAATAGTGGTGGATATTTTTTAACACATAGCATTAGGTGTGGCAAGAAACATGATGGAAAATGTTTAACATGTACGCATAGTTGCTTTGGTTATGGAAAGAGTGGTCACAAAGTGAAGGATTGTCCGTTGCAAGCTAGTAAGGATAAGGATGGTAGGCAAGCTCATCCTAGTGGTTTTGGTTTGAGTGCTCCTTGTTAGAATAGATTTTAAACTCATCAGACTCGATAGGATCATGAGGGTTCTCCAAATATTCTGACCTTTGTGATGAAAGTCATTCATTTTGATGTGTAATTGTTAGTTGATATGGGTGATACATTATCATTTTTTACTCCTTATGTGTCCATGAGATTTGGTATAGGTCTTAAAGTCTTTTCTAATCCCTTTCATGTTTCCACTCTCGTTCCTGATTCTATTGTTTCTAAGAGAGTTTATAGAAATTATCCTATTTCAATTTCTCATAAAGTCACTCATGTTGATCTTGTAGAACTTGATATATGAGATTTTGATATTATTCTTGAGGTGGATTGGCTTTATGCATGTTATGCTTCCATAGATTATAGGACCCGATTTGTGACATTCAAGGTTCTGAACAAACCTATCATGTCGTGCAAAAGGGGAAATTATGATCTGAAGGGTTAGTTCATATCTTGCCTAAAGACTAGAAAAATAATTTCTAAGGGTTGCATTTATCATCTTTTGTGGGTTAGGGATATAGATTCTGAATCACCTACTCTTGAATTAGTTTCAATTGTAAATGAGTGTCCGAAAGTGTTCCCCAATGATCTTCCTAGTATTCCTCCTGAAAGTGTCAATGATTAATATAATATTGTTGTGTTGATTGAAAGGACATTCTTATGAACACATAATGAACATGATGTGAAGGTTTTCTCATATAATGAAGATTCTAAGGTTGAAAGGCTTTCTCGCATAATTGAATTTAGGATTTACATGTAGACATGGACAGTGAAAGGTTTTCTCATGCATGATCTAATGAGCTATCCTAATGAACTAACTTGGATTGGTTGTCAAAGACATCCTTCCATGAGACATGAGTTAAGTAAAACTTAATAAGTACTTTGTGGGATTTATGCTTAGACTGAGTGGATATTGAAATGAGATGGAAGTCTTTTACGTCAGTTGATTTCGGGCTTGCCATGTATGTCTCATGATATAGAAGCCTTTTATGTTAGCTGAGTCCGAGTTGCAATCTTTGTATCCCATAAACTATGTGCCCCTATAGGTTATCTAGATAGTGGATCCACCTAAGCTAAGAGTTCATGGTTGTACTATAGGCAAGTAGGACAACCCTTTTCAGTGTGGGTAATATCGGGTGATCATGTTATAGCTCACATGGTGTCATGTCAGTTGAGGCTTATCTCCCATAACAAGAACATGAATAATGAACTAAGGTTACTTCAAAAGGTATTGTACATGAGTTCAACGGTTTTAAAGATGATGTTGACTTCTATTTTCCATGTTTTTGACTTATGATTTCTAATCTCTTATATGACATTTAAACTTGGCTATTTGCATGTTTTGAAATGAAATTTCCCTTTTAGCATGCTTTAAATATTTTTATGCATAGTTATCAGACTTAGTGCATTTTTGTACTACTGCATACTTTTGCCTACATTTTTCACAAATGTAGGGTTCGACAGACATGGTTTCTATTCTAGTAGCTAGAGCTTGGACTTTGATTTCTTCTCGAGCTTGGTGAGTCCTCATGGTTTGAGGATGGAGTTATTGTTTTAGTTTCCATTTCTTGTATTTCCTTTTTTGACATGATGTACGGACTAGGCTCGATTTCATTCAATATTGTAATAGATGGCTATGATGAGACAAGTGTCTAGACTTCTATTTTCTCATATGAAAAACTTTTAGACTTGAAATGTGTTTTACTCTTATTTTTGTATGTCTTATGTTTATGAGAGATAAGTGGCTTGTATGGAGTCCTTCGGGGTCCTATACGCCATGTTACATCTAGGGGGTACCCCTGGGTAGTGACAAACTTGGTAGTCAGAGCACAAGGTTTAGAATGATCCTAGGATGGTGTCTCATAAGCCATGTCTAGTAGAGTCTTGTTCATGAGTGTGAAGCGCGCTACATTTATAAATGAGAGGCCACAAGACGTTTAGGAAATCTCACTTCCTCATTACTCTTAAGTCGTGCCTTAGAGTTTAACTCTAAAAGATCTATCTCTCTTAATTCTTGCCCTTTGTTCTTTAGGTTGATGACTACTAGAAGGGATGCTAGAAGGACGAAGGGTGACAATGTGGAACAGGGAGCTCCTCCCCAAGCTCTGGTAAATCCTTTGGCTGAGAATATGAAAAATGCGGAGGTTAGGTCGGCTTTTCAAATGTTGGCCTAGGCTTTGACGCCACAAGCCAATAAAGTGTTGGTAGTCCCCATGAACGCAAATGTGGGTGCAGCGGCTTCGAGAGTGAGGGATTTTGTGAGAATGAACCCTCCAGAATTTTATGGCTCCAAAGTTGAGGAAGACTCTCAAGAGTTTGTCGATGAGGTCTATAAGGTACTTGCAATTATGGGGGTAACTCCGGTGGAGAAAGTGGAATTGGCCTCTTACCAATTAAAGGGGGTTTCTTAAGTATGGTATGATTAGTGGAAAGAGGCAAGGCATGTAGTAGCTGGTCTCGTAGAGTGGGAAGTGTTTTGAATCAAAATTTCTTGATAGGTTCTTTCCCCTTGAAATTAGGGAAGCAAAGGTGCAAGAGTTCATTAACCTTTATCATGGAAGTATGAGTGTGACGGAGTATGCCCTAAAGTTCACCGGGTTGTCTAGGTATGCTCCAACAATGGTGGCGGATCCTAGAGCTAGGATGAGTAAATTTGTGACAGGTATATCCGATATGGTGGTTAAAGAGTGTCGTACCATCATGCTCATTGGCGACACGGACATCTCTCTTCTTATGGTCCATGCACAACAAATTGAGGAGGAGAAACTCAAGGAAAAGCCTAGGAAGGGGAAAAGGGCTAGGACAGGTGATGGAAACATCTCTAATGAAAAGTTCAATGGACAAGGTCGGCCTACATTTCAACAAAGGTTTTCAGGTCAAGGTTCCACTAATGCTCCTCCTAAGTCAAATAAGGAAAGGGAGAGTAACCCTAAACCTCAAGAAGGAAATAAAGGTGGTTCTTCTTTTGCTAGATCTACCTTGTGTGAAGTGTGGGAAGAAACATGATGGAAAGTGCCTAGCCAGAATGGATGGTTGCTATGGTTGTGGCAAGAGTGGCCACAAAGTAAGAGATTGCCTGATGCTCAAGGTTAAGGGGAGAGAGGGCAATCAAGCCCCTCCTAGTGGTTCAAACTCCAATGCTCCAAACAAAACCATTTTTATGCTCTCCAATCCTGAGGTAACCAAGTGAACTCTCCGGATGTAGTCATTGGTATGCTAAAAGTTTTTCATCATGATGTGTATGCATTGTTAGATCACAGTGCTACTTTATCTTTTGTGACAGAATATGAGGCGATAAGGTTTGATGTTCCCCCGGAAGTGTTATTAGAACTATTGGTGACTCTGTGGTGGCAAAGATGGTCTATAGAGAATGTCCTGTATCCCATAGAGTTACTCTTGTTGACTTGGTAGAGCTTGACATGTTAGATTTTGATGTGATTCTTGGTATGGATTGGTTGCATGCATGTTATGCCTCTATTGATTGTAGGACTCGGGTGGTTAAATTCTAATTCCCGAATGAGCCTATCCTAGAGTTGAAGGTTTGAAATTCTATGCCTAGGGGTCAATTGGTGTCTTACCTTAAAGCTAGGAGGATGATCTTAAAAGGTTGCTTTTACCATCTTGTTAGGGTGACGGATGTAAATTCTGAAACCCCTACTCTTGAGTCGGTCCCTGTAGTTAATGAATTCCTGAAAGTTTTCCCTGATGATTTAACCGGTATTCCTCCCAAGCAGGAGATATATTTTGATATTGACCTTCTCCCGAATACGCAACCTATCTTTATTCATCCCTATATAATAGCTCCGATAGATTTGAAAGAGCAACTAAAGGATTTGTTGGATAAGGGTCTTATCCGATCGAGTATCTCTCCGTGGGGTGCTCCCGTGTAGTTTGTTACAAACAAGGACGGGTCTCTTCATATGTGCTCAATTGAATAAAGTGACCATTAAGAATAAGTATCCTCTTCCAAGGATAGATGACTTGTTTGACCAACTTCAAAGGGCTATCTACTTCTCTAAAATTGATCTTCGTTTGGGTTATCACCAACTGAGGGTGAGAGGGGATGATATTCCAAAGACGGCCTTCAGAACCCGGTATGGTCATTATGAGTTTGTGGTAATGTCATTTGGGTTGACTAATGCTCCTGCGGCATTTATGGATTTGATGAATAGGGTGTTTAGACAATACTTTGATATGTTTGTAATTGTGTTTATTGATGATATTTTGACCTATTAAAGGAGTGAGAATGAACATGTTGACCACTTGAGAATTGTGTTGCAAGTTTTTAAGGACCAACAAATTTTTGCGAAGTTTAGCAAGTGTGAATTTTGGTTAAGGTCTGTAGCTTTCCTTGGTCATATTGTGTCAAGTAAGGTATTGAGGTAGATCCTAAGAAGACGGATGCGGTCTATAGTTGTCCTAGACCTCTATCTCCTTTCGACATTAGAAGCTTTTTGGGTTTGGCCGATTACTATAGATGGTTTGTTGAGGGATTTTTTTCCATTTCTTCTCCTTTGACGGCTTTGACTCAAAAGAAGGCAAAAATTGTGTGCTCGGAAGCTTGTAAGAAAAGATTCCAAGAGTTCAAAGATAGACTTACTTCCGCTACGATGTTGAACTCATCGGAAGGTATGGATGGTTTTATGGTGTATTTTGATGCCTCTAGAGTTGGGTTGGGATGTGTGCTTATGAAAAATGGTAAGGTGATTGCCTATGCTTCAAGGCAACTTAAATTCCATGAGAAGAATTATCCTACCCATGATCTTGAGTTAGCGGCGGTTGTTTTTGCCTTCAAAATATGGAGGCATTACTTGTATGGGGTTCATGTTGATGTTTTCACCGATCACAAAAGTCTATAATATGTGTTTAGTCAAAGGACTTGAATCTTCGCCAAAGATGGGGGTTGTAACTCTTGAAGGATTATTACATGAGTGTCCTTTATCACCCCGGTAAAGCTGATGTGGTAGCGGACGCTCTTGTTAGATTGTCGATGGGTAGTGTGGCTCATGTTGATAAAGAAAAGAAAGAGTTAGTTTGTGATGTTCATAGGATGGTCCGACACGGTGTTCAACTAGTAGATTCCGCCAAGGTTGGCGTCATGGTCCATAATGGTTCTGAATCATCCTTTGTGATGGAAGTGAAGGCTAAGCAAGGTCTTGATCCCACTTTGGTTGAGTTAAAAAAGGCATTGCTTAAGAAATCCATTGAGACTTTCTCTCAAGGGGGAGATGGAGTTCTTAGATATCAAGGTCGTTTATGTGTTCCGAATGTAGATGACTTGAGGGAACTAATCCTAGAAGAAGCCCATAGTTCTTGGTATTGTATTCACCCGGGAGCCACCAAGATGTACCGTGACATAGAGGAAGTCTATTGGTGGAATGGATGAAGAAAGATATTACAGAATTTGTGGCCAAGTGTCCTAATTATCAACAAGTGAAAGTTGAGCACCAAAGGCTAGGAGGTTTGTCCAAAGTCAATGTTATTCCTACATGGAAGTGGAAAGACTTGAATATGGACTTTATAATTGGTTTTCCTTGCACCTGGAGACAACATGATTCAATATGGGTAATAGTACATTGGATGACAAAATCGGCTCATTTCCTTCCCGTCAAGATTTCATATTCGACGGAAGACTATGCCTAGATGTACTTAAGAGAGATGGTAAGATTGCATGGTATGCCTTTGTCTATTATTTTCGATCGTGGTACCCAATTCACTTCTCAATTTTGAAAGTCATTCCAAAAGGATCTTGGCACAAAGGTTAAGCTTAGCACAACTTTTTATCCCCAAACCGATGGAGAAGTGGAGCGTACTATCAAAACTTTGGAGGACATGTTAAGGGCTTATGTGATCAATTTTAAGGGTAATTGGGAGGACCATTTGTCGTTGATGGAATTTTCCTATAATAATAGCTACAATTCAAGTGTAGGTATGGCTCCATTTGAGGCTCTTTATGGTAGGAGGTGTAGATCTCCTATAGGTTGGCTTGTGGTGGGTGAAGTTGCGTTGATAGGTCTCGAGCTAGTTTATGAAACTATTAATAAAGTTCAGCTTATTAAAGAAAGGTCAAAAATGGCTCAAAGTCAACAAAAGTCATATGTTGATGTTAGAAGAAGGGATCTTGATTTCGTGTTCATGATTGGGTTAACTTGAAAATCTCACATGTGAAAGGTGTAAAGAGGTTTGGTAAGAAAGGGAAGCTTAGTCCCTGGTATGTAGGCCCATATCAAATTTTGAGACGTATTGTTAAGGTTGCCTATGAGTTAGACTTGGCATAGGAGTTGACATTTGTGCATACAGTTTTCCACGTCTCTTTGCTTAAGAAGTGTGTTGGAGATCTGACGGCCATAACCCCTAGAAGGGTTGGGAGTTGATGAAATTCTCTCTTATGAGGAAGTTTCGATTGAGATTTCGGACCGACAAGTTAAGAGGTTAAGTAATAAGGAAGCTGCTTCCGTAAAAGTGTTGTAGAGGAATCACTTAGTTGAGGGTGCTACTTGGGAGGCCAAGGCCAATATGATGTATCGATATCCTCATCTCTTTCCTTCTACTCCTACTCTAGCTTAAGGTTATGAGTTCCTCTTTGTTTGTTCTATGTTTTGGGAGTCGTATGTGTTTTATGTGTCCCATGGTCTCCTTAAGTTATGCATGATCATGAATGCTTATGTTTTGAAAGAAAATGAATTATATGATTGAATTTCCTCATGTCGTTGTGCACTAAGTATGAGTTGCCAATATGCATCATGAGATAAATTCTGGATCATGCTTTAGTTGTGCTTTTTTAGAGTAAATTGCATATTGGCTCCATAAACTTTGTGTTGAACATGCTTTTGAGATTAGGAAGGTAGTTCCTCCTAGAACATGAGAAATGTTTAAATGTTTCATCCATAATGGGTTGTTAGATGTAGTTCCTACTTCCTTGAGATGCATTGAATATGTTTTGTATGGAGTCGATGTTTCCTCCTTCTTTTTATGCATTGTTAATGGGCTGCTTGTTTTGGGTCTTGACTTCCTTAAGGTGTCTAGAACATCATTCAAGGACGAATGGTCCCAACCCGTATCGGAATAAGGGTAATGAACCAAAAATTTAGAACCGACAGGTGCCATCCACGAGGACCACAGACGGTTTGTAGGTGGACCCACGGACCATAGGTGTGGTCCGTGGTTGGAGCCCCAAAATAGGACTTTCTGACTAGGATCGACTGTCCACCTAGACGGGTCGTGGGTCAGACCACGATTAGTTGATTGGGGTTCATGGATGGGTCACTCGAAACTTATCCAGGCATGGACCACGGTGGGACCTACGACCAATAGGTCTGTACAGGCCCCGTGGTCCAGGCTTCATAGGTCAGGATAAAAATCTCTAAGCACCAACCACGCTTCACCAGGAAGGATCGTAGGTTCATCCACGGTTCGTCGACTGGGTCCGTCAATTGGTAGGTCGGTGGCAGCTGACGATTAACTCAGAGGTAGTTGAGTCTTTTCCTAATTAAATGGTTCCTATACTATGTTATTTTACCTACATTTAAGACCCCTATATAAGAATTTTTTCCCAAATTAGACCCACTTAATTCATTCTTCCTAAATCCCAAAAGAAAAACCAAAACTTCTTCTCAAATATTCTCTCTCTAGAACTTGAAGAAGAAGAAGATTCAGGTAGGGTTTGAAGCTAAGGATCCAAATTTTCCATTGAAGGCAAGTAATTAGAGTCAAGGTATGATAACTTTCATCCATGGACACTATGAATCCATGGAGTTCCTTCAAAATTCAATTTCAAATGAAAGATAGAAATCCCCCATTGTTAGGGTTTGATTCAAAAGTAATGGGTTCTTTTCAAACTTGATTCTAGTGGTTAAATTATTTTATTATAAGTATGAATTGATGATTTCCTATGGTTTTTATGATGTATCCCCATATTTCTCAATTGTGATGATATAATGTGGGTAGGATATTTTATGAATTGATGCATGGAGTGATAGAGTCATATGAATTATAATGAAATTAATGTCGAATGCTTGAATTCTAGATGTGATGATTGAAAGTAGGTTATGAATCTTGAAAAGGTAAAGTATGAGATTATGCATGTTATTATGAAATCTAAGTGAATGCTTTAAGGACACTTTGAGCGTAAAGTGTCAATGATTATTATAATGTTGTTGTGTTGTCTGAAAGGACATTCTAATGAACATGAAGTGAAAGGTTTTCTCACATAATGAAGATTCTAAGGTTGAAAGGCTTTCTCACCTAATTGAATCTAGGATTTACATGTAGACATGGACAGTGAAAGGTTTTCTTACACATGATCTAATGAGCTATCCTAATGAACAAACTTGGATTGGTTGTCAAGGACATCCTTCCATGAGACATGAGTTAAGTAAGTCTTAATAAGTACTCTGTGGGATTTATGCTTAGCATCAAGTGGAGATTAAAATGAGATGGAACTCTTTACGTCAGTTGAGTTCAGGCTTCTCATGTATGTCACATGAGATGGAAACCTTTTATGTTAGTTGAGTCTGGGTTTCTAGTAGCAATCTCTGTATCCCATAAACTATGTGCTTTCATAGGTTATCTAGCTAGTGGATCCACCTAAGCTAAGAGTTCATGGTTCTACCTTAGGCAAGTAGGACAACCCTTTTGGGTGTGGGTAACACCGGGTGATCATGTTATAGCTCACATGGGCTTATGTCGGTTAAGGCTTATCTCCCACAACAAGAACATGAATAATGAACTAAGGTTACTTCAAGAGGTATTGTACATGATTTCAACGGTTTTAAAGATGATGTTGACTTTTATTGTCCATGTTTATGACTTATGATTTCTAATCTCTTATCTGATATTTAAACTTGGCTATTTGCATGCTTTGAAATGAAATGTCCCTTTTAGCATGTTTTAAATGTTTTTATGCATAGCTATCATACTTAGTGCATTTTTGTACTAATGCATACTTTTGCCTATATTTTTCCCAAATGTAGGGTCCGACAGATAGGCTTTCCATTCTAGTGGCTAGAGTTTGGACTTTGATTTCTTCCCGAGCTTGGTGAGTCCTCATGGTTCGAGAACGGAGTTATTGTTTTAGTTTCCATTTCTTGTATTTCCTTTTTGTATATAATGTATGGGCTAGGCCCGACTTCATTCAATATTGAAATAGATGGCTATGATGAGACAAGGGTCTAGACTTCCGTTTTCTCTTATGAAAAACTTTTAGACTTGAAATGTGTTTTACTCTTATTGTTTTATTTCTTTTATTTATGATAGCTAAGTGGCTTGTATGAAGTCCTTCGGGGTTCTATATGCCATGTTACAACTAGGGGGTACCCCTGGGTCATGATAGTATATAAAAAATGACTTCACATGCAACAACAATCATCATCACTCACAGAGCAAAACACTAAAATATCTCAAAATACAATTGAAATAACAAAATACAATCCAAAAAGGGGAATATAGGCACATGTGCATTCAACCCACAAAAATAATCTAGCTATGTCCTCAATGCTATCAAAATATAAGTATGGGAGGAGTATGAGTGAAAGTCCTTGACGGTCATGGATCAGAAGAATCATATCGTGTGGCTCAAAGGGGATGGCACCTTCTCAGGCATCAGCACCCGGCACATTTGAAACAAGAGGCAACAAGTAGCATAAACTAAGGCATCAATGCCCAGCACATCGAGAGGCAGAATAGTCGAGTATGAAAATATAACCCTAGTAGTGCAAACCCAGATGTCATGAGACGAGATCTATCCAAAGTCATGTGCACCATCGACTCGTGTTTATCCTACAGCTATGCTAATATGTTAGCAATAACCTACTCATCATCTCTTCTGAACTCATCCTCATCAGTATCCTTATCTACATCATCCTCGGCCTCATCATCTACTGGTTGCTCGTAAGTAGAATGTACAACCTTGGGCATCTCAGGCAAAGGAAATTCATCCATTATCATTGAAATATCAGTGTACTTCGGCTGGTCCACATCCACCCGAAGGACATCTATGCCTCTCCTCAACATAGTCAAGCGGACACAACTACCCTCACACTTCTATCTCTCTCTCCTCATCTCTAGCTGTTAGGTTGTCCAACATTTCCCCACACAAAGCTAGAGTGTCCGGTGGCTCACATCTCAGCCCAACTGGCACATAGCACCCTCAATTACCCTAGCAATAATCTTAGGCATCTCCTTCATAAGTCGACACATCTTAGCATCCGTATAATGGGAAAGGTTTCTTATCAAGTCCTGAGTCAATGGAAGTCGAGATGTAGGTTGAGGTGTGGTCCAATTGGATGGTGTGGAAGAACCAAAAGGTATAGACGAGGGCAGCATAAAATCTAAAGGTTCCATAGAAGGAGCAGGATGAGTAGTGCGTGACTCTAAAGTAGTGAGATCCACTAATAGTATGTTGTCGGGTGGTGGAAACTTCCTTTTATATGCATCATCCCTATAATAGCCATCCTCTATCCTCCTAATGTCACAGGATCTGGCAGGGGTCACCTCTCCTAGAATGGCACTCTGACTACTTCATATAACTATGTGATCAAACGGGGAAAGGAAGGGAAGTTTGCTCCTACCATGCTTGCATCGGCAGCTCCTCCTCTATGATGGCACTAGCATGGATTTCCTCTTTGTCAATAATATTTCCAACTAATATGTCCTTTGGATGCCAGAGGAAAGATTTATTCTAGGACGGCATGACATTTTTTATTATAAAGACCAACTAAAACTGAGCGGTAATGTTGTTGTCCTTCTTTTCAAACCTTTCCCCAACTGCCATCCATGGGGAGTAATGTCAGAGATTAAGGGTGTGAACCATCCCTTTAAGGAATCCAGGTTGTGATTTATTCGCAACTTGTATACTTCACCCCTTTTTCCTTTTCTGCCCAAAATATCATTTACGGTACCTGCAAGACATTGCACTATTTTCCCTCAAACTTCTACTTCCTCGAGGGGTTTCAAAATAATGTCGTTTGTTTTATTGGGCAATGCCTTTACATCGGAGGCATAGAAGTAGCAAATCCATGTCGGGACATGTAGGAATCGAGATCGCGTGAATCATTCAAACCCATGAAACTTTATTGTGTCCCATATGGATGGGTAGTCCCTTATGACTCTATCTGTAGACAAACACTTCTACTCAAGAATAGTCCACTCCGACGGTGCTTTGAGCCTATTGAGGGATCTTGGAACTATGACATGGAGCACTCTAGAGGTACTCACATCTGTGGCGGGGTTTTAAGGCAACTTAGATTGGATGTTTGTCCTCTTCTTTGAAACCACTTTCTTAGGTGCTTCACTCACACACGGAGGCGCACGGAGTGACCTGCTATTACTACCCCAGATTCCTTTTTTGAAGGGGTGGAAGAGGAGATTCATGTTCAAACTCAAATGACACCACTCTTTTGCCTTTGGTGTTTCCCATTTCCCGTAAGGCACAACATTTTCAAAACAAAGATTGGGTGAAGGTTAGCTGAAAGAAGTATACAATTATCATCATGAAGACTGTGTTTTGAGGCTCGGCGAAAGGAAAGGCAATTCTTCTAATGAGTAAGGCGAGCTCAGCTACGCTCGCAAGTTGAGAGAACAAAACACAATTTACTCATGCAACATGGATGGTGTCAACTCCAACTCTGTGTTCCACCGATTTGGTTTTGGTGGGTTAAGATTAACCCGTTGAATGTGATAGTGCAAAACAAATTAGGGATAGACATAAAGATGATTTCAACTCCAACTCAGTGATCTGTTGAGTTTGTTTCGGCAAGCTAGGACAAGCCCACCGAATGTGACAGGAGCCAAGTCACAAATTCAAACTTAAAAGACGATTGGGGCTTACTTAGTGATTCATCTAATAACCTTGGCAAGATAAGACAAGCCCACCGAATAGGTAATTTTAGCCAAACATTAATTTCAGAATCAAATAACAAAATTCTACGCTACCCAGCACCCAAGCAATTTCTCAAACTACTCATGCACTAATCTACCCCTGGGTACTCAAACTTCCCCCAATTTCAACCAAGCATTGTCAAATCGACGATTATCCCTTAAGAAAGACGTCATCATATTCATCATTGGTAAAATACAAGTTGAAATGACAACACTGGCTAATCAGACTTCACCCAATCAAAACTCAAGCAAAATCACATCATTCAACAGTTCATTTTCAATTCTTAACCTTCACAGTAAATTTAGGCAATCTAAGGCACAAAATCAACTATCCTAGATTATGGGTATAATTTAATCGACTAAATTAGCACAACCTAAGCAAATTAATCATCACACTATCAATATCAACAACAACAACACAACAGCTAGCCCAGTCAAAATGCAATACTTTTAAGCAAAGACAACAAAAATAACTTCAAGAAAACAACCTCAAATAAGCACAAATAGCAACAACGAGGAAGGAAGGGTTTGGGGTTGAGAATCACAGCTACTCAATCATCAATCAAAGCACAACAAACACACGCTAGTATTTAAGCAAAGGATCGAGAGTTTAGGAAGAGAAAAAGTTTGAAAAGACTCTTAGCATTTTTATGTCAGGCGCATTGGGCGGTCTATGACTAACATTGATGAATATATTTGGTGAATCGTTGAAGAAGCTTAAGCTCGTTGATAATTCCAGAACAAATACCAAACCTGAAGTTCAACTCGACGGACCTAATGTAGTTTGCCTAATGTCTTTCGATGAACTGCTAAATAGGTCCTTGTGCACCTAAGTTGACTATACCAATTTAAAAAATTCTTGGCTTAGAAGGTGAACATGAAAATATCTGCCAAACCATTTTCGCACATCACCGATTGGATACTTGCATCGCCCAATGCATCCTTTTTCAACTTTTTGAGTTTATCTCAACCTACACTTACAACAAACATTATTGAAAGCAATAAAATAAACTTAGGTTGCCTCCAAGAATCACCTTATTTAACGTAATGGCATGACATAGTTTTTACTCACCAACACCCATGTTTGGGGTTGGGGATGGTATCACTAGGCAATGCTCCCTTTGTCTTGGATTTAGATGGGCAGCGATCAGGAACATTTGAGTCTCCAACTACTTGATTGACATGGAATGACAAGTAACCGTTTTTAAATCCTTCAACATTTTATTAGACCCTTTAACCTTGTTGAAGTTCCTTATTAGCATATCATTAGTTCAGTTTCCCACCGGTGTAGCTTGTTCTTTTGGATTGGGATGATCATGAGGTGGGATGTATTAATATTATTTAGCTTTCTGATCTCTTTATTAACCACCCCAATCTTTCCAAACTCTCTGGCCATTGTCTCGACATTTGTTCCAACCTTGGTTCTCACCGGTCTTAGGTAGTTTGGATGAGAACCCCCTATTTGATTTCCCATGTAATTTAGTTCTTCATTGTACAATGCCTCAAATTTGGCATCTTTCGGGAACTTCCCACTGCTTTCTCCAATTGCGTTTAACATTTTGAATCCACCTCCCATGACATGTTTGGATAAAAAAATTTAGTTGAGTGATCATCTTGGTCATGTTCTCATCATGCTCATGCGGTGCCTCTTCATTTGTTCCTTACTCATACTTTACTGTAGAAGAGGTACTTGATCCTCTCTTGTATGCCATGCTCGATTTATCTTGGTCATATCATTATGCAACATTGTTACTCTATCAAATGGTTGTCACATTAGCCCACCTTGGATAAGTTGATCAACAAGGCCTTTGTTGATCGAGTCAAGTCAATAATAAAAGTATTCCAGCAGCTAATTGTCCTGAACACCATGTGATAGAAATTATTGCAACAACTTTTTAAACCAGAACCAGGTTTGTGAAGAGGTTACCTCCCACTCTTTTAATGTTCTGGATGTTGTATCTAAGCTTTAACATTTTCGAGGGATGGAAAAATCTCTCAAGGAATGCTTCGGTTAATTCCTCCCATGAAGTCATAGAATGATAGGGTATTTCACCCAGCCATCTAGTAGCTTCCCTGTTAAGGAGAATGAAAATAACCTCAGCCAAATAGATTCTTGTGAGATGTTCTTGAAGACGAACAACCCACGAATATCCACAAAGTTTTGGAGATATTCATAGGGGTCTACATGATCAAGGCCCCCAAACATTCCTCTCATTTGGAGTAGTTGTAACATAATTTTGGTTACGTATAATTTTGCTCTCCCCATAGTAGGAGGTAACCAAATTGCTCCATTGCTTTCAACGACATAAACGTCCATGTCATTCATGTTCGCATATGATCATTATAGTCAGAGTGACTACAATCATCTCTTTCATTTTTCTCATGTTTCTACTTGTAAATTGGGCTAAACAACAACACAAAACAACAATCTACTATAACCAAATAAGTTTACAAACTAACTTCACAACTTGAATTCTTAGCTACCACTCCCCGACAGTGGCACCATTTTTTATAATGCTCAAATTACCCTCAAAACAATCAGAAGAGTAAGCAGTCATTAGCAATAAAAAATATCCTATAAAGAATCAAGGTCGAATTCCATAAGGAGTGAGTTAATGATATGAATTTAATTAGGAAGTTAATACGCAAACCAATTAATTGTAGTAATTAGAACAAATGGGTGGATGATTCCACAAAATTTACTAGAAGAGTTTTGATATCAATTATAACAATTTGACTAAAAGCAATAATTCAAACAGCTAAGTGAAGATCTAGGGGTGTGCGTATTGGTATCGATGTCAATTAGGGGTACAAGTGTTGGCTCAATAATGCTAGACAAACGTGGATAAGTTTGGTAATCTTCAATGACATAAAATAATTTATCTCAAAGCATCATATCATAGAATCTCCTTTTGGTCTCATCTATGTGAATCGCAAATCAATCTAATACCTTACTAAAATCTCTCTTTGGAGCAGATTTGGGTTTTAGTCAAGCATCACAAAGAGGAAAGATATTATACCAATGATTTTCACAACCATTAATGTGTTGATGATACGAAAGAATCTTTGACACTCACTTCAAATTCAATCTTCAATTGTTAAATTACAAGAGTGTTTGAAAATCCCAAAACTAAGTAAAAAGAGTCTATTTCGCAATGTCTAAAATTAAGTAAAAAGTGCAATAGAATATTAATGAATTATGGAAAGATATCCCGGTAAATTTTCTCTCCTTTGGACTATTTATAGTTTACCAAAAAGTTAGTACAAAATTCCATGTAAAATGCTTTCGGCGATGTTAGTCGGGCTCACCTTTCTAATTTGGTGGGTCGTCGTTTGTTCGCCCTACATTCATTTTATGCTTCAGGTAATTGAACCTTAGTTGGTGAACTTGATCAAGTCAACCTTTCCCATTTGGTGAATCATCGATTTATCACCTTGTTTGCCCATTCAACCTTCATTTTAACTCAATAGTCTATCACCTTTGGCGATGGAACTTCTTTCTCACCCAATGATTTCGGAGAATCGCTATTTCCACTTAGGTTCGCTGACCTACCTTTAATATTTTCAAACATTCCACTGAAACTTTGAAAGAGGTCTGACCTAATGGGCAACCCGCCCTTTTGGTTAGGCGACTACCGGTTGGGAGTTTATACTCCTTTCAATTTTTTGGTCTCTTTTTCAAAGATTCATTCTTGTTTTGTCTTGTATCCTTCATAGCTTCAAGATATCATCAGAATAGGACATAAAGTGACATTGAGGACACTAATTTTTGAAATAAAAAGGCCTTAAATGAGTGAAATTCTACCACTCATCAGAAGGAAGGAAAAAGTGCAGAAAACTATAGTGAAGCATGTTCTATAATTCCTATGTACGAACTATAGGATGACCTATAGGCCGTTGAACGGAAGTAATAGACTTGGAGTTTAGTTTTTGAATTACAAGTTTCCAAAGTTCGACCTATGAGTGAACATAACGGATCGTCAAAAGGACTATGAGGCACAAATGGGTTTCATAGAGGGGTCTAAGACATAGTGAAAATTTTGGATTGGAACTTGAGTTTTACGAGCCACAAAAACATTGATAGATCGTAGGAAAGTCTCATGGGAAGTTAAGAAATTTTGGATTTCTAAAGTTGGGTCTACGGTTGACCAGTACGGGCGCAATAGAAAGTTCTATGAATCGTCGGTCCAACCTGTAGGTCACTTTAGTAGTTAATTCTTAACGATGTTTGATTCTTTTTCTTATGCATTTAATACCTATATTATGTCATTTTTGCCCTAAATTAAAGACCTATAACTACCCTTAAACTCTTAAATCTACCCAAAGCCTCTCACTCTCTCAATTCCCCAATTCCCATCCAAGTTCATCTTCTCCAAATTCTCTCAAGTTTCAAGAAGAAAACTAGTGTTCAATATTCAAGTCTCATTTTTCCTCCCTTTATTTGGGCTTAGATCGTCAAAGTATGTGAGATTTCACCATTGAATTTCATTCATCCAATGGATCCCAAAGGATTTCTAAATTTCCAATTCAATTTCACCTATATTACTTAGGGTTTCATTTAATCTCCATGGGACTTAATTGATGTTGATTTAATTGTTCAATTTCAATCTTCCTATGTATGTTTTGATTAAAGTACATGATTTCAAATTGATATCTATAGGACTCATGCACTATTTATAATTTTTACTCTGAATTTTTGAATAAACCCATGCAGTTATGAAAGTGAATATTGATAACGCTCAAACTACTCCTCAAAACTAATCAAAAGAGTAGGAGATCATCAACATTAAAAATACCAACAAAGAGTCAGGTCGGATCCCACAGAAAGCAATTCTTCGGTGATGGAAAAGATATAGAAATAATAGCTACAAGATTGAACCCAAGCACAAAATTGTCAAATTAAGAAAATGATTTAGTAACACAAATGAAGCCTTTAGGCAAAGAAAAAATCTAGCAAGGTGTAATCGGGAATTGAAAAATTCAGGCTACAACATTCACTCAACGATCCATTGCAATCGCAAGAAATACTCATTCACTCATGGTTAGGCTAGGTCATCATAGGTTAATCCTATTCTTCTTTCGGTCTCAAAGGACTATTTCATGACATCTCTTTTCACTCTCAATCATGCGATTCAACAAAGAAACCCACTACCTTAACTTAAGACTTCTCATTCAAGCAAGCATTGCACTTAACAATGAAACCTTAGATTTTCTCCTTTCAGTCTCAAATTCAAGATTCAAAGCCAAAATGTTAGTATTAATCAAATTTCCACTCCCCGGATTCTATTTTCAAGCAACCCACAAAGATCAAACGCTAGAATAAAGCATGTACTCAAAATTCATAAATTCAAACATGAAGAAGAGATTAAACCCAACTCATGAATGTTAAGCATGGAATCAAATACAAACACAATACGATGAGTAATCAAAGAACGAGTGGAATTGCCTATTTCTAGCACAAAACCTCGACCTCCATTAGAAATTACACTAATAATTCATGAAATACAAAGCAAGGAAAAGAAGACATGATAAACAATATTAGCATAAGAAACACAATCTTCAAACCAAAAGATGAATTATAAGGTAGCTTGCCTTCAATGCCTCAACCAAAAATTAAGAACAACAAGAAATTCACTCTCAACTAAGAAGATAAGTCTTTCTCTCTTTAATAATCTCTCTCAATATTTTGTGAATTGATGATGAATGATGCTCCCCTCTAGCCCTATTTTCTGAGTTTGGATCAAATGCTTGAGAATTTCAAAACATGCCCTTGTCTGGGTAGGCAGTTTCCGAAAAAGTGTCTGGGAAATCGCAAAAGTGGATGTCGCAAAAGCAAAATCCACCTTTCTTGACCAGTTCATAAAAATGAACCATGCATCATCACTTAAGCGACCAGTTGAACTTGGTTGACTATTCGCAAAAGTAAACACCAGATCGCAGGTGCAAGATCTAGGAATCAATTTCTAGTAAGTTTAACTCATTTTCCACTTTTGTGCATCAATTTTCTTCCCAACAACAAACACATGAAATAAAAAAAAACTCAAAGGATAATTAGCCTCTTTCTCTACTTTATTACCTCAAAATCAAAAGAAAATAACCGCGAATGACTGCAAATCCACCACGCATCAACACCTCCAACTTAAAACTTTGCTTGTCCTCAAGGAAAACAAAATCCAAAAACATAAGAGGCACACAATTTAAGCACAATACTCTTCTACTTTAGCTAAAGGTCATGGTCATGACTTTGGTTGGTACTAATAATTGGCAAGTAAGCAAGCGATTTCCAATCGCAACAACTCCCTCAAGTTCAAGCACAATATCAAAACTCAATGATTTTCAAGGATGGTCAAGTGATAATAAGAATCCTCAAGAAATGACTCACAATTACTAGTAAACTAACAACTTCCCTGACTCAAATTTCAGAATCTATCAACTTCACCAATTCATCCTAGTATTCATGCTCTCACACCAAAAGAAATATCCCAAAAAACACACACAATTATTCATAATAAAAAGGACATCAATGCAAACACTCACACTCACAACAAATCATTTCATTTACAGAAGTGCCACACCATAGGCTTGCCCATATTTTCAAACAACACTGACTGACCTTCATTCGGTTGGAGATCTCAAAGGACTTTGTTAAGCTTGCAATATAGGCTTAGGGAATGTTAAGATCTCATTTAGGCACAAGTGACTACCCCCTCCTTGAACACTACACAACAACTTTTCAATCAACAATTTTCCACTTTTTCTTCATTTTTCAACTCAATGCATACTTCACATAATTTTCTTATTTTTCCCTTTGTACTCTCATTCCAGATGCCCCACATGCAACCATTTTAAACTTTTGGAGGATTCCTGTCTCATTTGTTCAAAAAAATTCATTCTTTTTCGCCACTTTTTCTTTCATTGAAATTTTTTCCTCCATACTTAGACACTCCTTTTTTCCATTTTTTATATCAAGCGCTCGTGTGGTAAGCATCCATCTATAATTTTTCCATAAAACCCCTAACTTAGGCTTTTTGCCGCAACTTTCACCATTCTCAAGTTCAAAGAGGGAATGGTTTAAACGAAGGTTACTTTTCAAAAAGGATAAGGCTTGTAATGCGATTGTCAATAAAAAGGATAAGACTCAAAGAGGATAAGTAAGGATATGTTTAGTGAAAATATGAGACCTTTAGGCTAAGTGGATTTCAAGGACAATCAAAGAAAGCCTAAAAGAATCTCTCCAACCAAACTCCATCAAAATCAATATTTCAAGACTAACCAGGCAAGTTCTAGTAAACACAAGGCATTATTCACAAAAACTCATCACACATAGCATGAAAACTATTCAAGAAGAATAAATTAGGGCTTCCTAGTCAATAAAAAAAGAGTTATTTTTCACATGACCACATCGTATATTGGAGTCGCAAAAAGTGTCACAACATTGTCACAAGTCATCCATTTTCACAAAAAAATTGGAGGGGTGCTCATTCCACTAGTCACAAGGCTTAACTAAATCTATTAGTACGAAAAAAGTCACAACCTCACATCAAGGCTCCACCAAGCCATTATCACTCAACAAAATGACAAATATCCCTTACAAATGGCACCACATGATCTATCATTGGGCAAATTCAAGCCTTTTCATTGAGAATTCACAAGGGCCTCCAAACTCACAAGCTACGGGTACTCAGACTTCCCCTACTTCAAGGCATACAAGATGAAACACTACAATCACAATTTATTTCTTCAACAAGAAACTAACAAAATATGCTACTATATAAAATAACAACATAATAACAAAATCAACCCACAAAATAAAAGAAAACATCTAAAAATCAATCCAAAATATCAATCAAAGCAAGATAAAACAACCTAAACGGAATCACCCCCAACTAAAAATGATGTTGTGTCCTCATAGCACAACTATGAAACTCAAAAAAAGAATGTGAAGGGTTCCCTGGGCTGCCTCAATTTTCTCCATCAGTATCAGTGGCCTCACTATCCTCATTTCCACCATATCGCTCCATGTATCGGGTTCATCTCCATCTCCCTCGGGCCTAGAAATTGGGGGTGGCTCAGTCACCTCTAAAACTTTCCAAAGGCATTTTACCCGTTTTCACATCTGAGTAAAAAACTTGTCTCTACTCTTCTCCCGCTTCTTCATCTTACTGTGTATGATATTTAACTCACCATGTGACTTAGCCAAACCAGCGTAGGCCTTCTCCAAAGTTGTAAGTTGTGCGTTTTGCTTCCTTTGATTTTCAAGTAGGCACAAAACTTACTTTGAGGCATATAGGATATGGCCGAGAAGTCGACTCACCCGGACCTTAAGGTAACCTCGTCACTATCTCTTTAACAATACACGACTCACTTTCCAATGACTCAAAAGGACCAAAAACCGGCGGTGCAAGAGAATCATCATCCATAGGAATGGACTTTCTAGAGTCAACCTTCCTCTTCTTGCTTTTTACCACCATGCCCTCACCACACATCTTAAGTGGAAAGATTGGATTTTTGGGGTCCATCAATGTTTCACCCAGAAGCACCTCCACTTCAGCCCGGTTACATAGCTCCGTGATAAGAGAAGAAACAACAAGGGATAGGATGTCATGCATTTTGAATTCCCAAAACTCATTCACGATGAAATGGCTTATATTCAATTGGACATCATCAAGTACACATGCCACTATTTGTGCCTGCAACACTCGAATATTGCTAATGTTACCTCTTGGGGAGATGCGGTTGCATACAATCACCATACATGTCCTTTCTTCGATGGTAAATCATAACATAGTATCCCATCCTTTGTGATATCCCATGGTACATTTCTTCTTAGAAAAATCTTTGAAGTTAGCCAAGCACATGACTTACAATCCTTGGTCGTGAAAGCCTTAATATCATGGTCGTGCAGCCCATATATGCCATTGATTGCCTCCAGACCATAGTTGATAACCTTGTCTCAAATGGGGATCAACCTTGAATTTATGCCCGTCTCCATGAGGTTGGCATAAAATTTCCTTATCCATTGTTCATTTGCCTTGCAAGGTTTAACTGCAAAGCATATCCAACCGGATGCTATCAACCTTTGGTAAAATTGAGAAGCATTTCCTCAACTTTTTCAAGTGATATGCCTCTCTTCGAAAATAGCTTCTTTTTCATCAAATAAGTTGTCACACCCCGAGCCTATTTCCTGGGTAAGACTGGCACTCGAGAACCATTGTTGTCCCAAAGTGAACTCTTGGCCTGGCTTAAATCTTAGCGGAAGACTTACTTATAATAAAAGCACTTTAAAAGCAAACTGTAACTCAAAGATAACTTAGAATGTTTTATAAATAAACATTCAACTAGCCAAAGTGGCAACTCAAGTATGTAAACATTAAATATTGAAAATGGAAAAGACTCATGAACTAACAATATCTAACTATCTATGAAACCTCTAACAACTGAGATGGACGTCGGGACAAAACCCATGACATCCTAATAAACTAAATTTTTAAAGCAAATAAAAAGGCGATCCTCTAGAAGCAAGGAGGCTCACAACAACTCTGAAGCTCAACTAGATTAACGAAGTGCTGGATGCTGGTCCTGGTTACATGTATATGCATCATTAAATGATACAGGCCAAATGGTGTCAATATATTGAATGTACGAGCATGCAAGGGGAATTCTAAAACAAGACATAAGCTTGAAAGGGAACTAAAGGAACTTACCTAGTCTCAACTCAACTCAACTCATTTCAATATAAAGCAGTAATACAAATGCAATATAAAGAAAAGTTTTAAAACATGTAGATAACAACTTAGTGTATTGAAAAAATACAACAATAAATAGGTTTGTATAAGAAAATACAAGTAACTCTTTGTATATAAGAATACAAAATATCTCCGGGGAGTTTTTCTAACTGGCAATCATCACTATGAGTTATGACATGATACAGCATCTTGCCTCATGCTGCCAGGGCTGTCTTATACCTTGTCACAGGTATAGAACCTAACTACTAAGTGGATCCACTAGTCTATGCTAAAACCATTAAGAAATCATCTAAAAAGTATGACCCTTTTCTACCCATGTTGGCTACATGGTTTATGGAGACTTTGAATTATCTGAACTCAAACTAGTCCCCATATCGGTGCTAAATACTACTACCAAAATGCAACTAGCTCATATGTTTAGAAACATAACTCTTTCTGTGGTTTGAAATTATTACTCAAAAATTAGCTCAAAGGCTCTCTTAGAAATTGGTGTTTCCTCTCTTGTTTAAATGTGAAAACATTTACTCTTTGGGAATACTTAGTTCCCATATAATATTTTGAAGAAAATGAACTTCACTCTTAATCTAAGTCAACCCAATGCTCAAGTCTTAAAACAAGTTTAAAACATTTTTAAAAAACTTTTGGAAATGACTCTAAGAACTCTCTAGACTTGGCTCTTAACTTTCCTTGAATTTGAATTTAAGGATTCAAGGTTATGATTCATGTATATGGATGATCTCATGATGTTTAGATGTACCTTAGAGTATAGAAATCAACTAGAAAACATAGGCATGATTTGAGGGAACTCAAACGAAAAGCAGTGGGAAAGGGTAAAGGACCTGGCGACCCTGGCGTACTGAGTGGCGTAGGGCGCCAGAGCCTGAACTACAAAAGACTCGTTGGGGTGCATTGACTGGAGCGGCTCCCCAGAGCCAAAACCACTGACCCCACTTGTTGGCGCACTAAGTGGCATGATGATTCCACAAATTGGAGTCATATAGGGCTATATTTTGATAGAATTAGTGTCCTCAAATGCATATTTTGTCTCAATATTTGATGAAAACCCTTAAGTTTCAGGTATTTGGAGTTGGAGGGAAAGCATGGAAACTACTTAGCAAAAACAAACAAAGGCAGATAAAAGAACGAAGAAATAAAATCTGAGAATTGTTGAACCCATTCGGTGAGTCGCCAAAAGGTCTTATCCTCGCCTTTTATTTTAGTGTGATGAGCCCTAAAAGAAAGGATCAAATCGGTGGTGAAAAGGAGCAGTTGGCATGTCACCGAGCAGTTCTACGAAGTAGTACAATGTCGCCCAATGATCCAAAACACGATGATGCTGAAGGATAGAGCAAGACAGCGATGAAACCTATCAAAGGGTGGATCACCGAGTTGATCGGCAATCTCAACTAACAGCACCGAATGATCCTCTGCACCACAGATTTTTGAAAACTATAAATACTCGTTGAGAGTTGTAGCTTAATATCAGATTTTTAATATAGAATTTTTAACATAGAATTTTAAGTTCTAAGTTTGGAGAGGGTTTTGAAGAACTTGAAGATTCAAAGGGTTTCAACTCCAAGAATTTGGACTTAGGTCTTATGGATTCTTCACTCTTGGCTTGTTCTGAGACTTAAATCTTCATACCCATTTGAATGCAAACTCATATTGGTATAAATTTCTATATCTTTTAATTGTCTAGCTAAAACCCCAATTCTTGTGGTGTGATTTTGTTAATGTGGGTTAGATTATATGTTGGGTCTTGCTTGTTGATGATTTATTTATTTCTTAGATGTGATTTCGTTTAGTAGTTATGGTGGAACTTAATGAAATTATAGTTGCAAATACGATTTCACCTTTGTGTTTTCGGCTTGCAAGAGAGAGGTCGTAAAACTAAGACTACTAAATTGATGGCCTATGGGATTGGGTCGACATGAGGTTCAGCTCGAGAGAGTGAACTCTAGTCCTTAGAGAGTGAGTGGGCTAAGGCGGAGGTTGTTCTTCATGCGGCAACTCGCTGTTCAAGAGAAATTGAGTTTATTCGGGGTAAGTTGCTCGAGAGAGAATTTACCCCCACTATAGTCTAGCCTACTCACAAATATTCAATGGATTTATTATCTAAAGCATATACCCAATAGTTTAGTTTATCCTGTATTCCTATCGCATCCCAAGAATCTCATCTCCTTGATTAGTACTCTTTGCATTTTTGCTGTTTTTTTGTTTACTTATGACAAAGCCCCATTGATAATTGACGCTTGTGTCACCCCTTAGATTCAACATGTTTATATTCAATAATGTTCTTAGCTATGAATAATTAAAACTTAATTTTATTTTTCTATTAATTCTCAAAACCATTCCCTTGGGACTCGACCCCAACCCATAGTTGGGTTACTTTACTATTGTACGATCGTAGACACTTGCATTGGAAGTTGTGTCTTGATTATGCAAACATCAAAATGGCACTGCTGCTGGGGAGTGGTGTTATTTGAGAATTCTTAGATTAGTAGAATTTTTGTTCTTCTTAGTTGTAGTTTTACTAACTTTATTTTTCGTTTTGTTTTGATGATTTGTGCTTCAAAAGCAGAGGATGTGAATATATCAATCAACACTTGTGAGATAATGGAGTTTCCTCCATTAGTGGTAATGATGATTCGGGACCATATCCTAACCTTCAAGCAATTGGAGGGTAAAAGGGCCCAAAAGGAATGGGCAAGGTTTAAAGAACTGATCACTCAATACCCAATTCATAACATTCCTGACATAATCCTCCTTAACTACTTCTACAGAGGTCTTAGCCCCGAAAACAAGAGGTTGGTTGACCAACTCATTCCAAGTGGTATTGCAAAATAGCCATATGCGAGGGTAGTCCAACTGCTCAACAACATGGCTAAAATGAACCAAGAAGTAGAAAAGGACTTCATGTTGGCCGCACTGATGACTCAGATGGATGAGTTGGCCAAAAAGATGGTGAAGATCAAAGTTCAGTGCAAGAGGAAGGATAAATATCTCCCTTCTCATGAGTGAAGAAGTCCCAAGGACAATAAGGTTAAACACATTGAAGGAATGCTCTCAACCATTCTTCGCAAGGTGACTGAGCAAGATAGAGGGCTAGATGAATTAAAAGAAAGCATTGAAGGGATGAACCGAATGATTTGGTCTCATTCCAGAGCTGTCCAGCTGCTCAAAAACCTTATGGGTCATGTGTTGCCTCATCTCCACTCGCAGAAAAATAGGGGGTTGCCTAGTGATAATATGGCTAACCCCAATAATGAAGCTTGAATGGTGACTTGTGTCGTGCCACGACGTTAACTAAGGCACTATTTTGGAGGCAACCCAAAACCTTTTAAATGCTTTAGTTTGCTTTTATAAATAATGGTGTGTTGGTTGTGCAGGTTTAAATGCAGAAAGTGTTTGGAAAGTGCAAAGTGGCGAGTAAAAAGGTCAATCGGCGTATCACTGAAGAGGTTGGCGTGCCTGACTTGACCCGCTGTTTGGCTCAATACAAGCTTAATTTAGAGCCCGTAAAACTCGACGAGCTTAAGAAGCAGTTCAGTGTGCCACCGACTAGGTCGGTGACCTCGATTCAAATCGCTATTTGGACCTTCACTTTGACTGAAGGTCTTGTAAAACTCGACGAGCCAAGTGACCACTCGGCATGTCGCTGATTGGATCAGCGAGTGCGACTAATGTTGCCGAATGGGCGCAAACTTGATGGTTTATAATGGCCAAGAGTCTTAGAATTTGAAATCCTTCACTTTCCCTCGCGTTTAATCTTCACAAACTCACACCAAGGTAGTATTTTCAATATTTTTATATTCCATTAGTATTTTAGTTGTTGATTGGTGATTGGAACTAGGATTTCTTTGCCGCCTAGCTTTTTCAATCGAGTTTTAATCGGCATATAAGGTTGGTTTCTGAATCCCGAGTTTACATTAAAAACATTTGTACTCACTTGCAATGATCATACTGTGTTGTTGTGTGTTGGGCCTCTCTGATAGAGTTAAAATGCTTAAATGTCAATTTTACTTTGAAAATTTTGCTCGTATTGTTTTAATTGTCGAATGCCCGTAATTTTTGTGCTTTTAAATAATTGAAACTGTATTAGGTTGTGGTTGTGTGTTGTTTAGATTGATTGGGTGAAGTTTGAGTAGCCCATGTTTGTGTTAAATGATGAAAACTGCTCAATGATAGAGCAGGTAACACCACTCTTAAGAGCAAATATCGTCAAATGGCCAAATTTGGAAAAACTGGGAAAAATCTTAGTATCCCGAGGTGAGGGGTAGTACGGGTCTTGTTTGAATTCCATTATTGCATGCTTTGATTTTTTTTCGGGCATTGTAGGGTTGAATTCAAGACAGTGGATTGAAAATGGGCACCTTGGGCCATTCGACGAGTTGGGTCGAGCACGCCGAATTACTCAGCGTTTCGCCTACTGTCTTCATCTCACATTTAATTCTGTGTTAAATTTGTGGTTTGAGTCTATTACTTTTGGTGAGAAGCCTGAGGTCGTCGAAAGCACTCTGCGACTCTCCGAAAGTACTCTTGATCGCTCTTTATTTACACCCCTATACTGTAACTTTCGGTGGAAAAACCTTTGCTCGCTGAAAGTAGTCGGCGATTTGCCAAAGGGCCTTCCTATCACTGACTTGCCATAATTCTTAAGCCAATCCCTTCGGCGAACCCGACTTAGCTGGCCAAAGAGGTTCGGTGACTCACCGAATGCATCGGCGAGTCTGTCTATAGTAGATTTTTTGGGCTTATGTTTGATTTTCTCCCAATTTGTTTTGATTTTTTGCAGATATGGTACTTACAAATCTAACCACACAACCTCAGAAGAAATCACATGGCATAACCATAAACGAGGGGGGGTCAAATCCTCCAAAGAGGAAAGGAGAAGAACTCCCACCAGGGGATAAAGGAAAAAGGAAGAAGAACATAGCTAGGAAAGGAGTAGCTATTGAAACCCAGGTGGAATTTTTTGAACCAGAAGATGAGGAGCCTTTGACTCATTGAAGGAGTAGACGCCAGGCTAGATCTCAATCCTTGCCCACCATAGTTTGTGCAACTGCTACCCCTCCTGAAACAGATTCAGTGCCAGCTCAGGCACCTCCAGTGGCCCCTGCACCCCCTATCATTCCTCCACCTAGACTATTGAATAGATTGAAAGGTGATGGGGTACGGACCATCGTAGATGAGAAGCTATTATCTATGGGGGGGCCTGGAAGGCAAACAGACCAATATTATGGACACCCTCCACTACTATGAGTTTGAGCACTTCACAAGGCCCCGAGGCCCTTACATTCCTTCCTGGGTCAGGGAATTTTACATAGCTTATGGGGAGTTGGTGCCCAAGAGCAAAAAGAAGGCAAGCGAGTTTAGAACGGTGAAATCGGTCATGGTCAGAGGCAAGGAAGTGGACGGCAGCAGAAAATATATAAACACTGTATTGGGTAGACCGCTGCATTCTGCACTTCCTTACAAGGGGTTGCCTATTGTTCAATCCCTAGATGACCTAAAGGTTTGGCTGGCTCCTCTGATATTTGACACCACCCCGAGGTAGATCGGGGTAGGGGCTTCTATTGAGAAGAGGGACATGAACATTGCTGCCAGGTTCTGGTTTGGCTTTATTAGCAGCACCATAATGCCACCCCAGAATGAGTCCAATTGGCGCCATTCGAAAGCATCTTGCCTTGGCTCTATCATGTCTAGGAGACACATCAATCTGCGACTACTGATTTCACAGGAGATGGCAATGAGAGCCAAATAGAAGCAGACTTCTCTGCCATTCCCAGTCCTGATCACTAAGCTATGCCGGTATGCTGGAGTACCTCGGGACACTCCGAGGGATATTGAGGTCACCCCTTCATCCTCCACTGACATCCGGCGTATTGAGGCCGAGTACATATAAGAGGAGGCTGATACGAGGAGAGCTATTCCAGTAGATATTTCTTCGGATGTTGATGTTGACTCATTACCTGCAGAGCCATCTTCGCCTACTCTGGTCTCTGGGCCTTCAGGTACATTCACTCCTTCCTCTTCTTCACAGGCCCCAAGTGCTTCCTCCTCCTCCCAACCTGTCAGGATTACTCAAGCAATGATCCTGAAAATGGGGCGTTTGGCCTAATCAGCTGATACACGAGCAACTCGACTTGAGAGATCCATTCTAGGGATGACCGAGACTGCCATACTTACTGTACTCACCCCTTTTCAGACTTCTATTGATGCGTTGACTGTGAGTGTCACATCTTGTGAGAGCAGGCAGGGGGAATCCTCCGAGGTAACGGTTTTGAAAGCTAAAGTAGCAGATCTGAGGAAGGACGTAGACAATATAAAGTCTACCCACTTTAGTTCATTAATAGGGAAGGCAGATGACTTGGACGCTCCTAAGATTCCGATCACCACTTAAGATGTACACAGAGATGTGACAACAGATGAGGTGTCGGATACAGAGACCGACGAAGAGCAAATAGTAGTACATGATGATGAGATTATAGAGAGCCGAGAAGAGAGCATATTTAGAGATTTTCCAGATCTTGTGAAGATAGTTGTGCAGTCGATGATCTAGACATCGCCGACTGAGATGTCCACAGCAGCTCCTACTATCTGGCACTACTATTCCCTCTGAGGTTACCCTAGGCACTGATGCCCATATTCAGAGTACCACACCAGGCACTGAGGCCCAGATAGATGGAGAGACTGCATAGACTTGATCCTTTCTTTACCTCCCTCTCTGTCTTACTTACTTTCACGTTTGGATACTTTATTTCATTTGCATTTGAGGACAAATACTTTTTAATTGTGGTGGGTGAGGCTCACCTTTTGTGTGCTATTTGTGATTCATGTTTTTGTGTATATATTTAGGCTGTTATGTTTAAAAATTATGTTTTATACACTGCTTTGTAGAGGTTTGAGCTTGTGGCTCCGTATTTTAAATTGCAAATGAATTTGACCCTTCCAAAAAAACTTTGCCACCCTTTGTGTGATTGAATGTGGCTGTTCTTGTGCAAAATTTGAGTCTCGATTACGATCAATACCAATGACTTGGATAGTGCTTATAATCGAACAAACATGAATGTGCGGCTACAATGAGGCCAAATGAAGTTGCATAGACAATATCTTAACTCTTTGCATCTCGTTGTGACTAGCCAATGTCTAATCGAGTCTCTTGTGATGATTGTTGCACACTAGAAAAAGAGTCTTGTTTGACTTATAGTGTCAATGCCTAGTGTGATGAGCTTACCTGTGAACTACGCATGATGGATCCTAGCATTTGCCCCGTTGGTCCGGTCAACTAAGTGATGCTATCTCTTGATATGATCTTAGGTAACTTCTAAGAATGTGAGCTAGTTTGATATATACCTCTTTTGTGGCATACCTTGTGAGTGTGTGAACCGCTTTTGAATACCCCTTGAGTCTTACCTTTCTTTGGAAGAAACTTGATGAAAACTAGACCTCTCTTAATCCACTACCTATAATCCTCTAGATTTGTGGTTGATTGAATAGCCAACTTAGGCCAAAAGCCTAAGCTGAGGGTGTGGTGAAAAGAAAAGGGAAAGTCAAGAAGTGCAAGCAAAGTCTCCTTTAACCCATGGTATTGAGAAAAATGGAACCCCTCCATATATATATATATATATATATAAGAGAGAGAGAGAAAAAGAGAAGAAAAGAATAAAAAAAGAAAGTTGTGGAATAAAGTACAAAAGAAATGAGGTTTCCAAACAATTAATGGAAAGTGAATAATGGGATGACTTATGAGCACTAGCAAAAATGATGAAGAGGAAAAGAAGTGTTGTGAATACCATATCTCATAAGGATAAAAGTCACTAAGCCTAAATGACCATACCTTTGCACTCAGCCCCATTACAAGCCTTGAAAAGACCTTTTTGATCTTGAGTGAGCTAAAACAAATGTTAATCAAAAAATACGAGCAAACCTATGGGTGGAAGTATGCATCGTGTTCATCTTTCTGAGTGTGAGCGTTGCATTAGATTCCAAAGCTTTAAATTGCAAGCCATTATGTGTGAATATGGAAACATTCCCTGTGTGAGGGCATTTGAACACTTTGGTTGAGCTTGAACTTGCCTTTGAAGAAAGTATTGTGAGCATGAGATTCTTTGATATTGGTGAGTCACAACTTGAATCTTTGAGTGCACATTTGATCTTTGCATAAGTAAATTGAATCTTGTTGTGTGCATTCATGATTGAGTTTTGTGTAGCACTATTTGAGATACCCTTTTTGAATGGCTGAACTTGAGTTTGCTTGAGGACAAGCAAAAGTTTAAGTTGGGGATGTTGATGAGTCCACAAATTGTACTCATTTAGGGCTATATTTTGATAGAATTAGTGTCCTCAAATGCATATTTTGTCTCAATATCTGATGAAATCCCTTAAGTTTTAGGTATTTGGAGTTGGAGGGAAAGCATGGACACTACTTAGCAAAAAGGAACAAAGGCAGTTGAAAGAATGAAGAAATTAAGATCTGAGAATCGCCGAACCCATTCGGCGAGTCGCCAAATGGTTTTATCCTCGCCTTTTCTTCCAGTGTGCTGAGCCCTGAAAGAAAGGATCAAATCAGCGGTGAAAAAAAGCAGTCGGCATGTCGCCGAGCAGTTTCGCGAAGTAATACTATGTCGCCCAATGATCCAAAACACGACGATGCTGAAGGATAGAGCAAGACAGCGATGAAACCTACCAAAGGGAAAATCACCGAGTTGATCGGCGATCTCGACTAACGGCGCCGAATGATCCGCTACACATAGATTTTTGAAAACTATAAATACTCATTGAGAGTTGTAGCTTAATATCATATTTTTAATATAGAATTTTTAACATAGAATTTTGAGTTCTAAGTTTGGAGAGGGTTTTGAAGAACTTGAAGATTCAAAGGGTTTTAACTCCAAGAATTTAGACTTGGGTCTTGTGGATTCTTCACTCTTGGCTTGTTCTGAGACTTAAATATTCATACCCATTTGAATGCAAACTCATATTGGTATAAATTTCTATCTCTTTTACATGTCTAGCTACCCCAATTCTTAGGGTGCGATTTTGTGAATATGGGTTAGATTATCTGTTGGATCTTGCTTTTTGATGATTTATTTGTTGTTTAGATGTTATTTCATTTAGTAGTTATGGTGGAACTTAATGATATTGTAGTTGCAAATATGATTTCACCTTTGTGTTTTTGGCTTGCTCAAGAGAGAGGTCATAAAACTAAGACTACTAAATTGATGGCCTGTGGGTTTGGGTCGACATGAGGTTCAGCTCGAGAGAGTAAACTCCAATCCTTCTCCCACACACTCAGCTCGAGAGAGTGAGTGGGCTAAGGTGGAGGTATTTCTTCATGTGGCAATTCGGTGTTCGAGAGAAATCGAGTTGATTCGGGGTAAGTTGCTCGAGAGAGAATTTACCCTCACTATAGTCTAGCCTAGTCACAAATATTCAACGAATTTTTTATCAAAAGCATGTACCCAATAGTTTAGTTTATCCCATATTCCTATCACATCCCAAGAATCCCATCTTCTTAATTAGTACTCTTTGCATTTTTGTTGTTTTTTTGTTTACTTATGACAAACCCCCATTGATAATTGACGCTTGCGTCACTCCTTAGATTTAACATTTTTATATTCGATAAAGTTTTTAGCTATGACTAATTAGAACTTAATTTTATTTTTCTATTAATTCTCAAAACCACTCCCTTGGGACTCTACCCCAACCCTTGGTCAGGTTACTTTACTATTGTACGATCGTAGACACTTGCATTGGAAGTTGTGTCTTGATTACGGAAACATCATGGTGCGGTGCGCCAAACCCCTGCCTAGAAAGCCAATGAATTTTCTTACTCGTTTTCTAACCCTAATTAACTTAGAATCGAATGGTTTCTTCCCCAATCACTTAGATTTGAATAACCAACAATAGTATACAAGAATCTGCTCAAAAACAACATTAAAACTCATGCGATTATCTCAAGAACACATCAAAATCTCAATAATCAAGATAATGAAAGAAACTTCAACAAAACCCATCAAGAACTCAAATTATTTACTTTCAAGAATGTAATTTTGCTGAATTAAATGATGATTGGTGCATGGGTGAACGAACCCAACACTATGTGAACTCACATACCTCATTAGGGATTAACCCATGGCGAAATCTATAACGAAACCTCAAGAACTTGATGAAATCTCCTATTTTCTCTTCTTGAACTCTTTTCTAAAAACCCTAGCGTGAATTGTAATTACGTAAACAGAATCAATTCATTTTAGACCCCTAATTAATTACTAAAACCGAAATAAATCTAATAGGGTAAGGAAAAGACAAACATACCCCTCTTAAATCTAGGTAACTTTCCTTAAATGGACAGCCCGACTTCAAACGGGCATATATCCCTCATACGAGCTCGAAAATTAGCAAACTCAGTGGCATTGGAAAGAGGATTCCAAGACCCTTCATTTTGTATCTTGTAGGCCACCTAACACATCATGTAATGAAAGTTATGGTCGTTTGCAATTGACCCAAAACTTATACTTAGCATAACTTGCCAAAATTTCCAAATTTACTCTTTCCCAAAATAGTTCTTTCTAATTCTAGTTATTTCTAAGGTGGGATGTTACAATATCTCCCCCTTGGAAACATTCATCCTCGAATGAGACCACTCTATGTAGATGAAGGGTGTAACATCTAACATTCAGTTCAAACATCCAACAA
This sequence comes from Solanum pinnatisectum, assembly GCA_035578085.1. Taxonomy (NCBI): domain Eukaryota; kingdom Viridiplantae; phylum Streptophyta; class Magnoliopsida; order Solanales; family Solanaceae; genus Solanum; species Solanum pinnatisectum. The sequence goes on from JAWPEI010000072.1 coordinate 222,240, forward strand.
GAAAATCTAACAAATTCAGTATATCAATTAAAAAGTACTAAGAAGAGAATTAGTACCTTGATCTGGAATTTCTCCGGACTCAAAGAGATGTAGATATCTCTTCTTCATATCTTCCTCATCTTCCCAAGTAGCTTCCTCAACAAACTAATTTCTCCATAATACCTTGACTGATGCTATCTCCTTGGTTCTCAACTTGCAAACCCGGCGGTCAAAAATTTGAACAGGAATCTCCTAATAAGATAAGTTATCCTTAATACCAATATCTCATCCTACTCCTCATGCCAGCAACCATCTCCAGAGCATAGTGGGAAAGTTGGGTGAACTTAAGACTATACTCATGAACACTCATAGATTCCTGCTTAAGAGTGAGGAATTCTCGTACCTTTCCTTTTCTAAGTTCACAGGGAAAGAAATGCCCCATGAAAGAACTTTCGAACACAACCCAGCTTAAAATCGGTGCACCCTCAGCTCTACCCTTCTTCCATCGGTCAAACCAGATCCTGGCAATACTCTTCAGTTGGTATGCAGCTAGTTCCACTCACTCAGCATCAGCAACTTGCTTAACCTCAAACACTTTCTGTAGTTCCTCTACAAAGTTTTCCGGATCCTCAGTGACATTTGAACAAGAGAAGCTTGGAGGATTCATCCTTAAGAACTCATGGATCCTAGAAGTATCAGCCACTTCCTGTCGATTCTCTCTCTATTCAACTTGATTAGTCACAGCTTGACTCAACATCCAAATAGCTTCCCGCAACTTACCATGGATGACCTCTCCTTGGGGTTGCACTTCAGGTGCATTAGGTACCCCTTGTTCCTCGACATTCCTCCTAGCAGGACGACCTCTGAACGCTCTTCATGGAGGCATATCTGAAAGATGCGCACAAGCACGAATTAGAAGAAACTTTTTAGATATAAACTCTATTACACGAAATGAGTATGAAAGAAGTGTGACATTTCCTAAATGTTGTAGCCTCCTAATTATAGATGTGGCACGCTTCACACTGATAACTAGGATTCTATAGACACGACTTCATAGATTCATTAGGACTCTTGAAATCTGTGCTCTGATACCAAATTTGTCACGCCTTGGGCCTATACCCTGGGCGGGACAGGCACTCGAGAACTATTGTTGGCCCCAAGCGAACCCTTAGCCTGCCTTAACTCTTAGTGGAAGACTTACTTATAATAAATGCACTTTAAAAGTAAATTGTAACTTAATGATAACTTAAAATGTTTTATAAATAAACATTCAACTAGCCAAAGTGGCAACTCACGTCTTTAAACATTAAATATTGAAAATACAAAAGACACATGAGCTAACAATATCTAACTGTCTATGAAGCCTCTAACAACTTATATGGACGCGGGACAAGACCCACGACATCCTAATAAACTAAAATGAGAAACAAACTAAAGAGGAGATCCTCCGAAAGCAAGGAGGCTCACCAACAATTCTAAAGCTCAATTGGATCAACGAAGCATTAGATGTTGATCTTGGTTATATGTATTTGTATCATAAAATGATGTAGGATAAATGGCATCAGTACATTAAATGTACGAGCATGCGAGGGGAATTCTAAAATAAGACATAAGCTTGAAAGGGAACTGAAGGAACTTACCTGGTCCCAACTCAACTCAACTCATTGCAATACAAAGTAGTAATATAAATGCAATATAAAGAAAAGCTTTAAAATATGTAGATAACAAATCAGTGTATTGAAAAATAAAACAATAACGTGGTTTGTATATGAAAATACAAGTAACTATGTGTATATAAGAATAAAAAATATCTCTGTGGGAGTATCTCTAACCGACAACCATCACTGTGAGCTATGTGATGATACATCGTCTTGCCTCACGCTGCCAGGGTCGTCCTATACCTTGCCGAGGGTATAGAACCTAACTATTAAGTAGATTCACTAGTCTATGCTAAAAGCATTAAGGAATCATCTAAAAAGTATGACCCTTTTCTAGCCATGTTGGCTACACGGTTTATGGAGACTTTGAATTATCTGAACTCAAACAATTCCCCATATTGGTGCTCAATACTACTCCCAAAATGTTACTAGCTCATATGTTTAAAAATATAACTCTTTCTGTGGTTTGAGATTGTTCCTCAAAAACTAGTTCAAAGGCTCTCTTGGAAATCGGTGTTTCATCTCCTATTTAAATGTGAAAACATTTACTCTTGGGAATACTTAATTTCCAAATATTATTTTGAAGAAAATTAACTTCACTCTTACTCTTACTCAACCCAATGCTCAAGTCTTAAAACAAGTTTAAAACATTTGTAAAAGACTTTTGAAAATGACTCTAAGAACTCTCCAGACTTGGCTCTTAACTTTCCTTGAATTTGAATTTATAGATTCAAGGTTATGATTCATGTTTATGGATGATATCATGATGTTTAGAAGTACCTTAAAGTGTAGAAATCAACTAGAAAAGATAGGTACGATTCGAGGGAACTCAAATGGAAAGAAGTGGGAAAGGGTAGAGGACCTGGCGACCCTAGCGTACTGAGTGGCGCAGGGCGCTAGAGCCTGAACTACAAAAGGCTGGTTGGGGTACACTCAGTGGTGCGGCGCCCTAGAGCCAAAACAATAGAGCCCTCTTTCTGGCGCACTGAGTGGTGTGGTGCGCCAAACCTCTGCCTAGAAAATCGATGAACTTTCTTACTCGTTTTCTAACCCCAATTTACCTATCATCGAGTGGTTTCTTCCCCAATTATTTAGATTTGAATACCCAATAATAGTATACAGGAATCTATTCAAAAACAACCTTAAACTCATGCGATTGATTATCTCAAGAACACATCAAAATCTCAATAATCAAGATAATGAAGGAAACTTCAACAAAACTCATCAAGAACTCAAATTCTTTACTTTCAAGAACGTAATTTCACACGTGGGTGAACGAACCCAACGCTATGTTAACTCAGAAACCTTGTTAGGAATTAACCCTTGGATAAATCTGCAATGAAACCTCAAGCACTTGACGAAATCTTGACCTTTCTCCTTTTTTCTCAAATATAAGGATCTTGCGGAAGTTGAGAGAAAATATGTGGAAGTGGGAGATGAGGGATGATTTTCCCTTTACTCCTCAATCTTATTTATAGACAAGTTTACCTGTCCTTTACTATTTATGATTGACCTTTACTATTCATGAACAGTAACTGACTCCTACTATTTACACATTAACTTAACCCTTACTATTTACATAATTGACATTTCACTATTTATGAATAGTGTCCTGTCGGTGACTCCAAATAAAAACAAACTACTTTAACTTTACAAAAAGAATTTAACTTTACAAAAAGAAGATTCCTACTTTTGACTAATAATATACATATTTGTCTTCTTCATATCTTTTTGTCGGCTGTCTTCATCAGGCTGCCGGATGTTTTGTTTTTAGTTTACTCCAGTTGTACGGTTGGAACTTGGTTATCTTCTCCTTGGCATTTTGAACATATGTGCTCTGAATATTTACTATTGATAGTTGTACAGTATCTAGTTAAAAGTGCTGGTGAAATAAAGTTTTTTCTGATAGCTCTTGTTGTTGGTATATTTTCTGGTTTAAGGAGACTTAGTATCCATTGCCGTATTTCTTCCATATCTCCTTCTCTTGTTTCTCTACAATTAGAGTATATCATAGTATTGTCTCTGCTATAATAGCTTCATATTGTATTGTTGTTTAAATAATTGTTTGTTAGTTCTGTCAGTATTGTAGCTATTCCAATAACTCTTTTGTTTGCATAAATATCTGGAATATCTACAATAGATATCTTATTTTGTTTTTCTATTTTTTCCGGTATTAGCATATCTCTAGTTAATCCTATCTTTATGACTTGTATAACCGGTTTTATTTCGTCATATAGTATCTCTGCAGTAGCTGTATAAAACTTAATAAAAAATAGTGTTCCTTTGGTAATTCTTTTGTAGGTTAAGAAAGCTTTGTATAGTTTTGGTATCTTTGAAATTTCATCTCCAGTAGCTGTGTATACGGTACTGAGTAATCCATAGTTATAACAAGTAGTAACTAAATTTATATTTGTGCCTGGTAGTGCTATTAGTTTGTTGTATCCCTGTAGGTGTTGGGTAATATAGTCTGTATTTGGTTCTTTTATATTTGTGGCTCTTGGGTTTTTATTCAAGTATGTTTGGATTTTGCAAATATTTTCTATATAGGTTCGGGTAATGTGGTTGTATGTATTCTTTTGTTGGGCTAAGTTGTTTTTATATGTAGTGGTTTGTGGAGTAGGTACGGATTTTTGTATTTTAGGTGCTATATATGGTTTGTCAAATAGTTTGTTCATATTTGTATTGATATAGCTTTTTTCTTCCTTAGTTTTTTCTGATGTACCTGCAGTTGTAATTACACAAACGTTATGGGTTTTATGGAGTTTCCCAACGTCTCCTTCTAGATCTGGAATTTTAACGTCTTCCGATCGACGTAGCTCCGCATATTTAACGTCATGCTGCTGACTGCTAGCTTGCTCTTTTAGCTTCTGTATCTCATCATCCATACTATCCACTTTTTTACAAAGTGTAGTTAGGAGGTTGAGTATTTGATCCATTGTATTTGTTTTTTCAGTATCTTTGTCTTGAGAGGTGATCTGCAATCACATTTTTGTCAGTTTTTATAATTTCAATTGTAAATGAAAAGTTCAATATATTTACTACCAGTCTTCTTATTTCTTTTGTTGTAACTGAATCTTGTACTTTTTTGGTTATCCACCATTTTACCTGTGTATTATCTGTTCTAACAATAAATTTGTTATATACAATATATGGCTCAAAAGCTAATAAACATTTATACAAGGCAAATAATTCTTTTCTATTTATTTCCCATTTTATTTGTGGGTCTGTATATGATCCAGAGTAATATCTACAGTGATGTTCTATTTTTTCATTTATATACTTATATTTTAACACTCCTCCGTAACTATGATCACTAGAGTCTGTTTCTACTATATAAGTGAATTGCCTATGTTCATCTGGAAAGTATAATTTTGGTAAATCTTTACACATGGTTTTAATTTTTCTGATATATTTTTTATCTTGTTCATCAAAGTAATATTCTATATCTTTCTTTAATTTTCTCTGTAATGGTTTTAAATTTTCTGCTAATTTTGGTATATATTCTCTTACTTGGTTAACTAATCCTAAAAATGATTGTAATTTTTTCTTAGTATCTAATAATTCTTCAGAATTAACTATTTTGTGTACAATATGTGTTTGCATTTTTATTCCATTTTTATCTATTTGTATTCCTAAAAATTCTATTTGATTTTTCATAATTTCAGCTTTCTTTTTTGATAAGCTAATTCCTGATATTTCTATAAGATGTATAAATTTTTCTAATAATTTCAAATGTTCTTCTTTTGTTCTTGAATATAATAATATGTCGTCTATATATACTACACAATTTTCTAGTTGGTTAAAATATATATCCATAAAATGTTGATATCTACCTGGTGCATTTTTATAGCCAAATGGTAAAACATTCCATTCGTAAAATCCTTGTGGTACAGTAAATGCTGTTAAATGTTTTGATTCGTCTTCTAGTTTTAGGTGGTAAAATCCTGATTCTGATCAAATTTGCTAAAGTAATTATATCCTTGTATTTGTCGTACTTTTAATATTTTATTAGGTATAGGGTAATTATATGTTTTAGTTTTTGCGTTTAGATTCCTATAATCAATAACCATTCTACTTTTTCCTCTTTTTTGTTCACTATGTTTATTTACTATAAATGCTGGACTATTATGTTTGCTATTGCTTTCTTGTATATACTTATTTTCTAATAATTCATTTATATGCATTTTAAATTCTGATTGGTCTTCAAAATTATATCTTAATGGTTTTTGTATTATTATACTATTCTCATCTATTAGTTCGATTTTTACTTTTGTTTTGTGTTTATCCCATCCTTGTAGTGGGTTTTCGTTATACAATGAGTTTAATTTATCATTTATTGCTTGTATTTTATCTACAGTGAATATTATAATTTCTATTTTATGATCATTATTTGTTATATTTTCTAATTTTTGGGTAATGTTTTCACTTCCTTTTATCCATGGTGTATTTTTTCTGATTTTATTATTAACTCTTTTCGCTCCTATTTTGTGATTACATATGGTAGTGAACCACCAATGCGTTTTTGTTATAGTATGTGGGTATAGTTTTTCTAAAAAAGGCATTCCTAATAATATATCTTTATTTGTAAATTCATAACTATAGATTTCATCTATTAATAATATTTTATCCCATATTTGTGCTTTTATATTTTTAGCTTTATGTGTTATCATGCTTCCTTCATTATTAAATCCTGTTACTATTAATGGTGTTTTTAATTTTTCCCATTCACTATCTGGTAGACAATTATGTTTACACATATTTGCTTCTGCTCCTGTGTCTATCATAGGTGTGTAATATCTATTATAGTATCCTTCTATAATTATTTTTGCTAAAATGTATATTTTTGTCATTTAAAGATGTTTAGTTTATCATATAATTGTTCTTTTAATAATTACTTTCTTGTTTTCATAAGTTATTGTTAGTTGTTTATCATCTATATTATATGGTTTAACTGTTTCTAGCCATTTTATTCCTAAAGTAATATTATTATTTCCTTGATGTATTTTAAATTTAATTTTTATTGGTATTCCTCCAATAATTAGTTCTTGTTCAGTAGTTTCTTCTATATTTACCAAAGCTCTAGGTAATTCTGTATTTATATTTTCTCCTGTAATTATTTCATGTTCTTTGACTAGTTCTCTTATAATTTGGTTTTCTATTTGTCCTGTATTTATAGTTATTAAATATTTTCTTTGGTCTAATATTCCTGTGATATAATATTGATATGGTTGTATTTCATTTTTGTTTTGCTCTAATGACCTAGGTATTAAGTAGCAATCTAATCTTCTAGATGTACTAGTTCTTGATGATGAAGGTGTATCACAGCTTAATCTTTTAGATGTACTTAATCTTTCTTTTACTATCTCTAAATCTTCTTCAAAATCTATTTCTTTATAACTGTAATCATTATTATCTATTACTGAGATTATTTTATCAAATGGATTTTCTATTTTGATTTTTTGAATCTTATTTTTTGCTGTTATTTTATGCTTTGTAGTTAATACATATAAATTTTTACATCTTGCTGTAAATATCTTACTTCCTGGTGCTAATTCTAATCCTGACATTTTCCAATATAGCACTAGTGATTTATCTATGTTTTTGTCTTCTATTGCTACTGAATAGTTTGCACTTATAATAAATTTAAATTTTTGATATATTAGATTTCCTCTAACTGCACTTATTATAATTTTTTTATAGGTTGAATTATTTTATCATCTGCTAAATATAATTCTATAGGTGTATCTATTCCTTCTCTAAAACATGCCTTTATTAATATTTCTGTTGCTCCTAAATGTACATATTTTATTGGATTTTTTGATTTTTAATCGTGGATTTCTTTATTAATTATTTTTTTATTTATGATAGGTATTTTAGCTTTACCTTTAATATATTTACAATCTATTACATGTTCTTTTTGGCTTACTACATAATATTCATCGTGTTGTAATTTGAATAAGTTTTTTAATCTAGGTACTTCTAATATTTTATCTATGCTTAAGTCTAGTTCTTTTCCTTTTATTTGTTCAAACATATTATTGTCAAATATTATCTTTTGTTCTGTATATTCATTATCTTGATATTCTTCTTTACTTATTATTTTTATATCATTTTCAGTCATAATAATCAGAAAATGACTCTATTTCTTCTTCTAATTCAATATCTGTGATTTCGTATATGCTATCTTCATTTTCTAATTCATAATCCAAATAATCTATCTGTTTGTATTTATCTTTTTCTATTATTACCTCTGTTATTTGTTTTTTCTTTAAATCTTTTGGTAATTTACAGTTTCTAGCTAAATGTCCTAGTTTTCCACAATTATAACATTTACATTCTGTTATATTTTTCTTAACTCTGTGTGGTCTTTTTTGTTTATAATTTTTTATATAATATCTTTTTCTTGGAATTTTATTCTTATATTTTATTTTGAAGCGTTTATACTTTTTTATCCTTTTCTTTTTATATGGATTCTTACATCCAAATTGAGGTGCTAATTTGCTTGTACAATATACTAGGTTTTTTACTAATATTTTTTCTAGTTTTAATTCTTCTTTATGTTTTTCACATAGTTTCATAAACCATTGTTGTAAGAATTTTATTCTAGCTCCTAGTGTATCTATTGTATTTGATTCTTCCCAATCTTTTATTATTTTTGAACTAAATGGTTCTGGTAATTTTGTGTAATATAATTTTCTTATTTCTTTACTTTTATCATTTGTATATATTCCTTTATAGTAATATTCTCTAAATGCACATGTATATTCATCTATGTAACTCATTTTACATATTGCTAATTTATTCATTAAATTTCTGTTTATTATTTTATCTTTCTGTTGTTCTTCTATTTCTGTTGTCATACTTCCAAATTCATTTCTAATTGATATTTCATATTTATTTAATATGTCTATTGCTGATGTTGCTATTTCATTATTAGGTTTTGTATTATTCCTTAGTGTTGCTAGGCTTGCTGGTGTTAAATTTTGTAACCATATTTTTACTGTTCCTATGAGTGTTCTTTCTATGTATCCTGGGGCATCTATTATTGATATCTTGTTGTCTATTAATTGCTTTGATATATAGCCTATCGATAATTGAATTGTTTTATTTGTATCTGCTACTCAGTCTAAATCTAAGAAATTATTTTGATCCGTAGTTTGTCTGGGTATCCAATTTTTATTCAATCTTTTATCCCATAAAGCTTTATCTCTATTTTCTTTTTCGTAAGTATAATATGTTGGAGTTGTATCCATTCGTGTTTTAGGATTTGAAGTACTAGGTTTTTCATCTAAATTTCCTACATTTATTTCTATATTTTTATCTTTTTCTATAAGGTCAGTATATGTTTCTGAATATGATTCATAATTATTTTCTGAAATATTATCATTTTCTTCTTCATTTATTTCATTTATTTCATTTATTTTTAATTCAGGTAATTCTTCTGTTTCTTCTAACATTGTCTTCATTCTTTCTATTTCTTGGTTTAACTTTAATTCTTCAGTTCTTTTCTTGTACTCTTCTTTTGCTTTTAATTTTTCTTCATATAGTTGTTTAAGTCTTTCTAATTCTTTTTGTAATTCTTGAATTCTAGTATCTTTTACTTCTTCTATCTGTTTAATTTCTTTTTTAGCTTGTTCTCTAATTTTTTCGATTTCCTTTTTTCTATCAATTTCTTCATTTTCTTTATTTAATCTTACCATAGTTGTTAGACTATCTTCTAATTTTGCTGATTCTTTATCTGGCATTAGGTATAATTGGGTTCCTATTTTTTTATATCTTCTTTCTAAGTTTGAATGTATTATTTTTATTTCTAGTCCATCTTGACTTTTATATATTTTTTCTTCTACAGCATATTCTTCTTTATTCATTATAAGTTATGTTGATATTTATATTCTAAGTGTTGTAATTGTAGATCTAATAAGAATATCGTTTTTCTTTGTGCTTTTATAGATTTTTGGCATACTCCTGCCCATATATTTTCTTCTAATCTATTTTGTCTGAATCGTAATTCTTGTTTTATTTCATTAATTTTTTCTAATAATTGTTCTCTATAAGTTTCATCCATTATAAAAATATTTTTTCATAATATTCCTGTTTCTTTATTATAAGAATTTGTATTTCTTTTATATTTTCTGAAATATATTCTAAGTACTCCATATCTTGGGTTCTTTGGTACGTTTTAATATTATTTATTAAAAGTTTATTTAGTAGTTCTAAATCTTCTATAGTTTGTAGCCAATATGTTAGATATTCGTAGTTTATCATTAATCTGAATATGAGTCATATAATTCATATATATTGTGGATAGTTAATTCCTGCCAATCTTGTTCTATGAGTTCCATTAGTTGGTCTAATTCTGTCATTTCTTCAATAATTAAAAGGTCATAAATTTTCTTTTTATGTCTATATTAAGTGTTTTAAGAATATATAAAATAAGTATTTTATAATTATAATCTTCATCTAGTAAGTATGTATTCATCATTTTCATGATTTCTAAACAAGTTTTATTCCTTCTAACCTTCTTGTTTGTTATTATCTATTATCAAATTATAGTAAAGTTATCCTAAATAAATTCTTTTGGTCACTACTATGATTTTCAGCCTCAATCAGTTACCCTAACAGCGCCTTCAACAAGTTCGTACTTCCCCTCAAACGGCTTCTCTTTTGCCTAACTGGGTTTCTGGTTTCGGATGGCATAGTCTGGGCTTACCTATTCTCAGCCTACCTTCGTTCATAGCAAACTACTTTGAATTTATTTAGTATAACAATACTATAATATGATAATAATCAAATAATAATCAAGAGATTATCAGGAATAATAAAGCTTAGTTGCTCATATTGGAATATGAAAATACCTCGGTTTGTAGATTTTCTGAAACTGATTCTTTCATAGTTTCTGGGTTGTTGTTAGATTTCTCCATTTAGATTTTTCCTTATCTAGCTCTGATACCAATATAAGGATCTTGCGGAAGTTGAGAGAAAATATGTGGAAGTGGGAGATGAGGGATGATTTTCCCTTTACTCCTCAATCTTATTTATAGACAAGTTTACCTGTCCTTTACTATTCATGATTGACCTTTACTATTCATGAACAGTAACTGAACTCTTTTCTAAAAAACCCTAGCGTCAATTGTAATTGCGTAAACTGAACCAATTCATTTTAGACCCCTAATTAATTATTAAAAATGAAATAAATCTTATAGGGTAAGGAAAAAACCAAAATACCCCTCTTAAATTCGGGTAACTTTCCTTAAATGGACAACCTGACTTCAAACGGGCATATATCCCTCATACGAGCTCAAAAATTAGCAAACTCGGTGCGTTGGAAATAGGATTCCAAGACCTTTTATTTGGTATCTTGTTGGCTACCTAACGCATCATGTACCAAAAGTTATGGTCGTTTGAAGTTGACCCAAAACTTATACTTAGCATAACTTGCCAAAATTTCCAAATTTACTCTTTCCCAAAATAGTTCTTTCTAATTCTAGTTCTTTCTAAGGCGGGATGTTACATAAGCATAATAAATCTCTTGTGATTGGTGAAAGACAAACCGATGTTAGTCATATTCGAGCAATACTTCCTCCTCAAAACCGAGTTCGTGTGTCATTCTTGACTTTGTAAAAATCTGTAAATCACAATAACATACAAGTGTGAGAATCATGTGTTAAACAATGCTATTTAATAGGTAGAAGTCAAAGAAAAGGGTTGGAAATTAATTTGGAACTAAAAATAAACATACTAAAAAATTTAACCCTCGCAGAAAAATAGTCTCAAATATTGCCAAAGCAAAGCCATTTTCTCTTAAGTGAACATTGCAAAAACAACAAGAAGATTGTTTATATGGAAATCGCATAAGCAAAGGGAGATCTCTTAAGAGAACATAGCTTTTGCAATGGCGAGTTTGCATTTACGAACAGTCACCCCCCTTCTACATCAACAACCAACTTCACTTCTCAATTTAGCACAAAATTTTAACTCTCCAGCAGTGTAAAATCAACAACAACCAAATAAGTAATCAAGAAACTCAATCATTTTGGCACAACAAGTTTCAAAAATTATTTTTGAGTTCTTTTGGGCATTTTATCAAACACATGGTTCCCAATATGTTTTCAACAATTATATCATGAAATGGATGCTAAAGACTTCCCCAAATACTCTAAATTAGGCACACACGTGCATTTAACAAATTAAGCAAAGAATACAGCCAACATAATCATAATTTTAAACCCCCCAAGTTAGAGAAGTTACTACCCACATAATACCCCCCACCCCACCCCAACATTCAATCAAGGCAAAATCAAATGTTCAAATGAAATTTACCAATTCAATAGAGTAAGAGTGAGAGAGACATACAGGATTTCAGTTGCACAATGAAGACCAAGAGTTTAAGAACAATTTGAGACAGCTGAGTGAGATAACAAGAAGTTATACCTTTTATTTTGGGTATTTTGCTTGTTTGGCTTCTATCTACTCCCTTTTTAAACTCTTACCTTTTCTTAAGAGATTATTGGTCTTTTTTGCGACCTTTCATTAAACATGGGGTTTTCTTAAGTGAGTGCCACTCCGCTTAAGCGATGTTCGCTTTTGCGAGAGGGGGTCGCTTTTGCGGACTTTGCTTAAGCTAACTATTGTTCGCTTTTGCGACTTCTGAGGCCCTTTTGGTAGGCTGCTCACTATGCATTTTAGTAAACTCAGGGGGTGGCTATTAGGTGTTTTGCCTAGTCTCATTGGGTGAGCCTGGGTGCCCAAAAAGCTTCCCAAGTCATATGTTGATGGGGTCTTAACATCCAATTTCATTTCCTCCAAGATTCACGCCTCCAAACCTGTTCAAATTAGTTTCAAAAACTCTAAAATCATAAGGCTTAGTCAAAAACAAAAATTAAACCTAATCTAAAATCAAAAACTCAAAACTAAACTAATTTGAAAATTGATGGGTTGTCTCCCATCAAGCGCACAATTTAATGTCGCAGCGCGACGCCGTGTGCATCACCCTTGTTTCCACTTAGAGGCAACGAACCTTCTCCCCAACTTTAGATCATATTCACTCCAAAGAGCATGAGGAATGCAAGAGAGAATCACACATTTCACCCGATCTCTCCACTTTGAAGACTTGTATCTATTACACAACTTTGTACTCCCTCCGTCCCATTTTATATGCCACCTTTTTACTTTGCACTTGCATTAAGAAATGATGTAACTTTACCCTTCTACCCTTATTTAATATTTTCTTAAGTCAACTTTATAATAAATGATGAATACATTTTCAAGATTAATTAACTACTCTATCAAGGGTATAATAGGGAAAATATGGTAATTTATGCATAAATTTTATAAAATGACAAGTATTGTGGTCCAGATATTTATAGAAGAGGATGACATATAAAATTGGACAGAGGGAGTATCATTCTTCCATTTTGGAACCTCTGGCAAGCCTAAGGATGAGAGGGTTGTTAGGCCACCTGAATATTGCCTTTCAGGATTGTTGGCCTTCAATAGTGTGACACCCTCAATTTCACTTGAACTAAAGATGCCATTTATGATCTTTTTGGCTTTTTCTTGCAGCTCTAGTATCATGCTATTTATTTCGACTTCTTGGATTGTTATTATTTTGGGTTTGTTAAACAAGATCAAGATATCTTCTATATCCACCTCAATATTTTCTCTTTCATTGGCGTTAAACAATTCAATCCCGAACATGAGTTGGATCGTCTCATCACGCCAAGCAAGGTACAAGTTGTGAGACTTTCTTTGCTCTTTTCAGCCATTGGAGAATGAAGAGTTTTCACCCTCACAGTTATTCTCACCTTAGCCCAACGAGTAGAAAGCCTAAACTCAAAGTGGACCATGTCATAGCACCGAGCTAGGTGCACTTTTCGATGACTTTCCATCACAAGGGAGAGTAGGTGTAGGGCATTGTTGCCCCAAACGAGTTTTTCATCCACAACCTAAGCCTCAATTGATTTATCACATTTGTTTCATCACAAGGACAAGTGTTGGTGTAGGGCAATACCAATCCCAAATATTTCATGATCAAAAAATTCCAAAGAAACAAAACAAAAGAAAATAAAGAACCTTATTCACAATCTAGATAGAAACAAGTACATTAGAAATCCTAAATCAATTCAATATGCAACATAGGAATTATTATTTATAATCTCAAACTACTCCTCAAAAACAATCCAAAGAGTAGGTGGTCATCGTCAATAAAAATATCCAACTAAGACTCGGGGTCGAATCCCACAGTGAACAACTTGTCAGCGATTGAAAAGATAGAGAACTAATAGCTATAATCTTGAATCTAAACACAACAATATATAAACAATTGTCAAATTAAGAAAATGGTTTAGTAACACAAACGAAGGTGTTGGGCAAAGAACAAATTAAGCAAAGGCTAATCAGGAATTGAAAAATTCAGGCTTCAACACTCACTCTACGATCCATTGCAATCTCAACACATGCTCATTCACTCATGGGTAGTCTAGGTAATCATAGTTTAATCCTAATCTCCTTTCTTTCTCAAAGGACTATTTCATGACATCTACTTTCAGTCTCAATAATGTAATTCAACAAAGCAACCCACTAGCTTAACTTAGACATCTCTTTCAAGCAAGCCTTTTTCACTTAACAATGAAACCTTAGATTTTCTCCTTTCGATCTCAAAATCAAGATTTAAAGCTAGAATGGGATTAACATCACATGTGCCACTCCACGGATTCTATTTTCAAGCAACCCACAAAGCTCGGACGATAGAATTGAGCGGGCACTCTCAATTAATAAATTCAAACATGGAGAATAGATTAAACCCAATTCATGAATGTGAAGAATGCAATCAAATACAAAAGCAATACGATGAGGAATCAAAGACCAAATGGGATTGCCTATCTCTAGCACAAAATTACAACCTCAATTAGCAATTACACCTACAATTCATGATATACAAAGTAAGGGAAAGAAGATAGGATAAATGATATTATCATTAGAAACACAATCTTCAAACCAAAAGATGAATTATGAGGCAACTTATCTTCAACGTCTCAGTCCAAAATTAAGAACAACAAGAAATTACTCTCAACTAAGAAGATGAGTTTTTCTCTCTTCAATAATCTCTATCTAGATTTTCAGATTGGATGATGAATGATGCTCCCATCTAAGCCTATTTTCTGAATTTGGATGCTTGAGAATTTCCCTATCTGGCCATGTCTCGATAGGTGGTCTCCGTAAAAGCGGCTGGGAGTTTGTAAAAGCGGATGCCGCAAAAGTGAACATCATGTCGCTTAAGCGAATTCTACCTTTCTTGACCAGTTCACAGAAGCGAACCCTGTATCATCGCTTAAGAAACCAGTTGACTTTGGTTGATTATTCGCAAAAGCAAACAACAACTCGTAGGTACGAGATCTAAGGATCAATTTCTGCCAGGTTCAGCTCCTTTTACACTTTTGTGCATCATTTTTCCTCCCAAAAACAAACACCTGAAATAAACATAATTCAATGGATAATTAACCTCTTTCTCTACTTGAGTACCACAAAATCACAAAAAAAAAAAAAAAAAAAAGAGCAAGAAATGAGTGCAAATCCATCACTCATCAAATATGAATTATGAGAGTTATGTATCTTCTAATGAGAAAGATGTTTATGATCTAGGGTAAATGTTGAGACAAGCATCATAAATTTGTGAAAGGTTTTCTCACATACATAGATAATCATGATAGGTGAAAGAATTTCTCACATACTTAGATAATCATGATAGGTGAAATGATTTCTCCCATATGCATGAATCATGGTTTAAAGGAGTTACTCTTATAAGACTTCATGATTTAATTGGTATTATGATTATTGTCTTTCCTAATGTCATGTTTTGATGATTGAATTTATCTATTCCATTGGGAATTAAATTAGCATTGAGAGTATTTTGCAGTGGATGCTCAAATAGAGTAGTCTTTAGTAGCAACCTCTAGTTCCTAACTACGTGCCCCTGCAGGAATTTTCTAAATGACCTAGAAAGTGGCTCCATAAATAGCATATGAATGAATCGTACGGCGTTTTACCTTGGCAATTAGAATTTCCCTTCTTTGTGTAGGTGTTACATCAGATTCTATGTTATAGATCACATAGTCTATTTTCGTTCAAATCCAATATCCCACAAAACGAACTAAGTTACTTCAAAGGTTTTTATGAAGTTTTTATCATGTTTCAAGATGCATTGAACATGTTCATGATTTATGGTTCTTCCTTAAATACTTTTCAAGAAGTTTTGTTTGGTCATGCATATCAT
Organism: Solanum pinnatisectum; assembly: GCA_035578085.1. NCBI lineage: Eukaryota > Viridiplantae > Streptophyta > Magnoliopsida > Solanales > Solanaceae > Solanum > Solanum pinnatisectum. Next base: position 238,149 of record JAWPEI010000072.1, read on the forward strand.
GTTTTCCCTGATGTCCCTTTATGATTATGTCTCATGTTTTATGTATATCCTCATACTTAGTACATTTCATGTATTAATACATATTTGTGCCTACATTGTGTTATAATATAGGGTTTGGCGCTGCTCCTCTTCCCGATCGTGGCTAGTTGACTATTGATCGACGAAGACCTAGTAAGTCCTCATGTTCTGAGGACCATGTCATCTTTACCATGTTTTCCTATGTCTTTATTTTTAGGATGTTGTACATGGTGTATGTGTTTTTCCCCGACTACTTCTTTTGATGTAATAGATCGACTTGTCAAGACTATGATTAGACTTCCGCGCTTATTTCAAACTCCTTTATGATACAAGCTTCCTACTTTAATTTCTCGTATGTTCAATTATATTGTGTCTTATGTACGACAAATGGTTTGTGTAGGACATTTTGGAGTCTTAAGTCCATGTCACATCCAGGGTATACTTTTGGTCGTGATAGCTGTTGATGCGAGCTAAAATTACTTATTTTTAATCATTATTTGTCTCACATTTAATATTTTTATTTGTCCTTTTTGAGAATGAATTTTATGAATTGTGCTTAATAGTGTATTTTATTTGTAAGATTAAAATGATGTGAATATGAAAAGATTTAGATCCAAAACGAATTAAAGATGATAGATTATAGAATGAAATGTGAGCTAAAAAATACATAGTTTTCATCATTATTTGTCTCATATTTAATATTTTTATTTGTCCTTTTTGCGCATGGATTTTATGAATGTTGCTTAATAGTGTTTTTTTTGTAGGATTAAAATGATGTGAATATAAAAGATTTAGACTCAAAACGAATTAAAGATGAAAGATTATAAAGGAAATCAACCAGACAATGTAATAGATTAAATTTAAACATTTGCCACGTGCTCCAATATGAAGACAAGAGCAGCAAATTGTTGATTGTTGAGCGGATGCCGGGACTGTGGCGCGGAGACCCAATTTCTTTGGATAAGGGTTTCTCAATTTATTTAGAACTCGATTATTTTATTTAAGATTTTTTATATTTATAAATAGTCTATAGGAATAATTCTTGAAGGGAGGAGGATATGATATAGAAAATAACCTTTGACTTGGAAAAAATGAAGAGCCGTCGTAGAGGCCGAAAAACTTTGATTTCATCTTTTTTTTTTTCTCTTTTATTATTTTTACATTTTTTATGTCAATGATTTGTTGTAATTGTTCCAAATATATGTGAATTTAAACTTCTTGCTATGGTAACTTATAAATGATTGTTTAGTGATTCTACATATGTGTTTATCATATTAGTAGTCCTTATATTCTTATATTACTATTTTAATGTTTGATCACCATTAGAATAAACCTATTGTATACTTTTGAACTTGGGAGAGGAATAGATGGATGGAACCAAAATACAAGGAGCATGATCTTTTATTGCTAAAACTAGAATTGATTTGCATCTAGGATAGGGATATACCTATGTGGCGTGATTGGTTCAAATACAGAAAAAGAACGTAATGTTCCATAAGCGATTCAATCTATCCATGTTCAACGATATAGTTAGACTGTCAACTGTGGTAGGCGGTTAGAGGTCAGAAGAGCATGACCATATTATCAATCCTGTGAATCAACAACTAGATAATTAAATAAGTTAATGAAATTGAGGCTAAACATAATTGTTAGTTTTGATTGATTCATTCATCCATTTTTAAGGACAAGCCATGGGTATTTGCCCTAAAACTTAGTTCAGTAGCTTCTGTAGGCCTTTATGGAAAAAAACAAACTTATGTCTATTTTGAACACAATAATATTAAGTTATATCATGAATGCTACAGCCTCTAATTGTTGAACTTTCAATTGATCTATTTGAGTCAATTAAGATTTTCAACTACTTTGTGTCAATAGTTATGCTTGAGGACAAGCAACAGTTCAAATTTGGGGATTTGATGAGTTGGTATTTTATCAACTTATTGATCTTATATTCATCAATTATTACTATATTTTAATATTAATTGCAGGGATTTTAGGTCCTAGTTCTCTTATGTGCATGTATTTTGTGGAAAAATGAAGTTTGAATGATTTCGATCTTAAAACAACTTAAGCATACCGGCGAAGGAACTGGCAGCTCAGAGAAGCCAACTGGCATCTCACCAGCTTTACTAGAATTAAATAGAATCAAGCACGGACAAATAACTGGCGCTGAAAAATTCATGATTAGTGTTCTGCTCATCCAAGCGCAAGTGTGGTAGTAGAACTAAAGGTTTAAGCAGTGCTGTGATTGAAATTTAACAAGTCCATATCACAATTTTGCTGGTCTAGCTCAAATCAATTCGTTTAGCTCAAGGAAAAAAATGTATTTGAAGGATAAAGTGTTTTCTTACGAAGGTTTAAGTATAGAATAACGATTTGTATGATTATGTACTATTATCTTCTTCCAAATTGAGAATATTGTAGAGAGTCTTCTTTTTTGGAAATTGTAGTGATAGAAAATAGCTAAGAACTTTCTTACCCGCTAAGAAAGCAAACTCATATTTGTGTACCTTGGTAAGATTGGATCTCACCGTTGTCTGTCCATTTTTGCTTGAAATGAAGTGCTCTTATTTGGATATATATTTCATTTCTTCATTCATGAGTAACTAAATTTATAGATATGTGTGTAAGTGCTAGATATGGGTAAAAAATTCAATAGGTGTTGATTAATTGGTTCTAAAATTGGTTGTTAAGTATGGATCTATTGGTATCATAAAGTTTTAATCTAAAATTCATTGGCTTCACAAACATTGGTTTAACTCTCTAAACTTTTTTGGCGTCAAAAAACAAAATGGGATTGGGTAAGACTTCATTGTGAGGACTTGATGAAATTAGTCGTTAGATTAGAGCTAGAAATAGTTTAATCAGGCTAATTTTTCATTAAAGGATATGAGTTAGGAATAGTCTATCCAATCAAGCAATATTTGGTGTTTTTTAGTAAGGATCTTGAAATTCGAAAGAATCCAAGAAATATACTTTTGATAGTTTAAGAGAATATTAAATATATCCTAGACCAAACACTATCCATGTGATAATCAATTTGGACTTGATTAATCTTTACCAAAAGTTTATGGGATATTTTGAGATGCCTTTTGAGAGAATTTAGTACCCTTTATATAGGCATAAACTAGGGTTTAGGATTGAATAGCCTCCAAGAATTCTAATAGAGTCCCAATTCAAATTGAACACGTCTTGTAGAGTCGACAAAATTTCAATGTCTACAACCAGATTTTAGATGATATTAGTGTTAAAATGACTGTAGATTGTTTTCTTCTACAGTTTACCAATTGGAATCTAATCTTAGAATTGTACAATTTGAATTTACCACATTTTAGTGGATGAACTATTGTCTATCTTTATTCTCTGTGTGTTTTATCGTGATATGTTTGGAACAAAATTAAGTTAATATTTCTATTTAGCTAATTGTATTATTAGTCTGTAACTATTTAATTTTTTTATTAATATCTCTATTTGGTTTGAGTTGTATATATCACGTAAAAGTTATTCAGTTTTGCAGAAGCTTTGTGTCCAACAAGTCAAACTTAATATGTATTATTAGGATTGTTTTATTTGTTGATTTGGGAATTGGTTAGCAAGTTGTAAAACCATCTAATATCATAATGTAAATATTCATGTTAGCATTTTATTTAAAATTTATGAAAATTATAAGATTATATTTTTAAAAAAAGTGGGTTGGGCCACCGCAAACAACAACCCACGTGGTAATGAATTGGGCTGACTATTTTACGATCCATCAAAATGATTAGTGGGCGCATTCGCATGGACTAGCCCATCCCATATTGACATTTCTACGTGAGGCCCTGTCAATTTTAGAGTGATCAGTTGACCAAATAAGGGCATGTAATTCATGTTAAATGAAAATTTGATAACCAAATAAGGGAGAGAGCAACCATTTCTTTTATTTCAATGCACAATACAGTAGAATACTATAATCCACATATCAAATTTTGCAATATCCTTATGTCCAAGAAACTTTCAAGTCCAATCCACAACTTTAATAACACAAATAATATCTCCTTATTTCAAATTTTGAACTGCAGCTATCCTTTTTCTTTTTGGCGTCATGCCATCATTTAAATTTTGCCCTCGTTTTAAAATATTTTTTCATATTTGATATTGGGCAAGCCTTGCCTTAACAGCCAAATCCTAACGATTATCATAACTTATGCAAAAGGAATATAGTAGAAAGTATGATCTATTCTCAAATTGAGGAAGAATTATGGAAAGAGTTAGATCAAACAGAGGTATACATGAACAAACTGGGGGACTAAAATTCCATCATATTGCACACACCCTAGTCGTTATCCATCTTGGTAATAAATATTCTTTTGTGTTATCTCCTAGCTATTGTTTTTTCAATTGATCCTTTCTAATTGTTCCCTAAATCCCCCCCCCCCCTCCCACAATATATATATATATATATATATATATATATATATATATATACGAACTCTATGCTAGTTTGTATTGAATTCGCACAAATATATAGCTCACATAGTCTATTGTCGATCCTTGTAATTTGATCCTAACCTCATAAGTAAGGTATTTTTTTTTGCACACAATTGCCTATGTCTTAAACGCAAGACATAGTTTAGTGTTATCGGCAATCCACTGTACCCAAATCATTTCTTTGTGCAACTCGTACAAAATAATTAAATATATTTTTATGTACCCAAGACTTTTTGGGTCCATTTGAGTTACTAAAATAAGGACTTCAAGGCTATGGGTGTTTTCCCTAAAACTTGTTTTAGTAGCTTCTCTAGGCCTTTATGAAAAGTTATTTTTATGTGTATTTTGAACACAATAATAATAAGTTATATATCATGAATGTTACAGCCTCTAATTGTTGTTCTTTGAGTTAACTTATTTGAATAATAAGTCAACTTAGATATTCCACAACTTTGTGCCAATAGTTTTGAGAGTTTACAAAAGAAATACAAGAAGAATTTTGAGAGGACATAGAAGGGGAAGACAAAATAAAAAATAAAACAAATTGTTTGATCGAGTTTTGAATGGTTCCTTTTTGAATCTATTGATAATAATTTTGAGTATTTAACTAACAATTCTGAAAAATCTGGTGAATTTATTCTCAATGGTTCAATAATGCGAGATGACAAAGTATTGAATAAATAGTCATATTCCATTTTTTATATACATTAACTAGATAATTTTGCTCGCGCTTCGCGCGGTAATCCATGACCTCATTAAGATTATGAACAATTATTTCTTAATATTCGAATATTAGAAATTTGGTATTGTCACATATATTAAGAACTTGAAAGATTATAAAATTCTTATTGTTTAATGAATTCTTATCTTCTTCATATTTTCAATTTAATATTTGTCCTTTGATATAATTGGCTTCTCAATATTGAATGATTTTTCATATATTAGTCAATTATCACTTTCTCTATTGTTTGGTATATGTGCATGCAAATAAGATACTCAATTTGATGGCTTATTATATTCATTCTTTAGCTAGTAGCAGCTAGTTTTCCTTACAGTTCTTCCATGTATTGTCCATAAACACCCCTAAATATGTCATAATAAATTTATCATGTGAGAGATATTAGCCTCTCGTATTCTCAAATGTGTGCTCCTTGATTATTTAGAGCTAGTATATCATAAAAAGATCTCATTAAGCTTTTAAAAACTTTTTAAATCATATTTTTAGAAACTGAAAATATTTGGAAATACAATATTTTTGAAAAAAAAGAACAACTAAAGAATTATGAAAAAACCAAGTCACATGTTTGTTATTCTTGAGGGCAACAACTAGAAAAATATAGGAAATAAAAATAATTGCAAGTAAATAGGAGAATCGAGAAAGGTAACAAGTAGCAGTAGTTTCAATAATTGAGACTCCCCAACATGTTTTTTGTATTGACCACTAACAAAGAATAGAAAAGTAGTAATTGAAACATTTAAACTGTTTTGAATAAAGAATGTGAAAGGTTAAGAAGCATATATGAAAAATACGTGATAACATTTATCTTTCTCTCTCTCTCTATATATATATATATAGACACACACACACATATCTTCTATATCTATCTATACTACTTTTTTTGATAATCAAAAAATCTGTCCGTGACCAACCCTTTAGATCAATCACAATCTTCCACACTCGGTGGATAATAGGTCCGCCCCTCTACCCTTCTCCACTTAAATACCAGGCTTTATTTTGTGTGGTGTGGGGCTTGAACATGCGATCTAAGCAACAAATCCTCCATCTATACAACTTTAAAAGCATGAATTCCCTAAGTTGAATGTTAAATTATTATAATATTCCCAACATAAAACATCCAATTTAGTATATCTTTTATATTTTTTATTATATTACATTTATCTATATATTTATATTATAAAATATATTAAAAGCATACACCTTTTCACATTGAAGAGTTGAACCTTTTTGAAAGAATTGAGACTTTTCAAAATGTTGTGACTTTTCCAAAGATTTGTGACTTCTCAATGAGTTGCGATCTTTTCAAAGGGTTTCAACTTTTCAAAAGGGTTCCAACTATTCCACATGGTTGTGACTTTTCTGAAGAATTGTAACTTTTTTTTAGGGTCGTGACTTTTCTAAAGAGTTATGACTTCTTGGATGAGTTGTGACCTTTCTGAAAGTTTTGACTTTCCTGAAGAGTTGTGCCTTTTACTGATAAGGCACGCTAAATACATGTTTTTACTACCTTTGTTGGCAATAAATAGAAGAGTCCACTCACATTTTTAAACTGAGATTTTTTTACGTTTTCCATTCTTCTTCCTCTTCTTCTTAAAACACTAAGTTTAGTACATATTCGATATTTATTCATATTATAGTATAAAATATAAAATATATTAAAAGAAAAGACCTTTTTACATTAAAGGATTGTGACTTTTTCAAATAATTGTGACTTTTTCGAAGGGTTATTACTTTTCCAATGAGTTGTGACTTTTTCAAAGAGTTGTGACTATTCCGAAGGATTGTGACTTTTATGATAATGCACAATAAGCACTTGTTCATACTATCCTTTGTTGGCTATATATAGAGGGGATGTCTCACATTCTTAAACCACAAATTTCTAAGTTTTCTAATCTTCTTTTTTTTAACACCCGATTTAGTACATATTTTATATTTCATACTATATTTTTTTTAAACAATTTTATGGACCATTAGTCCTATTAATTGATTATTACAAATATGCTGGATAAGTATTAATCCCAAAAAGTATTAGAAGGGATACAAGAGTTGAAGAAACGAGTTTAAAGGTTAAAATAAAATAGAGGTAAAAAATCAAAAAGTAAGAAGGAAACATAAAAGTAAATTCCTGAATTCTAAGGGTGTCACGTAGGTAGGCCTAAGACTCTTATATATATATATATATATATATATATACTAGTATATGGGCACGTGCGTTGCACATGCACTCCATAACGATGAATATGAACTATTAAAAAATCACATAATTTCTTTTAAAATAGTATTTGAGTTACAATAAAAATATGAAAAGTAAAAGGGAAAAGGGTCTGAAAAATACTCCAACTTTGGTCGAAATTGATGTTACGATACCAAACTTTGAAAAGGACCTTTTACCCCCCCTATACTATTTAATATTGTATTTTAAAGGTATATATGTGTCTACGTGGACATTATAAATATTGCATCATTTTAAATAGTAATGTTTCCACGTGGGCACATATATACCTTTAAAATACACTATTAAATAGTGCATGGGGGGTAAAAGGTCCTCCATAAAGTTTGGTGTCGTAACAACAATTTCGGCCAAAGTTGAAGTATTTTTCAGACCATTTTTCCAAAGTAAAATGATAAATGTTTGTAGTGTATAGTTAATTCATAGAAGAATCTTTTTTGCATTTAGTCCTCCCCTTATTATAATTTTGATATACAAATTTTATATTTGTTTTAAAAGACAAAATAAAGTAGCAAAAACAAACATAGAGGCACACTACCTTATGATTAACTTCCTTAAAATGTCTTTCTTGTTTCATAGAATAGAGTAAAAATATTGAAATTCTTCCTTAAAACGTCTCTCTTGTTTCATAGAATAGAGTAAAAATGTTGAAATTAAATTAATAGTTATAGGATACACATTTCAAGAAGATAAACTATTTGACATTAATTAGTAAAAGATGAAATTCTCCTTCTCATTAAGTAGAATGCAATTAAGTAATTCAAATTTATAAATAAGGAAACTTAATTAGAAGAAAATAACTAAAGAATTAAAGTGCAACGATTGGTATTTAAATTCTGCAATTATATAATTAAAATATTAATTTTTAATTAAATAAAACAGATTATAATTTAGTGGAGAGCCAAAATGATAATATTAATATTTTTACAATTAAAAGTTTGTTAAAATATATTTTACATTTTTTGTTAAAAATATAATAGGGGCAATATTTGGTCAGAGGTTAAAAGATCTTCTAACTTCTTAAGCATTTTGCTGTATCATTTTTTTGACTTTGGGATTTGGATCTCATGGACAATTTTAATAAAAATTATCTAAAAAATAAAGATTTTATCTACAAGCACATGTAAAAATAATTCTTTACAAATATTTAAAATTTAAGGTGCAAAAAATGTAATTATTAATAATTTGAAATTAGACTATCTTGTAGGCAATAATTGTTTGTTTTTACATGTCTTGTACACTATTTTTATGATTCTATTTGTTTTATTTTCTATAGCAAAAAATACACCCTTCAATCAAATACATTTTTAAAACGAAATTACAAATACAAAGAAAAAAAATATCATATATTGGAGCAAGTTTAGCACAAGGCTACCAACAAAAATAGAAAAATTCTAAGACAATCTTTTTCTTGCTTTTTATTGATAATGCAAATTGAAACAAAGCTATAGTAATAAACATTCAACCTTTGACCATAAAAAAAGAGTTAAAAGTTTTGGAAGACAAGCTTTTTGGATCAACTTTCACACGATCTGAAAAAAAATGGAAAAAAACTCCGTCTATATCAATATTCTACTCTTGGAGTGACTCAACATAATGCTTCCAGAAATTGGAACCGGAAATAAGATAAAAGAATTAAAAAAAATAGTTAACGAAAGTGACATTCAACTACATAAATGGAGTGGTCTTATCATAGTTCTAATCTCGGCAAATAAGTAAAAAAACAAACACATCAAGCTCCGATATTCTAGTAATTAAAGTGTTATTCATCCCTATAATCACATTATGCCTTGTAATAGTGACACAAATTCTTTTGTCTTGAAATTTTCTTCACTTGATTAAAGCTTCTCTAGGCTTCCACACACAAAAATTGTATCACATATAAATCTTTCTATGAAAATACTATCGAAAGACTTGTATTTATAGGAAAAAATATAGCTTTGGAATATGAAGATTCCCTTAGAAAGCTGAAAGGTCAAGTATTACGAAAATTAAAGACAGATATTAATTAAGAACATAAATTAATTTGGAAGATGAAACACATACATGTATCTATTTAAAGGGATAGCTTTTATTTTTATTTTCTATTTAATTTACTCACATTTTTACCAACTAAAAATATAATAGAAATTCTACTATTTACTATTTAATTAATTAAATATTTTAATAACATTTGAATTTAGCATAAGGGTAAAATGGTAATTCAACTTTTTTACTTTAGAGCTTCCCACTTATAATAATATATGATATGATGATGATAATGTGTATCATCGATAGTGAAAGACTTTAAATAAGAGGACTTGCTGAGACATCATTTAATTCAAATAATTTATTCTTCATATTTATTTTATCAAAGTCCAAAAGATGTGCTTTTGAGTTTCTATTAAATTTATCAAGTACACAACTAATTCAATAAGATACATAACATTTGTATTGTGTATGCATACACCTTGTATAAGAGAAAACACCCGAAATTGATGAATAAAATGTTTATATTTATTTTTGAACAGATAAATAAAAAATATCTTATTCTCTTTTAATGGATCTATTATTTGTGGATTCACGTCTAAGATAATGAAAAAGTTAAGAGTAAAACGAAGAATTAATAATAAAATGTACTAAGAGTTAGAATTAAATCTTTTTGGTTGTAGGACTAAAAAACTATTACAATTCATCTTTGGATAATAAAATATTCTTGACAGTGTACTCACTTGAAAACAAAAGCGAATAATCATGAATAAGCTTATTTAGGTAGTTCACCTGCGTGGGTGATTTACCTAGTTTTCGGAGATTTGTACTCTCTCTGTTCACAGTTCATCTACCATCACTTCTTCCATTGAGGAAACCTTTGTACCACTACCTGTACATATTATAGGAACACCAGTACCTTATGAGACAACAATTCATTTTTACTTGTTTATTGGACTCAACAACATTTCATAGTATAATAAATTGTTGGCTAAATATATAATTTTGATACCTTTCCAGAGTTTTTCTTATTTCCAACTATAGTTTGGCAAGCCAATCTCCATGACTCAGGTTTCTGCACAATTATGAAAACTGAATGAGCAACTCTGCACAATATGTATTATTAACCATTATAACTATCTTCACAACAACAGAGAGTTTTTACTCTAAATTGGTAACAACTTGGTGTTATAACATACAAATCAATCACAAAAATTTGATATTGTGAAGAAAAGTTAACAATGTGACAGGGGTTACAGAAGAGAAGTTAAAAGCATAGGCTTGTAGATCGCATACCTTTTTTAGGTACCGGAGTTCTGTATTTGTTCTCTCATTCAGTACATCCTTTCCTTGTATAATCTGTGTCACAAGGAAGAAAATTGGTATGCAACATAGAAAGAATGAACAAATATGGGAAGTTATACAGTTAATATCTCTAAGACTAACAAGTTTTGCCAGCTATTATAAGGTAACATCTAAGCTCACTACCAATCGTTCAGCGGCAGATACGCCAAATCGTGATGTATAGACCAATTTTATTTTAACATCTAATTAAAATGTGCTGCAGTAAAGATTGATGCACTATTCATCTAAGATGTAAGAGAAAAAGCGTAAAATGCTAAGTCTCAACCAATAGAACCAGCAAATAATTTTGTTTAGATACTTATGTTATCAGTGAACTTTCCTAAATGTATGTCATCCACATAAAAAAATTTCTAACAAGCTAACAGGACCAATCCCAAAGAGAACGTCTTGCTAGAGTTTCTAGCCTGAAAGTTGTGGATGTCTCGATTTACAATTTCCACTTCTGGTCCATTTGAGCATATTTATTGAACAACTTTGAGCATAATCCTTGACTTGAAGGTCCGGAGTTGTTGGGAGTCGTTACCCACGATACCAACTTCTCTTAGAAGAAGAAGAAGTGACACTTTAATGGAAGTTTTATATATTTCCCTCCCCTGAATGTTGTTTATCGTTGTACTTACAGTGTGTCGAAGTTGTAACTCTAAGCAAAGATATGATTTATGTAGGTTATTACAAGTTAATGAATATATGTAAAATGATCGCTACACTTCTATCAACTGTTGATGTATTTCATATTTCAATGTCTAGTGAAAAGAAAAAAGAATTTCTAAAGAATGTTGATTATGTATGATTACTAACAACTGACTTATACCTCCACAATACAAGTACCACAACTTCCACCGCCTCCACAATTCATCACCTTTCCCTGCCAAAAGGTAGACGCAGTACTGTTCAAGATCAAAAACAGGTGCAATGTAACAATAAAACATACAGATTGAAAAAAGCTGAATCTTTTATTTGCTTGAAATTCCATAGCATTATATTTCCTATATGTTCAAATTTCAACCCATTACTTTCTTTGCTATAACATATTCTTATGCAAACAAATCATAGAGGAGAAGATGATGATGTATTCAAGCAGTTGTTGATCTTCGATAAAGCATCTGTACATTCTTATAAAACATTTTAAAAGATGTTGATTAGTAATTGTTGAGTCCTATCGTAAAATGAGCAAAGCTTGTAACAAATGAAATACAATTTCAATCACCTAATTGTTTACAAAAACTTCATTACTATCTACATCATACTAGTCTATATCTATAGATTGAAAGAAGACAATGCTATTGTGATTGACTTAGTCCCAAGCAATTTTGTTGAATTCATGAATGGTTACTCAACTTATAGTAGTTAACCATTAAAGTCACTCAACTTTATTTTGTTTTTGAATAGTTATCTAAATTTGCTTAGTTAGCTTTCCTGGTCATCATACTTCCCTGGTAATTTTAGTTGGAAATACAATTATGATTAGCTAGCAGCTCAATATATTTTTAGGAAAACAATATTTAAAATATAGATTTATTTTACGGTTATCATTACTCTTATTTAGAAGTGGGAGCATGTAAGGACGAAGAAGGGCAAATAGGTAATTCTAATGTTAACTTTGGGGTAAATTTGTAAATTAACTTTTCACATGTGTATCCAGTTTATGCTGTAGATTTGTTCTATCACTGGCTTTTGCTCTTCGTCAGATCCTGATGATCGTTTTGGATCTCAGTTTTGCCTCAAATTTTTCTTCGGTGTTGTTGTAATCGTTGGTTACACTAAGTTTTAGTTCCCTTTCTCCCCCAATTTTTCGGTAATGTGTCCAACTCTTGAAAAGAACCTACAATGGTAGCTTTTTCCATTATTCTTTGGATTCTTAGGTTGCGTATCATAAACTGTATGTAATTTCCCATGCATGTTTGAAAATAGAAATAAATATGTATATAACTTTGATGTACAGAGGTTTTTGTGGTGATTTTACCGAGTCCAGGTGTGCTCTAAAGTCTAATAACAACGAGCATAGCTCTCACTTCGAATCGGCTTTAAACTCTTTCCCATCTTATTTTCTTTGACTGCTTCAAATCTGCTTCTGGTAAGTCTCTAAGTCTTTTGTTTTAATTGCTCTGGTATTTTTATTCGTTATCTTTACTGGTGGTTAACGATCTTTCTCCTTCACTCTTTCAATATCGGATCTCTCTTCGAAATGTCAATCTTAATCTATCTTTGCTTAACTATTGTTTCTTGTAATCAAGAACCATTTGAAAAAATAAAAGTTAAATTCTTAGGCGTAAAATTTCTATATTCAGTACAAGAAAAGATGCAATATTGTTTGTTTGAATCATAAAAATCCACAAGTTCATGAAATGTCCTGTTTGTTTGAATTATAAAAATCCCAAGTTCACGTGAATGTCCTGTTTGTTCGAATCATTTTCAAGATAAAGGATGATAAGCTAAGAATTATTTCAAGTTGTGCTCATATACTTCACATTGATTGGTTTTCATATCTTCTATGAGGTTGCTGGAGATCTTGGTAATTTGCAGTCTCTACTGCGAAGAGGAAAAATGACTATTTTGTGAACTCTCTTTGTTCATGATTACTGTTTATTCCTAAGTTTATTTCAATTTAAGACAATATTAGCTATTCATAGTCTCATCAGCCTTTGCTATGAAGATTGAAGCTTGAATGGTTTGTCGTTCTTTAAGTTTTCACTTTCTTCTTTTGTTTAATTCAATGGACAACTCCCTAAGGAGCTCAAGATATCTTTTTTTTCAGTTTTGACTCGATATTTGAACTTAAGAATAACTTGTGTCGGTTCATTGATGTCAGAAATAATTGAAATTCTTTGAACTTTATTTCAGCCTTCCCAAACTAAAACAGAGGTGTACAACTACTATATTTGATGTGGAGTATCTTAATTAGATGTGTGTTTTTCTTTCATATGTGAATCTTGATATTTAAGGTGCAGTTATTTTGAAGTGTCGTGTCTTGATTATTCTTTGTAATGATTTTTCTTGGCTATAGCAGGGAACTTTTCTTTGCATGAATTAGTGAAAAATATTGATTATTAAGTCTCTGTATTAAGTTACAGTTCATGTTGTAAATCCTTCTACTGATTACCATTTTGTTGAAGTGCTTAGTTATAACAGGGGACCTTAATTTGGTATGTAAGATTTGAAGAAGAAAGATGAGTTCAACCATGCAAGGGTTGCTATTGAAGAGCAATACAAATGACATTTACCTGAGAAAATTACTAAATGAGGAGTATGCATAAGAGCAATTTCAAGTTTATCACCCTTCTAGCATTGATGTAAGTTGTTCTACTTGGAGTAAGTCATTAGTTGCTATCAGCAAGAGGCTAATGAATTTTTAAATTTCCCAACTACCATAAAAAAAAAAAAAAGTAAAATCTTTCAGCTCAGGCCATTTTGAGGCATATTTCAGATCCTACATTAACTACATGTAAAATAAGTACTACTCACTTGGCCTTGAAATGATATGTATTATTGATCATGTTTTATTTTTTTGTACCCAGTAATCAAGACTATCAGTAAACTAGATGAAATGAGAAAAATAAGCTACAACATGCTTTGATCTGGCAAGAGACGCTCAAGTTATTGATGTTAGAGGAAAGATTAATGGCAGAGTGAATCTGAGTCCATATACTCCATCCCTCTGTATCATCATCTTTGGTTTACCTAAAAGTGTTCATTATAGTTTTATTAGATTTAGAAATTACAATGTCCAAGTGCGGTAATTTATATAGCACCAAGTGCTGACGATTTTACTTGGTAAAACAAAGTACAAACTAAAGTTCTAATCTTTAGCAGGACAAAAGAAAAAATATGTCCATGATATCTTAAGATTGCTTTCTATTAAGAGTAGCCAAAGAGTAAAAGAAAAAATATGCACATGATATCTTAAGATTGCTTTCTATTAAGTAGCCAAAGAGTTGATCCAATTTTATTTCCCTTTTTTTTTTGACCTATTTTGGTCAATATAATCGTAAGTTCAAAAATAAATTCTCATTCATCCTTTTTCTTTCTATTAAGAGTAGTCAAAGGTGCTTTTGGATTAGTTAGAACATGTATGACAAGTACAATGAAAGTTAAATGATAAAAAAACTACTTTCTTCTATCTAGATCTTATGATATTATCATCGGGATATAAATTTTTAATCTGCGGAAATTGTGAAGATCTTTCTTGACCAATCCCTTTGACACTCATTCTTCAGGAATAAGGAAGAGTATTTTTAAGTTTGAATTTGTTCATTTAGAATCTAATTTCTTCTGCTTCATATTTATTTAATATGAATATTATCCCTCTCTTTTTTGTTGATACATTTAACATAAATTTGCCCCACTATTTCTGGTGTGGCGCCTTTTCAGTAATTTGCAGGAATAACAGATTACATTTTCTGGGCACTGAATAGACAGGTTCTAATAGCAAATTGATGAACAATTTATCATTTAATCTCATATGAAGTGAAAGGATTCTTAGCTTTTGATTTGTGATGAACCTGAATGAAATAGGACTTCATATGTGGTATTGAGGTTTTCTATTTCTCTCAACTTTACCTGAAGTTTGCCTTGCAAAGTTTTCTCAAACTTTAGCCTAATTATGCCCTCATTTTCATTCTCGGGCTAATTAAAATTTCATTTATAAAAAACTATCGTAATTGGTTCATCTTCATCTATTTCGATTTAGTAAATTAGTGATCTACCAACAAAGGTGTTTGTATGCAGTTAATGAAAACACATACTGCCTTTTCTATTCTCTTCAAGTCTTTTTCCTATCATCTTCTTCCTCTATTTTTTTCAGCTACATCTATCTCACTCAACTTCTATTTCTCCTTTTCAGATTTTTACTTCTTAACCTCTTTATAGTTTGTGAGTTCCCAATTTTGAGTTCATTTCAAACGAACACAGGGTGTTCTTTTTAAATTTAGGTGCCATAATCCCTCAATGTCTTCTCATATGTGTCTTTGCATTTTTGTGATGTTTGAGTTAACTGTAAGAGTGGTTTAAGGAAATATGGATTATATAAGAGGAGAAAATAGAGTTGCAGCTAATGGTTCATCTCTGGCACAGATTCATTTCACAAGCTGTCCCTTTTTGTTAAAATTAACTTGTGACCTGAACTAATTCCTTTGATTTTGCTAAATCTAAACAGGAAACAGCATTTTACAACTACTATCTTGCTTTGGTGATTATGAGGGACAACCCCAGAAAATTATGCTATTGGCGTCCCATTATTTGAATGAGCAAACCTTGCCAAAATTGTGGTAAGAACAGAATCGTCTCTGGCAGCAACATAAAATTGTTTATATGACTCTTGAATTACCAAAACTTGATCTTTGATGGGTTGTAAAAGAGCATGTTACGTCTTGGAAGATAAGACAACATGTAATGACTGCCGGAATATATACTTGACATGTAATCAACTCAACAAATTTTTTATACGTACTTCTAAGGTAATGTTGTAATACTAAAATGATGTTTTTCATTTCATATTGGGCCCGTGCTTGCACGAGCATTCCCATCTAGTTCTTAATAAGGGTGAGTTTTTTCGGACAACCAAAAGGGTAGCTCGGTAATTTCCTGTTTCTTTGCCACGTGGTTCAACGCCCACTGAATACGATCCACGCGTTGCATCTTCATCTTCCACTTGAAAAACTTCCCTTGATGTTCCATGGAAACAACAGATTCATTTTGTGCCCAAATTCAGAGATGGACGTTTCATTCCAATTCCTCAAAGATTTGCCCCTTCGAACAAAAAGGTACACATCCTTTCTCTGCGTTGGGCTGAGGCATTCAGATGAATCAACTCTGACGTTCTGACTGATTTCATTTTTTTTGGGTTATCATTCATGAGATTCTTTTATTAATCCTTAAGTTCTTCAAGTGGTACATACTATGTTAATCATGCTTATAACTGTGCATTTGTGTAAGTTTTGCCAAGCGTCACTGTAGTTGGACCTATTTCATAAATTAATACTTTTTGGAGATTCTTTAATTGGTTGAAAATCATTCACTTAATTCTGCTACATAGAGTTGTACAGTTATGAAGGATTTGGGTGGATTTTGTTGTCAATTAAATTTTTTGTATAATTAATCTGATGTTTGATACATTTGCATCTCTAATATTTTCTTATGGTATGCCGGTGACAATGTTTTCAAAAATTAGAAGGAAGTTGATGGAGCACTATGATGCTAAATTTTTATACTATGCTCTCAACTACTGATTTTTGGTTAACTTTTCCCTCTGATAAGTATATCTGATATTTGCTCTTTGTTTGTTACAAAGTTCTGAGTGTTCCGATGGGATTATCACCTTGATTTCCTAATTATCATTCTATATACTATATATGATACAATTTTGTACTATTTCAAGTTCAGTTTATATTTACTTACTTGATATCAGCTATTTTATAACGACAATATTGACAAATACTCCATGTCATCGAAAAACAAGTATTGCCAACTATTGCATTGAAAGTGCACACTCAACTTCTTAAATCCATGTTTTTGGTAGAAAACTGAATATTATTCTCGCCTTTGCAGTATAATACAAGATGAATATACGTGTTGATGTGTATTTGAGCTAAGAAAGGTCTATCTATTTAAACCTTTTGGAGGTACAGAAAGCTGTCACTCATGCATATAGAGCCAACTTGCGTAATTGTTTATTGATGTGTAGTTTGCCAAATATCAGATCCATTTTGAACCACAAATACATAGAGCAAATAATTTGATGTACTACAATTTTCGCTAGAAAGTTGAAACCTTCTCTGTTACTTCTGTAGCAGTGCTCTGAATTACAGTACCATAGATGGGAATATTAATATTTATATTACTAAAATGATTCCAAAATCATGCTCCTATTTTGATTGTCTGGTGAAGATTCTAAATTAGACAACGATTAATTCATAATTTTGTTTCATAGTCTTAACAGTTGATCCACATGATTTATAAGTTATGTGTTTCATTAGTTGTAAATCTCATGTCGCACACTGTGTCCCTCCTACACAATCAATTAATCTTCACACCTTTTATCTCAAATATATATTCCTTCCTATTCTTTAAAGCAGTTATAAACACATGAAGAAGCATAGGCATTAAGTATCCTTTGTGCTTGCCTACTTATGAATGCATCTTTTCACGTTTAATATCTAAAATGGCTGTTACTACATTGTCATTTCTTAGGAAGATTCTAAAGTAGTAAAGGCTGGTGTTTTATCATGGAAACATGGCATGAATTACTTTATACGTTAGACTATTGTCGTGTTTATATTTGATAAGAACAAGAGGCAAGCCAATTGGTAAAAAACATATCATATATTAGTCTTCTTATTCGTTAAACCATGAGAGACCAGTTATAATAAGGTGATATGAATAGTTTTTCTACAGCTTAGAGAAAGAAGAAGTTGATTTGTAATCAACACTATGGGGTGCTTCAGATAACTATGTCAAAGAGATAAGGATAAGCTAAGTGTTTCCAATGCACTATGAAAAAAGAATGGAATAGAAGGGGCCTAACCAGTCCTTTCTTGCTCCTGTTGAGGGATAGAACTCTTCCAATGAAGTAGGTGATACATCCGCGTGTTGCTAATGGTATATGTTGTCTTTGATAGGAGACAGAAATTAATGGTATATGTTGTCTTTGATAGGAGACAGAAATTAATGATTCAGATCTCACCAGCCTCTTACAATAGGGGCTTTTTCCCAGAGTTGGTTTCCTTCATGTTGGTAGTGGTATATGTTGTCTTCGATAGGAGGCAGAAATTTTGATTAAATTCTATTACTCTATCCATACCAATTATTAGAAATGGCCAACGCAGAGTAAGTCTGAGAAACAATTTTAAGGAGATAAGTCATTCAGGTGTGAGCAGAGACATATTTTAACTGAAGGTAGGAATCTGTTAAAAGTTGTCTTATATTCCCTAAAGCTAGATCCTCCTCCTTTAAGATAGTTATTTTTATTTCAATTCTGAAGATTCAGAGTTCTCTTGTATTCGTTAAAATCTCCATAATTTGCTTTTGCGGATCTTTTATCATTGTCCTCACTCCCTAGAGTACTGTTCAGTGTTGAGAGCTTTCTCATCGTTCTAATAGAGTATTATAACATATATCACTTACACCACACCTGAATTGATTATACTTTTAAATACTTGCAAGTGTTGTAATAGGCTACTTGATGATCTTAGCCTTTGTTTTCAACTTCTTATCTGTAACTTGCAAATTCATATCTCAAGATTTGAATCTTCTCGGTAAGGGTTGATTTGTTGTCCCCTCCAAGCTTATATTCAATAATTTTTCTGACAAATTTACAGTAGAAATTGAACATACAACTGCATATGTACACCTAATTCTTTTTTATGGTCCTAGCGTTTGTGACTACTGATAGTCACCATCTCCTGTTTTAGGTTCAATGAAAAAATTAGGAAATAATTGAACATGTTACTTGTTACCACGTCGTGTCGTATCTCAATAAGAAAATTAGGAGTAGCTGCACATGGTAACTCTTTGGTTATATAATGTCAGCCGTAGCTTGGTTCTGAAATTGAATTGGTTCTAATGTTGTCTTCCGACTTAATGTGTTGTCCAGACACAACTTATGCTCTGCCTGCAACTTTTACTTGGGAAAAAAAAATGGATATTTCTATGATAGAGTTTTTATTGGTCTCTTGACTTTACTTTTGTTTGATCGGCCAATTCCAAGTTATAATTTTAACGTGGACTCATGAAATGAAATTTAGTTTTTGTATTTACAGGTATGAATTAGTAGAAGAGTGAGATTAAAGTAAAAGAATAGAAAAGCGAAGTCACTCACATATGCAGCATACAACTCTATCTTATTCTCTGACATGATGTTCCTCAGCAACTTCTCACCACTTACTGCTTTTGTTTTATCCATAGGATAGTTGCCATTTTCATCTGGTTTTGGCTGCAACAAAGTAATATTGATTAACAAAACAAACAAGTTGAAAGGCCTAAATATTCTTGTGCAGGTACGTACCCCAATGAACTCTAGTTCAATTTCAGGTTTTGTTGTGGTTGTGCAATATATACAAGTCGGTATTCTTTTAGTAAGAGAAATGAGGGGTTTATGGTGTTTTTTGGTGAACTCCGGTGGCCGGAATGTTATCTTTGCAGCCATCAATCATCTACCCAACATTCTCTACTCTACAATCTCTTTATCACTCACTTGTGGCTCCAAACTTTCTCAAATTTTATCCACTTCCTTCAATTCTAAAAAAAAAAACATATTCAAATGCCACGTATTCTCCAATAGAATTGTTCAACTCACCACCCAAACAAAAAAGACAACAAAAATACATAATTTAGAATTACTCCCTTGGTCTATCAATACTTGTTTAGTATACTTTAAATAGATGTTTAACAATATTTGTCCATTTTATAAAATCAATGAATAATTTTACACTTAATTCCTAATATATTCTTATGATTAATTATAGTCATTTGCCTATTACACTTTTCAAGAATTATTACTTTATAGTCAAATGTAAAGTAATTCAGGAATGTCCCTATTACAGTTCATACCCCTTTCAGTTTAAGCCTAATTCATCCCACTCCTATTTATATTTAGATTCAATTCACTTTGGTCAACTATTTTGTCTTATTATTAATTATTTTTGTTTTTGTCCTATCATTAATTATATGTGTTCTTTCTCATTTATTATTTTTATTTTATTTTGTATTTTTTTCATTAATTTTTTTTTATCCATTATTAGAAATACTATTTGATAATATTTGTGTTCTTTCTTTCTTGGTGAGTTTATCTTCTTTTAATTTTTTTCTCTCTTTCTATATTTTTTACCTTTAAAAGAAAATAAAATAAATTACTTTTGTTCTTTTCTTATATTTATTATTTATTTCTCTCTTTTATTCTTTTCTCATTTATGATTTTTATTGTTTTATTAATACTACCGTTTATTAGAGATGCCATTTGGTAACATTTTCATTACTTTTATTTTTTTATTAGTTTACCTTTTCCTTTCATGTTCTATATTTTACCTTTTTAGAAAAATAAAATAAATTTTTTTGTTCATTAACTTTGTTCTTTCTCATATATTATTTTAATTTTCTCTTTTATTATTTCTCATTTGTTTTCATTTTATCCATTATTAGAGATATCATTTGATAATATTTTTATTATTCTTTCCTCCTTTTTTTATTAGTTTATCTTCTTTAATTTTTTCTCTCTATAGATATTTTTACCTTTTTAAGAAAATAAAATTAATATAAGAATTTCAAATATTAATGATCTAATTTTAGATTAATTAAAAATATAACAAAATAACTAAACTACAATAATAAATAAATTATAAAAATAGCATAGTCAACTAGCTTGCTTATCAAAATCTGATAGAAAAATATAAAATTATTATTTTTACTTATTTTTAGATTAATAAAAATAAAATAATAAATAAATCACAATAATAAATAATTAATCATGACTAAGGAATGTCTCATTAAAGGACTAGATCAAACCTTTATGATACCATGAGAGTATATAAATATATTGTGACTGGTTTTATTGGGGACTTGAGCAAACCTCAATGATACCATAAAAGTATGTGCATAACTACAATGCAGCGACTTCATGAAGGTCTCAAAACAGGATTAAAGCAATCCTCATGAATAGGGGTGTTCACGGGTCGGTTTGGATCGGTTATTGATCAAAATCAAAATCAAATCAACTTAATCGGTTTTAAAATTATCAAAACCAAATCAAACCAAATATAATATACATTTATCGGTTTGGTGGTTATCGATTTCGGGTTTGGTTTGGGTCGGTTATTCGGTTTATTAACCATACAAAAAAATAAAAGAAGCTATTCATTCAAAATGTGAAAAAAGTGACAACAATTCATTCAAAATGAAAAATAGTTAGAATGACTTAAATTACCGAACTTTCGATCACTGAATTTACTATCAATAAAGCTTTAAAATTCACTATATTGGCCTAGAAGGAAGAGACAATAACATTTTTAGTCCCACAAAGAATTGTCATAAACACTCATATACATGAAATCAATAAGATAAATGTTTTCACCTTGGGCATTTTTGCTTTCAATAAGTAAATTATAAAGAAATTTTAATGAAAACATATATAAGACCTTTAAAATTTTTTATAAAAACAATATATGAAGTATGTATATTAATAAAATATATGTATATGATTCATCGGTTTGGTTCGGTTATTTCTTCGGTTTTTTGGAATAAAACCATAACCAAGCCAAATGCTATCGGTTTTCAAAAATCTAAAACCAAACCAAACCAAACCCAAATAAAATTGGTTTTAGTTTATCGGTTTGGTTTGGTTTTTCGGTTTGGATCGATTTTTATTCAAACCGTGAACACCCCTACTCATGAATGATACCATGATAATAAATAGATATATTTTGATGACATATGAAAGTTTCATTGAAAAATTGAAGTAAACATCAATGATACAATGAAAGTATATAGATATATTGTCATAGTATTATGAAGGTTTCATCGAAGGACTCGAGTAAACCTCAATTAACCATGAACATATATAGATATATTGTGATGGTATCATACATAATTTGAGGAATGGTACTAATTATATGAAACAATTCCTAATGATAACATGTCAGTATATGTTATTTTGTGATGGTATTATTGAGAAACTATGAGTTCCTCCGTTGAAGGACTGCTCATACTGTTATGGTTTCATTAAGGAACTATTAGTTTTGTAAATAAATGAATGAATGATACCTTAGTGCTACCACAATAGTATACTTATATATAATGATGGTATCATACTTGATCTGAAGAGTGTTACAAATTCTATAAAATAGTCCTTAATGATACCAAGTTTGTATGTGATAATTATGATGATATCATTGATAAATATGAGTTCCTCCCTTGAAAGACTGTTTATTAGTTGATAATACCAACACATTATATATGTTGGTTGTATATGAATGAATGTATGAAATCTTAATGATACCATAACGATATATGTATATATTGTTAAAGTATCATTAATAAATGAGTAATATTGTGAATGAACGAAGAAATAAAACTCTTGTGCTACCACAATAGTATATTCAAATATTCTAATAGTATCATACATGATCTGAGAAGTGTTACTAATTATATGAAACAATATTTAATGATACTATGTCAATATATGATGGTATCATGGAGGTGTCACTAAATGATTGAAAGACACATCAATTATACCATGAATATATATAGATATACTGTGGGTGGTATCATTACGGATTAAATCAAATCTCAATGATACCATATTAGTATATAAATATAATGTGATCGTATCATGGAGGTTTCACTAATGTATTGAAGCATACATCAATGATACCATGAAAGTGTATAAATATATTGTGATTAGAGCTGTAAAAAAGGGTTGGATATGGCAAACAATGGTGTTGTTTCAATAACATTAGCAAAAAATCTAGTGTAATTAACATGTATCTCGCATATCAAATACGCGAGCGAGATAAGAGAGTGACAAGCAAGATGGGAGGGAGGCGAGTATGCAATATTTGTCTTGTATCCTAGATACATGCGAATCTACTTGGATAGAGTGTATCAAGAACAAATGAACTTGATTTTGAGTCCATTTATTTCGAGATATATGCATCTGAAAGTATCGAAATCTACTAAGATTCATAATATTACAACATAGTGTGTATTTAAGTAATTAGATTATATACTAGTGAGATTATTGTTAGTTTGAATAAAAAGTTTTGGCCCATGGGCCGACCCTGATCCGACCCCAATAAAGCCTCAAGGGCCAAGGGCTTATATGGACTGGATTTATAAGCACTAATTTTAAATAGGCTTGAAAAATCTATCTCAACCCTACTCCAATAATGGGTTGGGTTGGGCCGGCCCCATGGGCTAAGCTCGTTTTGTCTGCTCTAACAGTGATAGTATCATTACAGACCAAGCAAATAAAAAAATTCAGAAATAAAAAAATGAAAAGAAAATTAACTGAAATAAAAAAAAATAAAATAAAAAAGGACCAAAAATATGAAATTAAATTTTGGTGAAAAAATAAAGAATATTATGATTTGAAAAAAAAATGAATGAAAAGGGAAGAAAATAAATAAAAAATAAAAAATAATTAAAAAAAAAGGAGAAAAGAAAAGCAAAGGAACATAAAATAAAGAAAATAAAAAATAAAGAATTAAAATGAAAAATAATAATAATAGGAACCAATAAAAGAAAAAAGGGGAAAAATGAGAAAAATAAAAGAAGGAAACAAAGAAGTAGAGAAAATAAATAAATAAATAAAGAAATATATGAGAAAAAATAAAAAAATAAAAGAAAAAAAACAGTATGTAAAATAAAAATGAGCATGAATTAGATTATTGAGTAAAAAGAAAATACAGGATAAAGTATTTTGGAAAAAATAAATGAACAAAAATACATAAAAATAAAAAAATGCGAAAACAAAGAAATAGAAAAAAAAAAAAAAAAAGAATGAAGAAATAAACGAGAGGATAAAAGAAGAAGAAAGGAAGTGTATGAAATAAATATTTAGTATAAATTTGATTATAGCTTAAAAGAAAAAGAAAAAAAAATAATTTTAAGAAATTTAAATGAACAAAGAAACATAAAAAGAAAAAAAAAAGAAAAGAAAAAGTAGAGAAAAAAAAAAAGCAAAAGAATTAAGAATGACCTAAATAACTAAAGTTCCAAGGAAAAGGGGTATTTATTGTAGTTATTTAGGGGCATAAATGTAAAAGGGTATATGTTTGTAATTAGTTTACTTTTATAGAGCATATGCTTAGTTTCTAAAAAAAATAAATAGCCCAAGTTAGACTACAAATCTTATTTGGATGGGCTTATTGTCACAAGTTAGTAATTGTAATTTATAATTTTTGGTCTATTTTACCTTTTAAATTTTAAAATATTTTTTATTTTACACAAATATAATAAAAGTCATTTAAAATTATTTTGCCTTAAAAACACTTCAAATAAGCTAATCAAAACATGTTCTTCTTCTCTTTGGGAAACAAAGTTCTTGTCCCCAACTAAATTCTTTTTAGGACATGTTCGGAAAGTCACTCTAATAATTGAATTTGGTGTAATTACACTATCAATTATATTTGGTTGGTCATGCAATTGCTTGGCCAACACTTATTTAGTGTTATTGTCAGCAAGGGTACCTGCACTCTCTAATTCTCAGGGAGGGTTTGTGATTTGTGAATAACTGGTAATTACATGGTGTAATTACAACCTGATTACCTTTTAATTTCTTTTTTTTTTAATTATTTTTAAAATTTATTATAAGTTCTATTATTTTAAATTCTTTTTTATTTTTGTTCTTCAAAAAATCTATTTTTTTATTTTATATTATTTATATTTCATTTCCTATTCTCAACCTTTACTTCTTTTGATTCCATGCAATTTTTTGTATTTTATCTATTTTATTTATTTATTTATTCTATGTTTATCTTTTTCATTAGTTTATTTTTGCTAGTATTCTAATTTTTTAATTGAAGAAAAATTCATTATTAAATAAGGTTATAGATTTACAATTTTCTTTTTTTTATTTCAAATAACATTTATATATGTTATGTTGAAATTTGACATAAAAGTATTACATTAAATTTCTTTTCAAATTTAGAACTGATGTTATATTTTCAATTTCATTTGTTCTAGTAGTATTGACTTTATACTTTACATTGCAAGTCATTTATTTTTTAGTTAGACTCTATAGATTATCATTTGGTCAAATATTCATAATTTATGACCTTATATTTATAATATTAATCTTTTTGTAAACATGTATTTTATGATGCTCATAGAAATCTTGTACTTTTAGTTTTTATTATTAATTTAATTAATATATACTAATTTGAAAAACACAAATAATTTTTTTTAAAAAATAATATTATTTAAGAACATATGTTTGTTGATTAATATATTTTCAAAAGATAATATATTTAAAGTATTTGATTCATTATTATTTATAATTGCCCGATCATAGGTGTACTGTATTAGATTAGTTGAAGTCTCCCATTTGTCTATTATAAATTTTTAATTTTAGATGATTAACTTTTATTCATAAAATTAAATATAACCTTATGATTGCAATTATGCAACCAAAAAATACATTTGTAATTACACTATGACAAACAAAAAGGTCAATGTAATTACTGAAGTGTGAAATTACTAGGGTGGTAGCTATTATCCTAGTAATTACACAAATTCTACAAACAAACCCTTACTCTTGTGTGTTTATGGAAGAATTTTATTTGTAAAAAGATTTGTTCATGTTGTGTATATTGGCTTCTTATTTGAAGAAGAGACTTAGCTGGTTTTAGGAGAAAATTAACTCCCACTTTTGCACCCTTTTTCCCTCTTTTGTATGTGTAGTAATTTCTCTACAACTCAAATTTTATGGATACTTATCTCTTCTTGGTCGGTCGCTTTGGGTCAAATCACATGAGCGAACCATGATGGCACGATCCAAAGTACATTCTAGGTGTAACATGACGTATAGAACCCAGAGAGGCCAAGAACAATCTTATATCAATAAAGAGTTTAAAAAAACTGGAAGTCTACATAGGTTTCAAGAAGCCATCTAATACATTATAAGAAAAGTGAACGAGACGTAACCCATACATCACATACAAAGTCTGAACAACTGAAAATAAAGATAGTCATAAAAGTGTCTTGGTCCTCGAAACATGAGGACTCACCAATCTTTAAAAGCCAATAGATTCAACTAGCCACGAGTATGAGAGGTAGGAACATCAGATCTTACATAAGTGAAACAATGTGAGCACAAGTATGCATTAGTACATGAAATGTAGTAAGTATGATAACAATGAATAAGAGTTATAAATCATGCTAAAAAGGACTTTACATGACACAACGACCAAGCTTAATCGTAGGATAACAAGTTAGAAAATATAAGCCATAATCATGGTTAATGCAAGCTAAACATCTTTAAAACACTTGTGAGATGCTTTAGAAAGTAACCTTAGTTCATTATTGTGGAAAGTGTACCATATAACCGACATAGACCATGTGTGCTATAACATTGAATCTACTGTCTATCCCACACCGAATAGAGATGTCCTTACTTGCCAAGGTAAGAACCATACATTTGAGCTAAAGTAGATCCACTAGCTTATGTCTATGTAAGACAAACCTATGGTGGAACATAGTTATGAGATAGAGATATTGCTACTAGAAATCCGACCTCTACTAATGGGAGAGTTCCCATCTCAATATCCTCTCAGTGCTAAGAGTAAATCCTACAAAATAATCATTAATCATATTTATCTTATTACCCATGGAAATACACAATAAAGTAACCAATCCAAGTTAGCATTTAGAATAGCTCCTAAATCTTGGTTCAACTTAGGTGAGAAAACATTTCAACCATATGAATCCTTTATGTGAGAATGACCTTGCACAACAATAACAACAACAACATTGATGCTTTACTCTCAAAGCAACCTTAAATCATTTATGTCAATTCCAAGGAAAGAACATGCATATCTTCATAAATTCGTTCCATAGTTCAAAAGCTTAATCATGTGTTCATAGTCTAAAATTCATGGATCATGCATGGGTTTATATGAATTTAACTCCAAAACATGTAATTACTTCAATTCATGCATAGATAGATAGAATACAATCTATTTGATTAAAATTGAAAAGAACCAATGAAGATTGAATAAAATCCTAACTTGAATTGAGAATCTATCTTTACAAAAATTGGATATTTTAGGAACTCTATGAAGGAAAGAACTCCATAGGTGAATATTAACATACCTTAGATTTCAAAGACCAATTGCTATGGTGAATTTGAGTTCTTGAAGCCAAACCCTAGGTTTATCCTTCCTTAGTTCTTAATAATATTTTAGGGGTGATCTTGGAGAGAATTTAATAATTTAGGGGACTAATTGTAATGACCCTCCTAGTCATTTCGGTGTCTTGCCTTCTGTGTGTCGTTAGAGCGTTCCTATAGCAACCCCAAGTCATTTATGACTTGCTAGGATTGACAGTTCGGTCACCTGGTCGTTCATTTGGTTATTGTGCCAGTTTTAGTGTTTTTTTGGAGCTTATGAATTTTGAACGATCAGTTTTGATCAAAAGTTCAAGAAGATGACATCGGAATCCAATTCTGACGATTCCATCAGCTCCAGAAGGGCCATTTTAGGCTAGTAGCATGGTCGGCATGACTCCCGAGGTTTTCAGTGTGAGTCGGTGCGATTAGGCGTTTTAACTTTAAGTTTAAGCCTAAGTTTGACTTTAGTCAACGTTCTGAGTAAGCGCACTCGGATGAGAATTCCGTCAGCACGGTCAGCTCTGGAATGTTGATTTTGGTCTAGATTGACCCTTCTTTTGTGTTTTGAGGTTTTCGATATTTTTCCGAGCCCTTCTGTGGTTTTTGACTTAAAATGACATTTGGGTGTGGGACCCACTTTTTGTCAAGCTGACCTCGTATGGAAATTTTGACTATGCCATTGAGTCCGGAATATCAGATTTGGTATGGTTGCATATCTCGTTTGCGTGCACAGGGTTACGAACGGGTTCAGAATGCCCCGCTGGAGTTTTTTAGTTGCTGAAAATCTGGTGAATTATGCAGAAAATTCAGCAACTGGTCTAAATCTTTTAAAGGGCATAACTCTCTCATTTCAAGTCCAAATTCAGTGATTCAAAGGTTCATCTTGTGGGGTTTTTCGCAAGGAACGTGTTGGTGAGCTCAGAAACTGATTTGGGGGGTCTCCATTTGAGGTAAATTTCGTAAAATACCTGCTGCTGCAACCTTTTTTTGTGAGGTTGGTTTGGAATTTTTGAGACTTGTTTTCCCAGTCATTTTAGGTCCGATTTCAGTGATTCTTGAGGCTATCTTGAGTGTTTTTTCGAAGAGAACATTGTGGTGTTGTCGGAATTCACTGTAGATATCTCATTTCTGGTAAATTTACTGATTCAACTGCTGTCCCATTTCTAGTTCAAGAGAAAATTCGGGTTTTGGTTGCTTGTTGATATTCTGATGTTCCCGAGCCCCGAATTGTGTCCCATTTTGGGACATGAGCTCGGGGAACTGATTGGGACCTACTTTTGGGATTAATTCCAGAATTTCCAGCGCGGGTCTCACTTTTTCCGTTTTGACCCCGAAATTGACCCATCTCCGTTTGTTGTGATTTTGGTGTCTAAATGACCGTACTAACATTGTGATCCTATATTTGATAGAGTGACAACATTCAAAGGTCGTTTGGAAAGGAAAAGCTCCGGCAAAGTGATTTGGAGCACGCGCGATCGACCTTAAGGTAGGCTACGGCTTACCTTCTATTAGATTGAGCTTAATTGTGTAAAAGCATGTCGATTGGAGTGAATTGGGGTCGGGTACCAGTTTCCTACTTTACTTTGATTAGATACCTTATGTTAGGATTGATTGGGCATATTTCGGGTGTAGTATCATGTTAATCGGTTTAGTAGAGTTGCATGCTTATGTGCTAAATGTTATTGTATGCTTGTATGCTATGTGTTGTATATTTGTTCGTCCTTAACCGTAAGCATGATGTCCTTAGTCTAGGTTAGGCTATCATTGCCTTAGACTTATGAACCGTGTGGGCTGGATAACCTCGACTTTCTGCCGACGTCGTTCAGATGACTTAGCTCCTTGTAGACTGGAGCAGCAGACTTGAGTCTGATAGTTGAGCCTTACATTTGGCGTTATTGTTGCTTGCTGCACTTCTGTATCTTCTCCCTCTAATTTTACGGTTTTAACGCTTTCTCGAAGGTTCGGTGCATCACTAGAGGCGTGGGATTGAGATAGTATAGGCTTCGAGCCTTTTCTGCGATTTCTTAGAGTGGACAGCGTTCCATGGTGGTTATTGTTGGATTGGATCCTATTGGAGATACCATCCCCCGGGCCTCTCTTTCTAGCTAGGCTGGGAGTGTGCTGCTGGCTGGGTGTCCTCGGGTCGCTCTTTCTAGCTGGGCTGGGAGCTAACTGCATGGTAGGATGACTTGCGATATCAACCTCATCCTCGGGTCCCTCTTTCTAGCTGGGCTGGGAGTGGACTGTTTGGTAGGGTGCCCCCTAGGGTCACTCTTTCTAGCTGGGCTGGGAGTGCACTGCTGGCTAGGTGGAGTCTGATGGATTATCTTGGTTACTTTGGGTTGGGAGCCTGGTTTTCTTCTTTCTCAGTAGATTTAGCTTTTTTGTGTACCTGTCGAGCTTATGGGGGTTCGTTCAGGTTTTATATAAACTTGTGCAAGAGTGTACCTTCTGGGATTATGGGGGTTCAGTTAAGTTTAGTTTAGTTGTACTTAGTTTATTTTTGGTATGTTCGTGTGCTTTCTTTTCTTATTCGTTTTGACCTCTCTGTGTCTAGATTCTATCCTTTCTTCTTGTTTTTACCCTTTTTGCTCGGTCGGCCTTTGATGCTTGCTGGGTAACTGTTGTTTTGGTACTCATGCTACGCTCTGCATCTATTTCGTGATGCAGGTCCCAGTACCAATTACCAGCGGTGAGTAGTACCTGCCTTCTTTTGCAGCTGTGATTCGGAGACGAGGGCGAGCACTTGGCGTTTTGGGTTTGTCTTGTCTCCATCTTTTGTTTTAGCTAGTCTTGTTGCCTTTGAGACACGCTTGTTGTGGTCCACTTTTGGGACTTGTACTCTTTATTAGATAGCTCTGTTCTAGTGACTTCCAGGTTCTGGGAGGGATTCTGTATATATTTATTTTGGTTTGCTTCCGCCTTGTTGTCCTTGTTAGATTATTGTTTTCGTTAGTTGCTGCCCTTACGCTCATTGCTTGATGTTCTGGGTTACGGGTTGGCTTACCTACTGGTAGGGTATAGTAGGTGCCATCATGACTGGAGAAATTGGGTCGTGACACTAATTTAGGATGGGAAATTTTAGGGTCTAAAATACTTATATAGGGCTTAGGACTAGGACCAAAATGACCTAGTTTAGACATTAATCAATTCGGGAAAAGGCTTAAAAATCCCTTAAAAGTAACTGCCTACCTTCTCTATGGTTTGGACCTACGGTTCATAGGACTTTCTATGGACCATAATGGTCAACCGTAGTGAAGTACCAAAACTGGTTAAAATTGAACCAACTTTGACGAGACTGGTCTACGGCCCATAGAACCTTTTACGATTCGTAGACCCTAATTGTAGAACCCAACTTAACCCTCAAATTTTCACTAAGTATGGAACTCACCTACGAGACCTATCTACGACTCGTATAAAGACTAACAGACCGTACTGGTTAATCGTCGAAAAGGTACTGGGACTTGAATTTAAAAAAATATTCCCCCTTTCCGTAGAAGCTTCTAAAATTCACAGTTGAGACCCGTAGAACCAGATTGCAATCCAAAAATTTCTTTTCTTCATTTTTCAAAATTCGAGGTGTTACACATGACCCTTTAGTCTTAATTTTTTAGTTTAAGTATTGACTCTGATAGGGAGTGTGACATAGTGGCCATAAAGATAAAGTTTATTGTGCTAGAGAATGTGTGTGGCAGTGAAACTCTTCCAAGTTTGTGAAACTCAAGAGGGGTGGTGGTGAGTAAATCATAATATTTTCTTAAACTGACAGTCGACTATTGCTACATACAAGTCAACTCACCTATAAGTAAGTTAAGAAGAGAGAGTATAACGAAATATTTAAGCTAAAAGATAAATTGAGACAAATGTTTAATACTAGTTTGGATCACCGATGTGGCGCCTAATCAAGTTTCCTTGGATTACAAATGGTAACTTATGAAGTAGACTTGCCCTTCGATTTATCGTCGGTGCATCTAGTTTCCTTATGTCTTTATTGAAGAAGTGTATCGATGATTTGACATCTATTGTACCATTGGATAGTCTTGGTATAAAGGAAAGTCTGTCTTATGAAAAAGTTCCAGTTGAGATTTCAGACCGACAAGTTAGAAAGTTGTGAACAAAGAATTTGTATTTGTAAAGGTGTTGTGGAGGAATCAAATGGTTTAGGGTGCTACTTGGGAAGCCGAGGCCAATATGATGCCACAATATCCTCATATCTTTCCCTCCTATCCCATTCTAGCTTGAGAGATTAAGTTCCTCGTGGTTCATTCTTGCAGATTCATGTGTCTTAGTCATTCTCATGTTTTCTTATGCATGTATGTATGCTTAATGAAATTATATTTGAGTATGTTTTAACTTGGAGTTGATTTCCTCTTTGATTATGTTCATTTATGTGATTGTATTAATGTTGGGTTATTAGATCTCATACCCACCCTCTTTATGTTTCCTTGAGTTCCATTCGAGGATGAATGTTCCCAAGGGGGAGATATAGTAACATCTCGTATTTTGAAAAGGAAATAGATTGCATGAATTTTGGCTACTAGTTCAGGTTTACAAGACAAGTCTATGGTTCATAGAAAGTTATTTTGGGTCATAAACCAGTCTTGTAGAAAGGGGAAAATAATTTTAAAAAAAATCAAGTCCAGTACCTCATCCTATGGCTGACCCAGACAGTTAGTTGTCTGGTGTACAGGTCATAGATGTGTTTCATAGAAGAAATCCAGACTTGGTGAAATTTTGGGGTTCAAGTTGAGTTCTACTATTAGAGTCTACGGACCAGAGGAAGTCCTATGGACCGTATAAGTGTTCTATCAAAATTGGGTAAATATGAAGGTCGTAGTACTTGGCCTAAGGTTGACCAGTACGAACCATAGAAAGTTCTATGATTCGTAGATCTGACCCGTAGACAAGCCCATGGTTATTTCTTAGGGGCTTTTGGCTCTTTTCCTTATATATTTTAAGCCTATTCTATGTCATTTTGGCCTTCATACAAATCCCTATATAAAGAATGTAAGTCCTAAATCTACCCACTTTAAACATATTCTCTTGTTTCCCAATAACTCAACAAAATTCATTCTCCTAAATTCCCTCTTAACCTAAGGAAGAAGAAGAAGCTAGGCTTCAGTTCAAGTTCTTCAATTCACCATTAATTTGGTATTTTAGTAGAAAGGTATGTGGGTATTCACCCATGGGGTCCCCAAGGTTTTCAATTTCTCAATTCAAATCCAATCAGTCAAATTAGGGTTCTTCTTAATTTTCCATGGAATTTCATCCAATTATGATTCAAATTGTTGTTTTGATCTTCCATTGCATGATTTAATGTAATTACATGATATTTAGTTAAAACCATATGGACTCATGCATGATTCCTGATTTTTCAACTATGAACCTATGAAGAACCCATAAACCCATGAGCTATGAATTTTGAAGGATTATGCATGCTTATGAAAATGATGTTTATGATGCTAGGATGATTTTAGATGAAAGTATCAATTTTGTTGTAAGATTTTCTCATATACAAATATGATCATGATTGTGAAAAGTGTTTCTCACATGTGGATTCACATTGGTGAAAGGTTTTCTCATCTATGCTTGAATTGTAATTTAAAGAGCTATTCTATGTTTTGATATTTAACATGTGGATTAGAATTGATCATTGCATTTCCTATGTTATAATGACAGTTGATTTTTCTCTATTCTGTTGGGATTTAGATTAAGCATCGAGAGGTCTTTGAGGTGGAGACTCAAATAGAAAAGTCTCTAGTAGAACTTCTAGTCCCTAAATACGTGTCCCCATAGGATCGTCTTATCTGGCCTAGTTAGTGGATCCACTTTAGCAAAAGATGATGAGTACGAATTCTACCTTAGCAAGTAGGATCCCCTTCTTTCGATATGAGGAATATACAGGATTCCATGACATAGCTCTCATGGTCTTTTTGTTGGTTAAACCTATTATATTATGATTTTTATGTTGTTGCTTCTTGCAAATAGAATTCCCTTCTTCAAAGCTTTCCAATGTCTCTTATTTTGAAATGCATTGACCAATCTTATGATTTAAATGTTGATGATTTTTTAAGCCTTTAACTTCTTCATGCTATCATGGCTATTTATGCATATTGCCCCATACTTAGTACACTCCATGTACTAATGCATACTTGTGCGGACATTGTCTCATTAATGTAGAGTCCAACGCTCCTACCTGTCACACTTGTGGCTAGTTAATCATTTTTTTGGATTGAAGAGTTGGTGAGTCCTCATGCTCCGAGGACCGAGACACATTTACTTTCTTTTATATATTTAGAGTTTCCATATGATGTATGTTGTGTATGGGTTTATGTCCCAACCACTCTGTTTGATATTTAGATGGCTTGTTGAGACTATGTTAGACTTTCGCTTTGTCAAACTCTTTTATGATATAAGATTGCTAAACTTGAAATATTTATTTTTATTATCTTGTATGATGTATGATAAATGACTTGTGTAGGCCCTTTCGGGGTTCTATACACCATCTTACTCCTAGGGTATACTTAGGGTCTTCACAGATAGTGCTTCGGTGCCTAAGTTTACTATGATTGGGCTCCAAGATCTAAGTCACATGGCAGTGTTTCTAGTGGATGTTCCTTCCCTGCTTGAGAAGTATGGATGAACCATCTGGGAAAGTGTATGGCTGGTACATGTAGTTGTTTCAGATGTGGTAATACTAATCATAGATTGAGAGATTGCCCATCGATTGCAAGCAAGGGTAGAAATGTTCATCGATAGACTCATCCTAGTGCTCCCACAGGTCGCCTGACTCAATAGGGTACCTCATCTCGCTCTGGTGGATTATAACACTCAAACTACTCTTCAAAACCAATCAAAAGAGTAAGTGGTTGTTGTTAATAAAATACCCAACTAAAAGTTGGGGTTGAATCCCACTAAGAATGATATAGCTCGGAGAATTCTATTAAGAAATTTGGAATGTAAATTCATTCATTTGTAGTAATAAGAACAAGTGGGTGGATGATTCTACCAAATTTACAAAAAGAGTTTGGTTATCAACAATCACAATTAAACTAGAATTTCAAAAAATAAAAAAAAGTAGCAAGAAATCTAGGGGTACGAGGATTAGAAATCGAAATCACATAGGGGTAATTTGTTGCTCTATAGTGATGAACATTCATGGATATGCTAGGTCATCTTCAATGACAATAATCTTATTTGGATCTCATAGTATCAGTTCATAAAATCTCCTTTCAGTCTCATTTATGTGCAAAACTAAAAAACCCAATACCTTACTCTATTTTGTCCCTTGATGTAGAAATAGGAAAAATAGATCCGACCCATAATCTCTATTTTTCAAGAAAACTATAGACATCAAAATTAAATTGCTAGTATTGAACTAATTACCCACTCTAATTAATCTCTTTCGGGCATTAATTGGAGATCGAAAGTAGCAATTAAGTTTGCAATGTTAACCCATAAGTTAACTCCATGCACATTAGCCCAAATCCATGTACAAACAACAACAAAATAGATCATAACACTATACCCACTACATTAAATCAACACCCAACCCCATAAATGCACCCCTAGACTTTAGGATTTTAGGCACCCATCACAAAGTGTAAAAAAATTATACCTTGCATTAAAGAAGACATGGGTAACATGAAGTTAACAATTACATGCAATACCCACTTTGAATTTCCACTTCAAAATGTTAATTTCAAGAGCAAAAGTTGAAAACCTCAAAAAATAAAAATGTTCTTCACAAAGTAAAAGAGTCTCTCTCTAAAAGATTCAGAACTCTCTCACTAATTTTAGACCCTTTCTTTCTCTCCCTTTAGGCAGTTTATAGTTTCCCAAAATTTGGCCCAAGACTCAATGCAAGACCCATTGGGCGACATTTAGCCAGGCTCGCCAATCACATTAAGTGAATCACCAACTTCTCTTCAACTTCCCTTTCTCTTTCTTTAGTCTTATGGTGTTTGAACCTCAGTCTGTAAGCTCGTTCAAGTCTGTATTTCACATTTGGCATATCATCGAGTACCACATTTGTTTGCCTTACAAGCCTTTAATCTTTTTCCAAGTACTATCACCTTCGGCGTTGGTCACCTTGTTCGCCCTTTGCATTTGGCAAGTCGCCGTTCCTCTTTTAGTATGCCAACCCGACTCAATTAATTCAATTGTTATGCACAGTCAACTTGGGTGAGGTCATACCCATTGGGTGATCCGTCCTTTATGTTAGGTGATCACCAATGTGGAGTTTGCACTTTTTTCATGTTTCAGCCCTTCTTCCACACTTTCATCCTTGCCCTGTCTCTTAGCCTTTATACCTGCAAATAATCAAAATATCATTAGAATAGGACAAAATTAGGCAATAAGGACACAAATTATTGAGCTAAACATGCGTCAAATGAGTGTAACTACCACTCATCAACACCCCAACTTACACTTTTGCTTGTCCTCAAGTAAATCAAGAACACAATTAGCTCAGAAAGGGTGTCTACAAAAGTTCTTAATGAGAGATAAAATGAAAGTGTCATTACAAGACTACTCTCAAGAACTTGCTACACTCAATCATTATCAGGAAGCTTCAAAGGATGATTAGCCGATATCAAACAAAGCTCAAGCTCATTATAGCCTCTTTTCTAATGCAAGACCATGTTTCAACAAATGCATTCAAGTGTCTTCACATCAAGAATGATTCCACACTCTCACAAAGCAAATCAATAAATATGTATGGAATCAATACAACTCTCACTCTCGCAAAAAAGGAATACATGCAAGCTCCATCCCATAGGTTTGCACATATTTTCCAATCACTACACAACCAAATTTATGCAAGATCTCAAGGGTCTTTGATGCTTTTAATGGGGCCGAGGGTTAAGGTATGGTCAATTTGGATCAATGACTTCATTTTTCAAACATTTTATTGGGAACACCCTTTCATTTCATCTTAATCTCTTATTTTCATTTCAATTTTTCAAATGTTGTTCATCACAATACCTCTTCTATTTTTTAATATAAGGAGAGGTTACTTCTTTTTGTTACACACTTCAAAGTTGAGTCTCATTTCATCTCCCTTTTCCTTTCACTTGGCTATTCAAAGTGGACTCTTTCTGAAATCTTTATAACAATTGGGTAGAATAACCATGTCATGATATATGGATCATGAAAGTTAATTCACCATTTCAAATAAAGAATATAAATTGTTGTTGAAATTCGCCACAAGAATGTCGTCCCAAGGATCCTACCGTGTATCTAGTACAATTTCCTACAAGGCTTGGCTTGTGGTTCTTCTCCCGTCTACTTTCATGTCTGCCCTGCTGTCATTTTATTACTCTTTTGAGCTACTTGATCTCTAGGTTCACTTTCATTTTTTTTGGAGATATCATTCAACTCTAAGTAGAATAAGATGCTAAAAGTGGATGTAATCATCGAACAATGTGTGTAAAATAGATGCATCTACTTGATTGGCGTAGCAAATGATGCTGGAAGCTAAATCTATTTGACAGTAGGCTTACTTGTTCAAAATTGTTGATCTCAAGCTTATTGAAGTCTATTAAACTTTACTGCTACTCCAAAAAAAGTAGCTTATGCCGAAGTCATCTATTTTTGCACTGACAATAGTTCTGAGATTCAGGCTTCTCTATATGGATTTTGAATATGTATTGAGCTGAAGTGCAACAACATTATTCGGTAGATGGATTCTCTGTGCACCAAAAAACCTTCATTAGAAGTAAAACGCTCCCTAACAAAGATACACTTAGTTTGGCAATTAATTGAATGATAATCTCATCTAGAAGTTTCAAAGGATTATGGGTGAGAAGGTAGGGACAATTTGGCTCAAGAGGTTTCAATATGGTTGGCAACAAATGGTTTAAGCTCGAATGGTGCCAAAATGGTGGCACACCTGGTGAGTCGGGGATTTCGACTCATTTAGGGCTTAATATTAAAAGTTTTTGTGTACTAAATGCCTATTTTAGGCTCTAAACTAAGTTAAACTGCTAATTTGCAGTAAGAAAGGAAAAAGAGCAAGACAAGGACATTACTGAGCAAGAAAGAGCGAAAAAACTCAAGCAAAACAAAGCAGGTACTCGCCAAAGCTACTCGACGACTCACTAAGTAAACCTTGAGCTCACCTAAAGTGCCAGCAGGCTAGCCCATGGACAACACCAACTTGGCGATCAAATGGGTATTTCGGTGATACCAATGTAGCAAGCCAAAAGTTACAGAGTAATTGGTGAAAAGGCAAGCCAAAAAGGCGAGAAGAAGAGCACTTGGCGCGTCACCGAACAAGTCGGCAAGATCGACCTCGATCACCTAATATTACAACAAATAAAGGGTAAAAAGCCAAGCAAAATAGGCAATGGGAAGGAGCAATCAGCGCGTCGCCAACCAGGTCGGTGAAGCCCGACTTATTTCACCAAATGACTCCGAAGCTGAAATTCTGGGAAAGTATAACTGCAAATTTTAAAAGGAGAAAAGAGTTCCCACATTTGCCCAGTTCTGGGTTTTTGATCCCTAACATTCAAAAAATTATTCTTTGACTTTTTGAGTAAAGATTTAGGGTTTATTTCATTGTGAATTCAATTTGAGCATTTTGAAGACTTGTGGATTGTTGCCCAAGCTGATGGAAAACATAGTTGGTAACGATTTCTTGCCCTTTATTATGTGTGGCTAAAACTCCCATGAGGCTAAAATAAAGTCTCAACGGGAAGAAAGTGAGCCAATTTTTTCATTTGGTTCACAATAACCCAAATTGAATCAAACTGATGACGAGTGCAAGGTAAACTTGTAATGAAGTACATATTCAAATCTTTCCACTTCTATATAGGAGTACTAATGTTTTGAGCAAAACCACCCAACTTCTGATACTCAACCTTCACTTGTTGACAATTCAGACATTTATCCACAAATCTTGAAATGCCCTTTTCATCCCATTCCACCAATTGACTTCCCATAAATCATGGTAAATTTTGGTGACTTCTGTGTAAAGAGAATATCAAGAACTGTGAGCTTCTGTCAAAATTTGATTTCTCAATTCATCAACATTCGGAACACATAACCGACCTTGTTATCGAAGGACACCATATGCCCTTTGAGAGAAAGGCTCAATGGATTTTTTGAAAATGGACTCCTTCAACTCAACTAGTACCAGATCAAGATAATGCCCCAACTTCAATTTTGATACAAAATAAGATTCTGAACCATTTTGAACAATGATTCCACCATCATTAAAATCAACTAAACGAGCACCCAATCGGGCTAACCCATGAAAATATCTAGTTAACTATTTCCTACCGTCCTCTACAAGAGCAACAATACCTATTGATAGTTTACTAAGACCATCCTCCACCAAATTCACTTTACCCGGATGATAGTGGACACTCATGCCGTAGTCTTTATAAAACTCAAGTCATCTCCTTTGGTGAAGGTTCAAGTCCATTTGAGTGAATACATATTTCAAACTCTTGTGGTCATTAAACACATCTACATGAACACTATATATGTAATGCAACCTCATCTTTAGAGCAAACACTACAACTACTAACTCTAAATCATGAGTTGGATAGTTCTTTTTGTGAGCCTTTAATTATCTTCAAGAATACGTAATGACTTTACCATATTTCATCAAAACACAACTAAGTCCAATCCTGAAGCATCATAATACACTATAAAGCCATCCGATCCTTCTGTTAATGTCAATATAGGGGTTGAAGTGAGTCTATCTTTAAATTCTTGGAAACTCTTCTCACACACTTCCGACCATAGGAATTTCACATTCTTTTGTGTCATTGTCGTGAAAGGAGAAGCAATAGAGGAAAATCAATCTACAAACCTTTTAAAATAACTAGCCAAACCTAAGAAACTCTATATATCTGAAGCAGACGAAGGTCTAGGAAAATTCATAACTGTCTCAATTTTTAGGATCAACTTGAATACCTTCAGTAGAGACAATATGGCGAAGGAAAGGAATGGACCTCAACCAAAACTCACATTTTCTAAACATAGCATACAGTTCCCGATCCTTGATAATTTGCAACACAATCCTCAAATGATCAACATGTTCATCCTCACTTTGCGAGTAAATCAAAATTTCATCAATAAACACCATCACGAACATGTCAAGATATTACTTAAAGACCCCATTCATTGAATCTATGAACACTGCTGGGGCATTAGTCAAATCTGAGGACATCACAAAAAACTCATAGTGACTATACCGGGTATGGAAAGTCATCTTTGGAATGTCATTTTGCTTCACCCTAAATTGATGATAAACCGACTGAAGGTCAATTTTTGAGAAATAACTTGCACCTTTGAGTTGATCAATAAAATCATCAATCATTACAATAAGATACTTATTCTCTATGGTAACCTTATTCAATTATTGATAGTCAATGCACATTCGGGGGGAACCATTCTTCTTTCTAACACACAATACCGGAGCACCCCATAGAGAGATACTCAATCTAATAAAACCCTTATCTAAAAAATCCTTCAATTGGTCATTTAACCTCTTAAGTTCTTTTAAGGCCTTATGAAAGGATGGAATAAAAGATAGGCTCCGTATTTGGGAGAAATTCAATGTCGAACTCTATTTCCCTTTCGGGAGGAATACTAGGAAGATACTTGGGGAACACTTTTGGACACTCATTTGCAAGTGAAACTCATTCAAGAGTAGGTGTTTTAGAATCTGTATCCCTAACCCAAAAAAGATGATAAATGCAACCCTTAAAAATCATTTTCCTTGCCTTTAGGCAAGATATGAACTGACCCTTAAAAACATAATTTCCCCTTTTGCATGACATGATAGGTTCGTTCAGAACCTTGAATGTCACCAATCGGGTCCTACAATCTATGGAAGCATAACATGCATGAAGTCAATCCGCCTTAAGAATAATATCAAAATGTAACATATCAAGTTCTAGAAGATCAACATGAGTGACTCTATGAGAAATGGGAATAGGATAATTTCTATAAACTCTCTTAGCAACAATAGAATCAGGAACTGGAATGAAGACATGAAAGGGATTAGAAAGGACTTTAGGACCTATATCAAATCTCATGGACACATAAGGAGTAATAAATGATAACGTAGCACCCGGATAAAGTAACAATTACACATCAAAATGACTGACTTTTAACATAGAGGTCAGAATATCCAGAGAACCCTCATGATCCTATCGAGTCTGATAAGCTTAAAATCTATTCTAACAAGGAGCACTCAAATTGGAACCACTAGGCTGAGGTTACCTACCATCCTTACCCTTACTAGCTTGCAATGGACAATCCTTCACTTTGTGACCACTCTTTCCATAACCAAAGCAACCATTTGTACTTGTTAAACATTTTCGATCATGTTTCTTGCAACTCCTAGTGCTAACAATTATAAAATATCTACCACTATTACCTCCTTGAGGTTTATGGTTAGACGTCCTATCCCTATTGAACTTAAAGGTCAGAGCATTGGCAGAACCTTGACTGGAAAACTTTTTCTATAATTGAGAAAGTCCATGTCTACCAGACCTAGAATGGGAAAATTCACCATCATCGGTCCTTGATTCTTGAACTCTCTTTCCCTTTCCTTGATATTTCCCTTTTCAATTTTATAGGGAATGAATCATCAAATGTGAGATATCCATATACTTAATCAATATGGTGGTTAGGCATTCTTTGAAAACCAAATCGGAAACACCCGATACAAATTTACTCATCCTTGCTAGAGAGAGCATACATAGCCAAGAGGAAAGAATGAAATCAAGAATCTTTTCTTATCTCATCTCAAGAGGAAATAATCGATAAAGAAAATCCCCTTTAAATTTTCCCAAACAAGAGGACCCGCATCAGTAGCCTTCTATTCCTTCCATTGGTTGAACCAAACTTGAGTAACACCTTTGAGTTTATAAGTGGCCAATTCCTCTTTTTCCATGGTTGACACTCCCATAATTCCAACTATCTTATATACATCATCGATGAGCTCTTGAGGATCCTTATCCACTTTTGACCTATGAAGCTTTGGAGGATTTATCCTAGTGAAGATCCCAAGAGGTCCTACAAAACCCGCATGACATACATACCACACAATATAATAGAAAATATGATAAATTCAAGTAGGAAAGCTCATATCATAGGGAAGTTTGAAATAAGCGTGGATGTCTAATCATAGTCTTGATAAGATAATATAATAGATCAGAAGAAGTGGTTGGGACGTAACCCACTGATGAGTCTAGGATTTTAACTCATTTAGGGCTTGTTATTCATAGAATTAGTTTCCTCGATGCCTATTTTATGCTCTAAATAGATGTTTAAATTTTAATTTATAGATATAAAGGCAAAAGAGCAAGGAAAGGACATTATCGAGCAAAAAGGAGAGAAAAAGATGAAAAAGGCTGAAGATAGTGAAATATGATAATCGCCAAAGCCACATGGCGAATCATTGAGTAGCACTTCAGCTCGCCAAATGCTCCAGCGTGCCAGCCCTGGGGAGAAGCCAAATTGGCGATGGAATTTGACCTTCAGCGAATTGCCGAATGGATCGGCGATAAAGAATTTGATCGCCTAAAGTTACTAGGCCTGTAGGATGAAAAGTTAAGACAAAACGGCGCATCACCGACTTGGTTGATGATGCTTGACTAAATCCGTTGAGGGATCTCGAAGACCAAAATCTGGGAACGTATAAATTAATTTTCAAAAAGAGAAAAGAAGATCCTCCCATTGTTAGACTCGGAGCTTTTGATTGAAACATTGTTTTTCTTAATTTTCAAGTGTTTTCTAGTAGATTTTCATTGAGTTTTGGATTTGAAGCTAAATTGGAGCAATGTAAAGATTCAGATATTACTACCCAGCTGATGGAGAACGTAGTTAGTATTAATTTCTTACTTTTTTATGATGTGTGGCTAAAACCCCCATTCTTGGGGGTGTGATTATGTGATTAATTGTCTTAATTAACTTATGGGTGTTAGTAATTACTGATTTAATTGTTGTTTTGAAGTTGATTCGATTGGTAATTATGTATTAACTCATGAATTGTAGTTGCAAATGCAGTTCTGGTTATTTCTTAAGAAAGAGGTTTTAGAATTAAGGTTATCAATTGATGATTGTAGTAATTGGGTTGTTTTTAGTTCAACTCAAGAGAGTGAATCTTAGTTTGATCCTACCTATCTAGCTAGAGAGAGTAGATAAATTGAGGTTTTGGGTTGTTTATAGTGTGATGCTTGTTGAGGTTCGAGCGAACTCACTTGGTTCCTGATAGTTGATCGAAAGATGACTATTACACCTAAAGACTAGCTTACCCACGACGATTCAGTAACTTTTGGTAATTAGTAATCACCCGTATAGAGAAATTGGAAATTAATCAATCACATCCCCAAGTATCCGTTTCTACTTGATCACTCCCCTGTTTTCGTAGTTATTAATTGACAAACCTTATCCCCCCATTTGACACTTGGTCAACTCCTTAGATTTAATCTAATGATTTTGATAATTTCTATTCCTACAACTGATTAGAACATGCCTTTCACTTTGTAATTGAATTCTCTACCGTATCACTCCCTCTGGGATCGACCCCATCACTTCGTTAGGTTTATACTAGATTGCGATCGCCTACACTTAGTATCAGATGAAGTGTAGTTGAGCGTTATCACCCACACACTATGTACAACATCAAAAAACTAAAAACATTAGAAAATATGGTAAATGTGACATGGTCCTCAGAGTATGAGGACTCACCAAGTCTTCAGTGATCAATAGTCAACTAGCCATGAGCGGGAGAAAGAGAAGTGTCAAACCCTACATTATAACACAATGTAGACACAAGTATACATTAATACATGGAATGTACTAAGTATGGGAAAATGCATAAAAACATGAGACATAATCATAAGGGAACTTAAGGGAAAACATGAGATGCCTGACCAAGCTAACTCATCTTGAAAGTATTTAAGGAAGAATCGTAAATTATAGACATGGTCAATGCATCTTGAAACATGATAAAAGCTTCATAAAACATGTGAGCTATAACATGAAATCTGATGTAACTCCCACACCAATAATGAGTGTCTACTTGGCAAGGTAGAACTCTATATTTTTCATTCATATTCTATTTATGGATCCAATAGCTAGGTCATATAAGAAAATCCTATGCGGAACGTAGTTAGGAACTACCCTATTTGAGCCTCCACCTCAAAGTTATGTCGATGTTAAGTTAATCCCAACAGAGTAGATAAAGTCAATTATCAAAACATAACATTAGGAAAGGCAATAATTATAATACCAATCAAGATCATGAAGTCTTATAAGAGTAACTCCTTTAAACCATGATTAAGGCATATATGAGTAATCATTTCACCAATCATGATTATCTAAGTATGTGAGAAAACCTTTCACAATTTGATGGTACTTATCTCAAAAGAAACCTTAAATCATGAACATCTTTCTCATAAGAAGATACATATCTTTCATAATTCATATTCATAACTTCATGTGTTCCTTATAAATTCATAGTCAAAATCATGAATAATGTATGAGTCCTATAGAAATCAATTTGAAATCTGGTAGTTTATTTAAAACATGCATAGGAATATTGAATTTGAACAATTAAATCAACATCAGTTAAGACCCTTAGAGATCACATGAAACCCTAAAAATGTAGGTGAAATTGAATTGGAAATATAGAAATCCTTTGAGACTACTGGATCAATAAGGAGGCTTGAAGCTTGAACCCTAGTTTTCTTCCTTGAGACTTGAGAGAATTTGGATAGGATGAACATGGATAGAAATTGGGGATTTAAGAGAATGAGAGGGTTAGGGTAGATTTAGGAGTGGAAGGGTAGTTATAGGTCTTGAATTCAGGATCAAAACAACATTATATAGGTATTAAATACATGAGAAAAGAACCAAATAACCTTATGAAATAACTATCGGAGTGACCTATGGGTTGGACCTTCGGTCTATATAACTTTCTATGACTCATACTAGTGAACCGTAGACTCAACTTTAGAAAACCATAATTTCTCAAATTCCCATGAGACCTTCCTACAACCCGTCAAAGTATCTACGGATCGTAGAACCAACTCATAGAACCCAAGTTCTAGTCCTAAATTTTAACTAAGTTTGAAACCCCTCTACAAAACCCATCTACGCCCCATAG
Source organism: Solanum pinnatisectum (assembly GCA_035578085.1). Lineage (NCBI taxonomy): Eukaryota > Viridiplantae > Streptophyta > Magnoliopsida > Solanales > Solanaceae > Solanum > Solanum pinnatisectum. Next base: position 282,886 of record JAWPEI010000072.1, read on the forward strand.
TCCTTTGGACGATCTGTCTTGTTCACTTATAGGTCAAACTTCAGAAAATTGAAATTCCACAATTCAATTCCAGGTCTACGACTTCCTTTTCATGACAGATAGGCTTCCTACGGTCCGTAGATAAGTTTCACAGAACATGCTTTAGTTTAATTTTTTGCACTTTTCCTTTCTTTAGAACTTTCTAAATTTTGAGGTGTTACAACACTTCACACTTAAACTTTTCTCGTCCTCAAGCAAACATTAAAGCTCATCTCCAAACACTCAAACTAGGAATGCCACCATTTTTGTTTATACAAACAATTATGTCATCCACAAATTTAAAAAGATAAAGTACAATTCAAATCATTATCAACATATACAAATAAACAACAATCCTCTAATCTCTTGACCTCAAGGAAGGGCTATGAAATCATCAAATTTAAGCTTTCTCACTTACTCTCATAAGAAAGGCTACTAAAATTGCCTATCTATCATGAAACAAGTGCCCTCACGTGAAGAAATAGTCCACACACTCAATTCAAAAGATTGAATAAAAATTAAGAACTTAGCATCAAAGAATAACTCTCACACTCACAAATAAAATTCACATGTATGCACAAAGAACCATATGCTTTCCCATTATGTACATCTCTACTAATTAAGGATGCTCGAATAGAATTAAATTAGACTTTAACAAGTTTTAATGTATGTTAGGGGATGGGTAGGAAAACTATATAATAGTGACTTGCACTTTCCCAAGCATTTTTCACTTTAAGACTTCATCACCGATTACTTTCTTCTTTTTATTTTCAGCCCTCACTTCAACTGTTATTTCACAAATAATTCTCATCATTTTAAGAATGATTCAATTATTTCTTTTTCCCACAATAATTTTGTTTTCATGTTAGATTCATTCAAAGAGGACTTCTTCATCACTTTATAGCTATTATTGATTACCTTTTATACTCAACCATCCCTTTTCTTTTGATTTGACAATTATAATATGTCTATAATGTGGTGCTTAAGAAAGCAAGGTGTAAAAATTAGGGAAACAAAATAGTTAAGGCAAAAATATGTCTACCAACAAAAGGCTACAGACTCAAAAGGGCTAACTAGTGATAACATATCTTAAAGGGCTAAAATTCACAAGACAAATCAAATAAAGCCTATTATCATTACCTAAGAAAAGCAACACTTTTTATTTCACTTCAATAACATATAGAGAAAGTTCTAGACTAGGATACAAACATGTAATATACAAATTCTCACCATACATGTGTCACGCCCTAAACTAGGGGAGGCACAACTGGCACTCAATAATTTATCCGACCAAGCGAGGTGCTGTTACATAGTTAAAAGAAAATAATGAGGGCCAAAAATGTCATCTTGCTAAAATACTGACACAAGGTAACTAGATCAACGAGGTCACAAAAACTTCAATGACATAAAGATATGGCTGATAAGATTCTAGTATTTTATGCTGATACAAGGTTCTAGTATAGTATTTTATGCTGGCTTGAGAAGAGGTTTTTGAATTAAGGTTCTCAATTGATGATTGTAGTGATTGGGTTGTTGTGGGTTCACCTTGAGAGAGTGAATCATAATTCGATCCTACTTATCTAGCTCGAGAGAGTAGATAAATTGAGGTTTTGGGTGCTTTATAGTGTGATTCTTGTTGAGGTTCAAGAGAAATCACTTGATTCGTGATAGTTGATCGACATATGGATATTACACCTAAATCCTAGCCTACCCACTAAGATTCAATGACTTTTGGTAATTGGTAATTAACCGTATAGAGAAATTGGCAATTAATCGATCACATCCGCAAGTATCTCTTTCTACTTGATCACTCCCCTATTTTTATAATTATTAATTGACAAACCTTATCCCCCCATTCGACACTTGTTGTCAACCCCTTAGATTTAATTTAATGATTTCAATAATTTCTATTCCTACAACCGATTAGAACATGCCTTTCACTTCGTAATTCAATTCTCAACCGTATCACTCCTTGTGGGATCGACCCCAACTCTTCGTTGGGTTTATACTAGATTGATATCGCTTACACTTAGTATTGGATGAAGTGTAGTTGAGCGTTACCAAAAATGGCACCGCTGCTGGGGAGTGGTGTTTAGAATTTTCTTAATTAAGTATAGCTATGGTTTAATCTTATTTGTAGTTAAATTGACTTACTTTGTTTTGTGTTTGTTGTTAGCTGTGTGTGAACAGGTGATGAGATGAGTGTGAACGGAAGTAATGGTAGCCAGCTTGGACTCCAAGATGACATTGGAAATCTGAATGATGTCAATGAAGCAGTTTAATTGGATGGTGTAGGTGTTATGTGTTTACATCAGGTTGTGAGAAATGCTGTATTCCACGTGACTAGCACGATGTTGCAATTATTGCAAATGAAAGGTTTATTGAAAGGGCTAGCTCATGAGGATCCCTATGACCATATTCAGAACTTTTTGGACGTGTGTGGTCCATTCTCATTCAAAAACATCTCATAAGAGTGAATCCGGCTCCGGTTGTTTCCTTTTTCGTTAATGGGGGAAGCAACCTAATGGTTAGCTGATCTACTAAGGGATTCTATTACGTCTTGGGATGAGCTTATCGAGGCATTTTATATAAGATTTTTCCCTCCTTCAAAGATGATAGAATTAAGAGACAATATTCAAGGCATTAAATGTTTGGATGGTGAACCAATCCACGAAACATGGCTGAGATTTCATAAGTTGTTACTCTAATGTCCGACTCATGGGATTCAAAACAACGTGTTATTACAACACTTCTACCGGAGTCTTGACTCGGTGAAAAGAAGTGTGGCTGATCAACTTGTCCGAGGAGGTATTAAGCAGCAACCTTTTGAGATAACATCGACTCTCTTTGATGGGATGACAAAGATAAACTGAGCTTGGTATACCTGGGAGGATCAGATGTCTCCATTGAATTTCAGGATGACAAAGGAGCAAATAGAAAAAGACCAAGAACGGGATCAAAATATGGCCAAAATGATGACCCAAATGGATCTTTTGTTAAAACATGTTATGGGCAATGGTTCTAGGGCTGTGAATGCTGTTGGAATTAATGAAGTGATTCCTGATGATGAACACTCTGAAGCATTGAATGATGAAGAAGTACACTTTCTAGCAATCAGGGAGGTGGTTTCCGCCAAAATTATCCAAGTCCAGGTTGAAACCAAGGTTGGAATAGACAGCCTGATGAAGGTTGGAAGGATAGTGTTAGGGAGTGGCGTGATCGTGGTACAAATTGGAGGGAGTGTGATGATGACAAGGAGAGATATGTTTCTCCCTATGAACTTCAAAATCCAAAAGAGCAAAGGGTTGACTTAGAGAACTTTCACACTAAAGATATGCTTACATGCATTCTCAATAAAGTGGAAGGTTCGGATAAGGTGCTTAAAGAAATGAAAGAGGACGTCTCCACACTAAAAAAAATGGTTACTTGTCACTCCTTTTCCATTAAGCAACTGGAAACACAAATGGGTAAGATATCATCTCATTTGAACCCAAGGCCAAAAGGGGGTCTACCAAGTGATACCTTGGCTAACCCAAAGAATGAATCTTAAAGGATTATCTACATCATGCCATGACGTTAAATAAGGAAATTCTTGGGATGTTAACCATGTGTTTAAGCTCTTATTGTTGTTTGAATAACGAGTGTTGAATTTGTAGGTTGAAAAGTTGAAATTTTGGGAAAAGGAGCAGTTAGGGGAGCTCGAGTTTGTCACGCCTCGAGGCTACCCCCTTGACGTAACACGAGACCTAGGATCATGAGTGACCCTAAGATAACCCTTTGTCTGGCATATCTCAAGCATCCTGAGAATAAATGAATAAGACATATACTATGAGGAAGCTAAAACAATAGATAACTGGAAAATGAGGAAACCCCAACTAGTCTGAATGTATAAACCATACTAAGATTTTAATAACAACAGAAAGATAAACTTAACAATTCAAGCTGATTTTACTATTATGTATGAAAAGCCTCTAACTAAGTTGAGTTGTTGGGACATGGCCCCCAGCTAACTCTAAAAAAACTAAAAACTGAATAAAAAGATGAAAATGAAAAGCATTTCTGTTGTCCTCGAAGTATGAGGACTCGCCACTGAAGCTGCTGAAATGCGGACCGAGAATCGACCTAAGCGCGATCTGGATGCTGAGTACCTGAACCTACATTATGAAAGGATGTAGCGCAGAGTATGCATCAATACTTGGAATGTACTGAGCATACATAATATAGATACTAAGCCGAACAAATATATATAAGTTGAACAAAGCATAACCGAGCAAGAATGTAAATACTAAAACACACCTGAAATGCTAAGATGAATGCAATGGCCAAGAACTAATCAAGAAAATAACATGTTGAACTGAATGCTGAAGCATATACTGAAACCCTGGTCAAATGCACTAGGAGTCTGACTGTGTGAGCTACTATTAACCGACATAAAACCACGTGAGCTAAATGTGGAGTCCGATGTATACGCCTCATCGAGAGGACCCAATATACCTTGCTAGGTGTATAAAGGCATGACTGGTGTGATCATTAAATCTGATGCCCAACAGAGGGGAGTTATACTCCTACGAGGGTACGTAGTTCTGGGACTATGACGGTACACTGAACCCTAGTCCAACTTGGTGCTAAGTGTAGTACTCCCAACTGAATATGTAAATGACACAAATGTAACTGAAATACTAAATAGCTCAAAGAACTGACATGCAATATGAGAATGCAACATTTATGTACTGATAATATGACATTAAAAAACTGGAGCATAATCATCTGTTTAACTGACCTAGCAAGTATAATTCATGAAGTAAGAGGATTTATACAAACTAGAGTTCTGAGTTTTATACAATGAATTAAGAAAACTTTCCAAGAAACATGCAATTACGATTGAGGATACTACAACATCTAGATCACAACAAATCTCAAAGGTTTTAGAAACCCCTAGTTCTAAACAAGATATGGAGAATCAAGGAACTAATTGAATTTTAGGGACCTAATGGATGAAAGAAACCCACTAGTGAAATCCCACATACATGGTGATGAAATCTATGTCGAAATTAATTGGATCTTGGGGTTGAACCTAGAAGAACACCGCTGCTTGTTCTTGGGAGGTTTGGTCGACTTATTCCTCTTCTTTTTGCTCCAAGTTTGGATGATTTTTGGAGAATAAGGGTTGTGGGCAAGTCTTAATAAGTTATTGGGTTTAGACTCAGTAAAACGACGTAGTTTAGGCATTAACTGAAGTAGTTTAAGGGCCCCAACACAAAAAGACCTAAATGACCCTAACTTAAAAGCTGATGCTGGCCATCCACAGAGGGAACTACGGACCATCGTTTAGACTACCAACCGTCGACTTCGGTCGTGGTTTGTGGTTTGCCCGATAGGGCTTCACTAAAATGAGCATAACTTTTTACTTGGAGCTGGGATTTTAGCAAACTCGGTGGCGTTTGAAAGAGGATTCTATTATCTTTAATTTGATAGGTAATGGGCTACCTTAAGCCACATTACCAACCCTTGTCAGGATTCTATACAAACCTACATATCTAGGACTGAGCTTCTAATTAAATAACGCTATCAAAGACACTTAATCCAGTTCTAAAAGTCAATGATCGTTAGTCAGTATATAACCCAACTAAATGAGTTGGGGTCAAATCCCACAGGGAGTGGTACGTGTTTAAGATTCAATAGAAAAGTACGAATATGCTCAAGTCAATCATAGGAATAGACATTTACGATGGGTGACATGAATGTCAAATAAGGGGGTTTTAGTTATAACTATCAGCTACAACAACAACAAATAACACGAGAATGACAATAATGAGACGAGTTCTTGGGATGTGATTTGATTATAGGCTAATGTAGACAAATGGGTAATTGCAACTGTTAGAAAATAACTGTAAATTAGTGAATAAGCTAGAATCTAGAGGGGGTAAACATTCTCCCAAATAATTTACCCTGAATCAGGCCGATTTCTCTCGAACATCGACAAACATGCAAATAAGAACAACTTACGCTTTAGTCCATTCGCTCTCTCGAGCTGAATGTGTGGAAAAGGGTTTAGGATTCACTCTCTCAAGCTGAATCCATGCCAACCCGATACCCACAGAGCATCAATTAGTAATCTTGGTTTTAAAACCTCCCTCTCTCGAGCAAACCAACAACATGAAGGTAGAACTACATTAGCAACTACAATTCTTTAAATTAAAATACAATTACTGATTGAAATCACTTCTAAATAGAATTTAAACTAACAATTAGCAATACTCACAAACTAAATCATCCCATAATCACATAATCACACCCCAAGAATTAGGGTTTAGCTAGACATCATAAAAAGATAAAAATCGTTACCAAATTGTGTTTCCATCAACTAGGTAAGATTAATTTCGTCTTTACAAAGGTCTAAATTGAAGAATCACAAAGACCTACTTCCAATATCTTAAAAATGGAAAACTTCAATTCTTCAAAGCTAAGGAGAACTTGTCTCTCAGTTCAGAATACTCAATATTCAAAAATAAGATACTTGATAATGATAAAAGCTCACAAACTAAATGTTCAAAAACGTATTTATAATCGCCAAAAATATGCAGTGAAGGACCATTCGGCGCAGTAAGTCAGGTTCTCTTATTAGTTCGGTGATCCGCCCTTTGGTCCATGTCTTCGCCTTTTTGCCTATGGCCTTCAGCTTCCTCAAGTAACTTTGGGAGATCCAGCAATGTATTATGGAACCACTCGGTGATTCGCCGACTGCTTCTTTCTCTTGCCAACTTGATTTTCTCCTTCAAGGCTTGTTACAGTGGAACTTTAGGCGGTCAAATGGCCTCTCAGCGACTCGCTAAATGGACTTGGCGATCACCAGGTTCTCTTTTCTTCCTTCTTTCAACTCGTTTTGTTCCTTTTTGCAAATTAGTGTCCTTGCTTTGTTCCTAAATCCAAATACCTGGAAATCAAGGATTTTACATCATTTATTTGGACAAAATAAGCATTTGAGGACACTAAATCTATACAAATAAAGCCCTAAATGAGTCCAAATCTAGGACTTATCAACACCCCCAACTTAAACTTTTGCTTGTCCTTAAGTAAAACTCAAGTTCAGTAGTTCAAAAAAGGATGTCTCAAACAGTGCTACACAAGACTTAATCATGAACGCACACAACAAGACTCAACTTACTTATGCGAGGATCAATGGTGCACTCAAAGATTCAAGTTGTGACTCACCATTATCAAAGATTCTCAAGTTCACAATACTTGCTTTAAATGCAAGTTCAAGCTCAATGTCACGACCCAAGGCTACCCATAGAAGTGACACGGCGTACAAGACTCCGAAAAGCCTCATACAAGCCTCAGAGAATATCATAACATAAGAACATAGAAAAAAGTGCAGAAATTTAAAATTTTTCATTACAATTGAAGTATTTTATAAAAACAATAAACGAGAGTCTACGACACTATGTCTCAAACCATCTATAACACTTGAATACAATCTTAGGGACCCAACCCTTACAAAAGTCTAAAACATAAAGGAAAGACGTAAAGGGGATAGTGGGTTTGTCCTCGAAGCTATGAGGACTCACCAAATATTCAACTCCTTGCTCCTTAGAAACCTATCTTCCAACAATAGAACTCAAGTCTCCAAACCATACACTTTGTGAAAAATGTAGAAGAAATATGGGTTAGCAAAAAAATATACTAAGTATGATAGCCATGCATAAAAATACTTAAAACATGCTAAAAAGGACATTTTAGTCGAAACCATGCTATATGCCAATTTTGAAACATCATCTTTGAAATAGTTGGGGAATGTAACCCATAAGACAACTCATGTACCATTCATCATAGCATAAAGGATATCAACATAATCACAAACATGATCTCCAACATAATGCATACACCAATCATCGTAAGACATAGTTCACATACATAATTCAATACAAAGATCATCTCATCCTAATAAAACCATCACATATGTAACCCTAGGTTATACTTGTGCAGTGTATAGATAGGATCTCAAAATCCTATCTACACTAAGTACCACTTTTAAGCCACCATGCTCATAGTTATCATGCTTTGATCTCATCCATAGTCAATAATCGTAGACAAGGAAACATTCTTGTTCATAGCTTATAACAAGGAAATCCACTCTTATCAACAATCCATATCATACAGGTATAAATTCATATATCTTCATAGCATAAGGAAACCACATAATAACCCCTTTCGTGGTCTACTTGTGCAATGTATAAGTGAAGTCCCATATCCCACTCACACTAAGTTAAGCTCATTAAGAAGTCAGAAGTATAGTTCATGTTCATGCATTAACACATAATCATCATGTCATAAGAGAAACATACCATGCCCGCTCTCAAGGCCTACTTGTGCAATGCATGAATAAAGTCCCATACCCCCATTCATACTAAGTAGAACCCCTTGAGGAACCATAGTACATAACTCATGTTCTTGTTCTTTCATGGAGGGAAATAGCATCAACCGACATAGACCATATAAGCTACATGGAATCCGTTATCTACCCCACACCGAAAAGAGGTGTCCTTCTTGCCTAAGGCAGAACTACGTGTATTAGCTTTTAGGTGGATCCACTAGATAAAGACCTATGTGGGCACATAGTTATGGGATATGGAGATTGCTTCTAGAAACCCCACCTATTGCATTAACGGGAGAGCTTCCATCTCATGAGACTCCTTTGGATGACTCGGTCTATTGCATTGATGGGAGGGCCTTTACCTCACTTTCCATATCCACTCGGTGCTAAGCATAATTTCCCTAAATTTACATATTTAGTCTTTAGTTATATTTACATGTGTGAAGGATTATCTTACCCTTCATTGAACACAACTCATAAAATAGCTCATAGATTCAATTAGGTGAGAATGTCCTTTCAACCTTAGAATCATCCATATGTGAGTAAACCTTTCACATCATATTGATAGTGTGTTCATGAGAATAGCCTTTCATTCAACACAACAACATTATCATAGTCATGTACGTTTCATGCATAGTCATGTGTAAAGGTGCATATGAGAATTAGCCTTTCAACAACACCTTAGTCACATCATAGTCATGTTCATGCATGGTGTGTGTGTGATTGTCCTTTCAATGACACAACGACAACATTATCATCATAGACACTTCACTCTCAAAGTGTTCACAAAACATGCACATAATATCATAATCATAGTATCTTCACTTTTTAAGTGAGTCACAAGCTCATACACAATTCTTATCAACATGTACAAACCCTTATAATTTACCCTTCAAGGGCTATGTATCAAACTCAACCTAAACATCTAGAATTACTACATTAGATAAGGGGAATATCATGATTCAAGTAAATCATTCATTTCATGCATAAACTGATGTACTCATATTATAGGTCATGTGGGTGAACTCCTTCCACAATAATGTCATATTCAATTCAACATACATAATAGCTTCCCTCTTAAAGCCTTAACATCCTTAGTTTATTCAAATTAGCTTTTACCCCTTAAAGCCCTACAAGTCATCTTCATGCTACAAGCCTTACTTTCAAGCAATACCTCACATGATCATCATGTATACCTAATTCTCAAGGTAATCCAACCACATGCTTAATACTTAATCAATTATAAGCATATGGCATCATATAAACTTAATCATTATAGACTTAATTACTTCATGCATAATGTGTAAGGGTATAGGGTAGAATGACCTTTCCAATCAATACCACAATTACACCATAGTCATAGAATCTTCATTATCAAAGTAATTCTTGAAGCACATGCATAATTCTCATTTTAATGTACAAATTCTCAAAATTTACCCATCAAGAATCATGAATCACATTCAACCCAACATCTAGAATTTGTCCATTAGATATGGGTAGTAACACAAGTCAATTAATTCATACAAGACCCATTTCTATGCTTCTAAAGTCAATTAATTCAAGTAAGACCACAATTTTAGAAATAGTGGGGATCCAAGGTTTCTTGGGGGAATTTCACCAAAATTCAACCATAAATCATCAATTCAATTATAACCCAACATAATTCAACCATTTAAATAACTTTGAAAAGGAACCCATGAATTTCGAGCAAAACCCTTGAAATTGGGGAAAATTGGAAGTTTTGAAATCAAGTTTTGAAGGGGCTCTTTGGGTGGAACTTACCCAAAGATGAAAACTACCATACCTTGATGATGAATTCTTGAAGAATTGATGAAAAAACCTTGCTTTCTTCAAGGCCAAGCTTTAATTTTACTCTTCTTCTTTTTGGGTTTTTAGATAGAGAAATATTGTGAGGAACATTAACTTTTGATTTTGATTGGGTGTTTAATGACTAATAATACCTTGTATATTTTATTAAAAGAAATATAGAATATACCCATTTAATTTGGGTTTTGGAATAAATGACTTATTTGGTTGAGTTTTGTGGTTAAAATGACTTAAATACGGGTCCTAGGCATGGGCAAAACGACATAACTTTGAGTTAAAACAATTGGGAAAAGACCCAAGAAGTTACTTGTTGGAAACTACCGAAATAACATGACTAAAGCCTTTACGGATTGTCATCATCACCATGACCCGTCAAATGGGTCGTGAAGAATTTTCAGCCGGACAGTGCTTCACTATTTCGGGCATAAGCTTTTAGCCTGAGATCGGAATTGGGAAAAATCGGTTGTGTTTGAAACATGACTCAGAGACCTTTAATCTTATAGGTCATGGCCCACCTAATTCGTTTTGATCTAAGAGATATGATCATTTGAAGTTGACCCTACACTCTAAGTCTAATGAATAGCCCTTCACGTATGGCTCCACGAGCCGTGATGCCTACCACGAACCGGGGTGCCTCTCGTGGTCATGATATAGTAGCTAGGAAACCTTCCCATTAACCCCTAAAAATCTAAGGCACCACAACGAGCCTTCCCACTAGTCGTGAAGTGGCTTGTGTGAAGGGGTGGTTTTGGGCAGCCTTTGTTTAGCCACTGCCTTGCCCACCACAAGACAGACCACGAGCTGTGGTGGTGGTCGTGGAAGGTGAGGCAGTGTCAATGTAAGAGTGGACTGACCTAGTCCTCTTCCTTGGCTCTAACCCTCACACTTAGCCCTAGTTTTGTCTACTAGTTTTCGGGGTGTTACAATATCTCCCCCTTGGGAACATTCCTCCTCGAATGACACTTTAGACATTGTACAGAAGTAAAAACTCAATACTAGCAGCCCATCATGCATGAAATATCATAACAATGCACACAAAGGAGGAAAACTTCAACTCCAAGATAAACATGATCAATGCAACAAAAAGGAAGTTGGAACTACATCTATCAACCCAATATACATGAACTTCTCAACTAGTCATGTTCAAGGAGGAACTACCATCTCCTAGTCATAACATGCTCAACATACTCTCATAGAGCTCATATGCAATTTACTCTCAGAAAGCATTTTATTCAAGGAGGAATCTCTCAACTCCAAACTAAAGCATGCTCACATATTCTTCTTATGAAGTATAGTAGACAAATCATACTCAAAGCACTACAACATGAGGAAAACAATTCATATAAACTTATTTTCTTTCAAAACACAAGTTTTCATGAACATGCATTATATAAGGAAGTCATGGCAACACATAAACACATAACAACCTTGCTAGCTAGGCACATTAACTCCCCCTTGGGAATAAGCCTATACGAACTCTTCTAAACATCATCTATCACGTAATTATAGGAGGAACTACCTCCTCCAACTAAAAACAAGCTCAACACAACATTATGGAGCCAATATGCCATTTTACCAAAAGAATAACAAAGCATGTTCATCAAATCATCTCATGAAGTAAAATATGCCATCATCATACTAAAATGCACAACATGAGGAAATTTTCTCAAGAACATGCATAACATAAGGAGATCATGGAAATTTTCCAAATCACACATGACTCCAAAACATAAAACAAGCCCAAAAAGGAACTCTTGGTCTCAAGCTAGAATAGGAATAGAAGAAAGGGATGAGGATATCGGGACTCTTAATCAATCTTGCTATCTAAGCATATCATCTCCCAATTGGGAGTAAGCCCCTTACTAAGACCTCAAATACTAATTCTTTCAAACAATCCCAATGCATGACCAACACTCATAATAACCTTACCGGGTTCTAAAAACAATAGAGGTCTAATAACCATGCATCCAAACCTTATCAAGGTTAATAAGAGTAACTCTATGGGACAAGGAAATTATAGAACACATATAACATCTAAGACTCCACAATCATGAAATGAGTCAAGGAGAACTTATCATCTTAAGCTAGAGGAGGAATAGAAGGGAATATAAGGATATCAGGACATCTCATTGGCCTCTAGCCTCCCAAGTAGAACCCTCAACTAAAATCCTTACTAAAATACCACTCATCTTCATTCTCATCTAAGTACTTCCTTACTTTTCTATTTCTTAACTTGCTGGTCTAAGATCCCAATCGGTACTTCTAATTTAGATAGGTTCTCATTAAGCAACTCTAGCTTACAAGCAACCTTACCAACACCACTCAAAGTCTCATATGAATCTACCAAACAGGGACTAAACTTCTCAAACTCAGTACACCTCTTAAGGTGAGAATTTCAAGCCAATCCAAGTTATGAACATTAAGAACACTCAACGACCTTGCTATCTAAGTACATTATCTCCCCCTTGGGAGTAAACGTACCAGAACTTTTCAAAGATCAATTTCTTTCAACTTCTAAGGTCGGAGCAAGTTATCACTCAACTTTTTACATCCATCACACAAGGTGATTCTAAACCATGGAGAATTACACTTCTATCCTCTTTTAAAAGAGTCTAGTCACTCAACATCTCTAGGCATCACTTAAACACCACCATTCATCAAATCTTCCAACAAAACACATAACCATAATGCAATCCATCTATAACAAAAGACAACATCTAATTCTATCATATCAAGACTCATGTAGTCACATAGACATAATTAACATTACTACTAACCTTTTTCTCCCTCGATCCTTGTAGCATGAGCCCTTCAAGTGGTCATATCCTAAAGACCATCGGACAAGGAATAAGAGAGAGACCTTATAGAGTTAAACTCTATGGCACTACTTGAAGAATAAAGATATGAGATTTTCTTAACATCCAATAGCCTCCTATTCATAAATGTGGTGCGCTTCACATAATGAGCAAGACTCTACTAGATGTTGTTTGATACATCCTAAAACCATCCCAAAATCTTGTGCTCTGATACCATGTTTGTCATGACCCAAGGCTACCTCCTAGATGTGACACAATGTACAAGACTCCAAAAAGCCTCATACAAGCCTAATAGAATATCATAACATAAAAACATAGGAAAAAGTGCGGAAATTTAAAATTTTTCTTTCCGATCGAAGTCTTTTATAAAAATAATAAATGGGAGTCTATGACACTATGTCTCAAACCATCCATAACACTTGAATACAATCTTAGGGACATGGCCCTTACACAAGTCTAAAACATAAAGGAAAGACCTAAAGGGAATAGTGGGTTTGTTTTCAAAGCTTTGAGGACTCACCAAATCGTCAACTCCTTGCTCCTATGAAACCTATCTTTTAGGAATAGAGCTTAAGTCTCCAAATGCTACACTTTGTGAAAAATGTAGAAGAAATATGGGATAGCACAAAAATGTATTAAGCATGATTGCCATGCATAAAAATCCTTAAAACAAGCTGAAAGGGACATTTTAGTTGAAACCATGCTATATGCCAATTTTGAAACATCATCTTTGAAATAGTTGGGGAATGTAACCCATAAGACAACTCATGTACCATTCATCATAGCATAAAGGATATCAACATAATCACAAACATAATCTCCAACATAATGCATATACTAATCATCGTAAGACATAGTTTACATACACAATTTAATACCAAGATCATCTCATCCTAATAAAACCATCACATAAGTTACCCAAGATTATACTTATGCAATGCATATAGAAGATCCCATAATCCTATCTACTCTAAGTACCACTTTTAGGCCACCATGCTCATACTTATCATGCTTTGATCTCATCCATAGACAATAATCATAGACAAGGAAACATTCATGTTCATAGCTTATAACAAGGAAATCGACTCTTAGCAGCAATCCATATCATACATGTATAAATTCATATATCTTCATAGCATAAGAAAATCACATCATAACCCATTTCCTAGGCTACTTGTTTAATGTATAAGTGAAGTCCCATACCCCCACTCATACTATGTAAAGTTCATTAAGAAGTCAGAAGTATAGTTCATGTTCATGTTCATAATTCACATCAAGCATGCATTAACTCATAATCATCATGTCATAACCGAAACATACCATGCCCACTCTCAAAGCTTACTTGTGCAATGCATGAATGAAGTCCCATACCCCCATTCATACTAAGTAGAACCCCTTGAGGAACCATAGTACATAACTCATGTTCTTGTTATTGTTCATGGAGGGAAATAGCCTTAACCGACATAGACCATGTGAGCTATATAGAATCCAGTGACTACCGCACACCGAAAATAGGTGTCCTACTTGCCTAAGGTAGAACTACATATATTAGCTTTTAGGTGGATCCACTAGCTAAAGACCTATGTGGGCAAATAGTTATGGGATATGGAGATTGCTTCTAGAAACCCCACCTATTGCATTAACGGGAGAGCTTCCATCTCATGAGACTCCTTTGGATGACCCGGCCTATTTCATTGATGGGAGGGCCTTTACCACACTTTCCATAACCACTCAGTGCTAAGCATAATTTCCCAAAATTTACATATTTAGTCTTTAGTTATATTTACATGTGTGAAGGAGTATCTTACCCTTCATTCAACAAACCTCATAAAATAGCTCATAGATTCAATTGTGTGAGAATGTTCTTTCAACCTTAGAATCATCCGTATGTGAGTATACCTTTCACATCATATTCATAGTGTGTTCAAGAGAATAGTCTTTCATTCAACACAACAACATTGTCATACTCATGTACATTTCATGCATAGTCATGTGTAAAGGTGCATATGAGAATTAGCCTTTCAACAACACCTTAGTAACATTATAGACATGTTCATGTATGAGGTGTATGTGTGTGATTGTCCTTTCAATGATACAACAACAAAATTATCATCATAGACACTTCACTCTCAAAATGTTTACAAAACATGCACATAATATTATAATCATAGTATCTTCACTTTCTAAGTGAGTTACAAGCTCATACACAATTCTTATAAACATGTACAAACCCTCATAATTTTCCCTTGGAGGGATATGAATCAAACTCAACCTAAACATGTAGAATTACTACATTAGATAAGGGGAATATTGTGATTCAAGTAAATCATTCATTTCATGCATAAACTGATGTACTCATATTATAGGTCATGTGGGTGAAGTCCTTCCACAATAATGTTATATTCAATTCAACATACATAACAACTTCCTTCTTAATGTCTTAACATCCTTAGTTTATTCAAATTAGCTTTTACTCCTTAAAGCCCTAGAGGTCATCTTCATTCTACAAGACTTACTCTCAAGCAATACCTCACATGATCATCATGTATACTTAATTCACAAGGTAATCCAACCACATGTTTAATTCTTAATCAATTATAATCATATGGCATCATATAAACTCAATCAATATAGAAATAATTACTTGATGCATAATAATGTGTAAGGGTATAGGGGAGAATGACCTTTCCAATCAATACCACAATTACACCATAGTCATAGAATCTTCATTATCAAAGTAATTCTTGAAGCACCTGTGTAATTCTCATGTTTATGTACAAATTCTCATAATTTACCCACCAAGAATCATGAATCACATTCAACCCAACATCTAGAATTTCTACATTAGATATGGGTAATAACACAATTCAATTAATTAATACAAGACCCATTTACATGCTTCTAAAATCAATTAATTCAAGTAAGACCACAATTTTAGCAATAGGAGGGGGGGGGGGGGATCCATGGGTTCTTGGGGGAATTGCACCAAAATTCAACCATAAATCGTCAATTCAATAATCACCCAACATAATTCAACCATTGAAATCACTTTTAAAAGGAAGTCATGAATTTCGAACAAAACCCTTGAAATTGGGCAAAATTGGAAGTTTTGAAATCATGTTTTGAAGGGGCTCTTTGGGTGGAATCTACCCAAAGATGAAAACTACCATACCTTGATGATGAATCCTTGAAGAATTGATGAAAAACCCTTGCTTTCTTCAAGCCCAAGCTTCAATTTAACCTTCTTCTTGGGTTTTTAAAGAGAGAAATATTTTAAAGAAGATGAACTTTTGATTTTGATTGGGTATTTAATGACTAAAAATACCTTATATATTTATTTAAAAGTAATATAAAATATACCCATTTAATTTAGGTTTTGTAATAAATGACTTAATTAGGTGAGTTTTGATGTTAAAATGACTTAAATAGGGGTCCTAGGCTTGGGCAAAACGACATAACTTTGAGTTAAAACAATTGGGAAAAGACCCAAGAAGTTACTTGTTGGAAACCGCTGAAATAGCATGACTGAAGCCTTCACGGATCGTCATCATCACCACGGCCCGTCAAACGGGTCGTGAAGAATTTTCAGCCTAATAGTGCTTCACTATTTTGGGCATAATATTTTACCCCGAGATCAGAATTGGGCAAACTCGGTGGAGTTGGAAAGAGGACTCAGAGACCTTTAATTCTATAGGTCATGGCCCACTTAATTCGTTTTGAGCTAATAGATATGATCATTTGAAGTTGACCCTATACTGTAAGTCTAATGAAAAGTCCTTCACGTGAGGCTCCATGAGCTGTGGTGCCTACCATGAGTTGTGGTGCCTCTCGTGGTCATGATACAGTAGTTAGGCAACCTTCCCATTAACCCCTACAAATTTAGGGCACCACCACAAGCCTTCCCACGAGCCGTGAAGTGGCTCGTGTGAAGGGGCTGTTTTGGGCAGCCTTTGTTTAGCCCTTGCCTAGCCCACCACGAGCTGTGATGGTGGTCATGGATGGTGAGGCAGTGTCCATGTAAGAGTTGACTGCCCTAGTTCTCTTCCTTGGCTCTAACCCTCACACTTAGCCCTATTTTAGTCTACTAGTTTTCAAGGTGTTACACTTAACAAAGGTATTCAAATGCCCTCACACAAAGATGATTCCATATTCACACCCAATGGTTCAACAATTTATAGGTTCAGAATCATAAGTAACTCTCACACTCAAAAAGATGAACTCATGCATGACTCCACCTATAGGTTTGCCCTTATTTTCTAACCAACACTTTTTTCAGCTCACTCAAGATTAAAAGGTCTTTTTAAGGCTTGTAACGGGGCTGAGTGTAAAGGTATGGTCATTTAGGCTCTGTGGCTACTGTCCTCATGAAATATGGTGTGAACAACACTTCCTTTCCTTTTCTTCTTCATTCTCTTTCATGCTCAAAAGTCACCCCATTATTCACTTTCCATGGAATACTGGACACCCCATTTGTTTTGCAACTTTCACAACTTTATTCCACAACTTTTTCATTCTTTTTATTTTTCATTTTTCTTTTCTTTTTCTATCTTTTTTTTTTGTATGGAGGGATTCCATCTGTCTTAAAACCATGGGTCAAAGGGGGCCTTCTTTGCACTTTTTGATTTACCTTCTCTTTCACCACACCCCCAACTTAGGCTTTTGACCTAAGTTGGCTATTCAAGCAAACTACATTTCATGAGGATTATGGGTGAAGGCATAAAGAGAGGTTTCATTTGCTTAAGTTTCTTCCAAGAAAAGGGTAAGGCTCTAACGGTGTTCAAGCAAAGTTCATACCATCACAAGGTAGGCCATAAAAAGAGGTATAATGTCAAATTGTTTCACTCTTTCAAATTGTTGCCTAAGATCATTTCAAGAGCTTGCATCACTTAGTCAACCGGACCAACGGGGCAAATTCTAGGTGTCATCACACATGGGTCACAGTAAGCTCATCACACAAGGCATTGACACCAATGTCAAGCAAGACTCCACACTTTCGCTAGTGTGCAATGCTCATCACAAGAGACTCAATTTGACAATCGACTAGTCACAACGAGATGCAAAGAGTTCACATATTGCCTATGCAACTTCATTTGGCCTCATTGTAGCCGCACATTCATGTTTGTTCGATTGAGAGCACTATTAAAGTCATCGGTATTGATCATAACCGATACTCAAATTTGCACAAGAACAATCACATTCAAACGCAATAAAAAAGGTGGCAGATTTTTTTGGAAGGGTCCAAAAATCATTTACATTCAAAATAAGGAGCCATAAGCTCAAACATCCATAAAAACAGTGTCAAAACACAATATATAGCACAAAACCCAATAATCACAAGAGGTAGGTATGGAAATACCTCACTCCACCATAAACAAAAAGCAATTTATCCTCTAATGCATTAAAAATATCCAAAAATCAATAAAAGAAGACAGAGAGGGAGGTAAAAAGGGATCATGTCTACACAGTCGCTCTATCTGTCAGGGCATCAATGCCCAGTGCATCACTTTGATCTTGGGCATTAGTGCTCGGAGTCACATCAACAACACTCGATCCACTAGGGTCAGCAAAAGAAGTATGCACAACTGCATCTACAATGGCCTTTTCAGTCTCCGTAAGGCCCTCGTAAGAACCTCCTTAGCAACCCCAACCATATCCTCATCAATCTAAGCTTCAGACTCGGGATCAACTACCTCCTCAGCTCGAACATCATCTCTGGTGGTAGTCAGAGGCACATCTAGATTGACTAGCACATCGGGGATCTCTACTGTCCCGAAGATCATCGACATATCGGTGGACTTCAGCTGGTCCACATCTCTCCTCAAATCAACAATAATGTCTTTTAGGGCCGTCACCTCCTCAGTGGCCCTTAGGCCATGCTCGTACACCGCTATCCTTGCCGCAAAGGCATTAATAGTGGAACTCAGATGTATGATAACATCAACGATGGCCCTTTCGATCATGCCAGGAATGGTGGCCTCAAGTATAGTGACATGTCGATCAGCAGAATGGGTTAGCTACCCCATCCATATTAATACAGCCTGAGTGAGTGGGGGTCGAGAGACAGCAACAACAACAGCACTAGATTTGGGAGGCAAGGGAGTAGTAGAGGTACTAGGTGCCGGAGAAGGGATAGTGCTAGGTATACCTGAAGGCCCATGGACTGGAGTAGGCAAAGATGCCTCTGCAGGTAATGCATCTGTATCCACAATCGGGGAAAAGTCCACTGGGGCTGCCTTCTTCTTCTTTGCCTCATCTTTCAACTACTCCTCCTCAATTCTCCGGATGTCAGTAGAAGATGTGGGAATCACATCCACATCCTTCTTCTCATCTCTGGGAACCCGAGCTCGTCTGCACAACTAGATGATCAACACCGAAAAGGGGAGGGAGGTCTGGCGCTGCTTGGCCCTCATAAGCATCTCCTGTGCAATAATCATCTCCAGATTCTGCCTCGTCCCATCAATGATGCAACCAAGACAGGCTGCTTTGGCATGTCAAAAAATTTACTCATTTTGGGACGACATGATAGTACTGCTGATGAAGCCAAACCAGAACCTTGCTGGTATATTTATGTCCTTCTCAATAGGTTCTCCAACCTCAAGCCACTTAGGAGTACCATCTAATATCAGAGGAGCCAACCACTTCTTCATGTTCTCCAGCATTTTTTCCTAATCATGTGCCGATAGCCATCGTCAATATCATTTGACCACCCCAGGACTGTACTGATAGCATCACTATTTGTAACGACCCTAAAAGTGAACTAGTGAAACTAGAGCCTAACGTGTGTGCGTTTGTGGTTGTCTTGAGTCTTGATGGTGTTTCATGTTGTCTTGAGTCATGGTTGAGGGGTTTAGGGGTCAAACACCAAGGTACGAATCCCCATGGACCAACCTAGGGGTCCTTGAGAAGGACCCTAAGTCTAACCAAGGCTGCCCCAAATGACCAAAGTTGGCCAAAATTGGCCGACATACGGAAGGGGTCCACATCCCATGGATGGCCTCCGTAGGTTAGGCCACTCCTAAACATGCCACAGCCCCAGACCATGGACCAACAACAAGGTCCGTGAATGGACTCACGGTCCGTGAGTCTAGGGCGTGAATGGCCACTAATTGTTGTCAAGTGACACGACCAACTTGGAGGTGAATTTACCAAGTCCTAATTAATGTGTGGACGGTTATTTTAAATGTTTTTAGGTATTTTAAGAGTAATAAAACATTAAAATGGTATTTTAGATTTCATTATTCACTTTTCCCCAAATCAAAACCCTCTCTCCCAAAATATCTTCTCTCTAATAACTCCATTGAAGACCAAGAGGAGAAGAAGATTTAAGGGCTTGAAGAGGAAGGATATCGAGTAGATTTTCATGGGATTCTTCATGAAAAAGGTATGGTGATCCTTCATCTAGGTTAGTTTTCACCCTAGAGTTAATTTCAAAGAAGTTTTCAAGGTTTTCAAGTTACACAAAACCGTAAGTTTTACTCAATCTCATGGGTTCTTACATCAAACGTTTTCAAATGATAAACTATGATTATATTGATGTTTAATTGATGATTTAAGATGAAAATACTCTATGAACCTCTCAATTCCTAAATTGTGCCTTATGAAGTGGGTTTGTTGATTATGAATGAATGTTGATGGATTTATGCCTAGATTGATTTAGATTGTTGACTTGCACTATCATCTATGCCTAATTATGGTGAATTGTTGGTGAATTGAGGATTTCTGATCATAGCCTTAAAAGCGCAAGTTTGAACTAAGTACTTGTTGTAGAGAGGTTGATCCACTTGAAAGGTAGAGGTCTTTAATTATGATGTAGTTACTTGATGTTAGTATAATTCTACATGTATTCTTGATTAGCCTAAGATTATAGGGTTATGTCATGAAAGAGGCAATTGAGGGTTTAAATGTGATCCTCCTAGAATGATGAATCCTCAATGTAATGCCTTAGATTAGATCACCTAGACTTGAATTGGCTTCGGGTAATACTTCTAAATATGAATTGACTTGATCATGATATTATGTGCATGTTGATGAATACTTGAAGTATAAAGTGCCAATCATGATGTGATTAATATATTGATGAGTTGTCGGATCATGGTATTCCTTTATATATTGTGCTATTGCTATATGTTGGAATGAGTTGGTCCATAACCCTTGAGGGGCATATTGTGAAGGTTTGTGCATGTTGACAAGATTGTGTGTGAACTCATGATTTACTTGGAAGTTCAAGGTCACATGAATATTGTGTATATTGTGGTATTGTTGAAAGGCCATTCTCCCCTTATCTTACACTTAATTATGAATGAAGTGTCTAGGAAGATAATGTTTTTGTTTGTGTCATTGCAAGGACAATTACACACACACACTCCATGCATAAACATGATTATGATGCGTCAATGGTTTTAATTGAAAGTATAGTTCTTATATGCACGTTTACACATTATTATGCATGAAATGTACATAATCATGTTGATCCTATTGTGTTGATTGAAAGTCCATTCTCATGAGAACACATGATCTTGGTGTGATAGTTATTCTCACATACTAATGTTGATTCTAAGGTAAAAGGTATTTCTCACTTAAATGAATCTATGAGCTATTTTGGTGAGTTGTATTGAATGAAGGGTAAAGTATGCCTTCACACATGTAGATACAACTCGATACTAATTATGTATAATTGGGAAATAATGCTTAGTACTGAGTGGATATGGACAATAAGGAAAAGGCCCCTCCACTAATGCAATAGGTTGGGTCATCTATAGTAAACTCATGAGCTGGAAGCTCCTCTGCTAATGCAATAGGTGGGTTTCTAGTAGCAATCTCCCCATCCCATAACTATGTGCCAAACATAGGACTTAGCCAGTAGATCCACTTAGAAGCTAAATATAATTAGTTCTACCTTCGGCAAGTAAGAACGCCTTCTTTCGATGTGGGGTTATATGACACTGGATTCCATGTAGCTCACACGGTCTATGTCGGTTATAGCTAATATTCCCTAATTACAATAAGATAATGAAATGAAAGGAACTATACTATGAATTCTTAATAGGTTTACTTGGTAGGAGTGGAGGTATGGGTCTTCACTTTTACATTGCACAAGGAGACTTATTAGGATGTTGTGGAATGGTTTCCTTATGGTATGATAAGATATGAATAGATGACTTTCTTTATGTTTAGTTCATGTATTTGTATAATTCCTCATTTATGACTATGGTTTATGGTAATCTTGAAGATTATGAAAATGAATATGTGGCTTCAAGGAATGCTTAGTAAGGTTGGTATTATGGGGTGCCAACCATACATTGCACAAGTGTTCTTAGAGGTTGCTAAGGTATTGATATTACTATGTTATGAGTGTATTGTGACTATAGCTTGTCTTCTATGTTTGAAAATGCATATTTTCTTTCCAAACTTAATGTATGAAAGTCCTCTAAATGCATGAATGTGTCCTAAATGAATCTAATGAAGAATGTTGGCTTAAATGCTTAAATGTAAAGATGCATGCTATACTTGGATTGTACTAGGAGTTACTTCCTTGTCATGTCTATTCTATATGAATGTGTCTTGTCTATGGTGACTTCAAAGGAGTACTTAGTGTGAGTAGTAGTATGGGATGCTACTTTCACATTGCACAAGTATGACTTAGAGTTGTTTTAGATGTTGGTCTTAATGTGATGATGTGATTCATATAATATTTATATCTCTTAAATGCTTTATTGTGTAAAGGTTGAAAGGATGAATGGTAAGTTCACTTTTGGGTGACCTTAAGGTGGTGCCTTAGTGTGGGTGGTGGTATGGGACGCTACCCATTCATTGAACAAGGCATAGCTTGAGGGTTACTTGAGGTGGAGGCTCAAGGTGAAGGTAAAGGGTTATATGTGATTTTGCTCAAATGTGAATTATGTGACTTTGTATGTTGGTTGTGACTTATATTATGCCTCTTGTATCAATGTTCATGAAGTTTTACAAAAATGGCATAAAGCATGACTTTCAACAAAATGTCCCTTTTAAAGCATGTTTTTGCATGGTCATCATACTTAGTACATTTTTGTGTGCTAACCCATATTTTCTTACTTTTACTACAAGTGTAGGTTCCGGCAAGTGATTACTTTCTCTAGGGAAGCTTGAGATTAGAGTTCTCCCAAGACCTCTTTAGGTATGTCCTCATATGTCGAGGACAAGGATTTTCTGTTTCTAGTTTTTATGTTTAAGACTTTGTTAAGACTTCGATTGTAAAGGGCCGTGACCCTATCTTGTTAAAGTTTGTCCAAGATGGCCATGTGAGACTTAATATTCCGTTGCCTTATAAATGTCTTTTGATGTTGGATTTATTAAACAAAAGTTTTAAATTCTGCACTATTTTTATGTATCTAATGTTATGAATGCTAAGAAGCATGTATTAGACCCCTTCGGGGTCGAGTACGCCATGTTATGACTAGGGGGTGCTCTCGGGTCGTGACACTATCACATTTCACCTTCTTACCCCTGACAACCACATAGTCAACTAGCTTGAATTTGGCTGCCGACTTCTTCCCTTGTGGTACCAAGGCACTGTAGAATTCTCTGACCCAACTTGGAATGTATGGGCCATGGGGCTTGGTGAATAGTTGGAATTTATTCAACCTTAGGCAACTCATGATCTCTGGATACCTTTCTATGACTCCATCAATCGACAGTCGCTTCTTCTCTATAATGATCCTCAGCCCCTCAATCTTCGGTCTATTCATAGACCGAGGAAGAGGACCTTGTGCAGCCTGTGCTGGAATATCAACCGGTACTGGAGCAGGCAGAGTAGAAGTGGTTTGGGTAGCCTTGATCCTAAACGCATCATTCAGCCTCTTTGAGCACAACTTAGCTCTCTGGGCTAGCAGTAACTCATCATCCTCAGGCTCAAAAGTTCCATCCTGATGTTCTCGGTGCTCACCCTCACTCTTAGAAGTGGTGAGGTGAGTGGCATAGATGCTGTCACTTGTCGGAGCTGCAGGTGATGTAGGTGTAAGGGCCTTGCCTTTTCCCTTTCCTTTCCCACCTGTAGTGGGCAGTTTAGTAACCTTTGACCTGGATGCAACTGCATTCTCGTTAATTGTGATTTATTTGACCCTCTTATGGGGTGGCATGTCTCTGCCATCCACTTTTGGTCTAGCCATAACTGCAAACACATTATAGAAAGTGAGAAACAGTTCAAGAAAATGTGCAGAAAAACTGTTGTAGATAGACTCGTCGAACTGGTTGGCGAGTCGCCAAATCACTTTGGCGAGCTAGATCTGGATGGCCGAAAGGATTGGCTCAATTTTTTTGTCAGAAAAACCGGCATGTTAGTGATGGGAAGGGCCTTTTGGCGAATCACCAATAGCATTCGGCGAGCAAGGACTAGCCGCCAAAAGTTATAATGCATTTTAGGGGTTTGGGGCGTAGAAAGGGCCATCAAGAAGGACTTTCGATAAGTCGTCGAGTGCACTCGGCGAGCTCAGGCTTCTCGCCGAAAGTTACAGAACCCAAACTCAATTTTAGCATGACATTAAAGGTGATCTAGGGGGATTTGGCGAACCGCCGAGTGGTTCGGCGAGCTCGACTTAGCTCGCCAAATGACCCAACGTGCCTAATCTCAACCCCAACTTCTAAATTCAACCTCACAGCCCCCGAAAACAAAATCAAACCATGCACTCATTCAATTAAACTAAGACACATTACGCCTATGCCCCCAGGATACTATGACTTCTCCCGGTTTGGCCAAATTTGTCCATTTGACGACTTTTTGCCCTTAAGAATGACGTCAACCGCTCCATCATTGGGAAAATTACGTCATTTGGCACAAATACGGGTTACATAGACTTCACTCGACTAGACCCAACAACAACAAAACACAACCCAACAATTTTGATCAATTTTAAAGCACGAAAACTCGGGAAATCAATAATTAATCATTTTAGGCAAGATATTCAAATTAAAACCAGTACATAAGCATACAATCATAGATCAAAGAGTCCCAACACACATCACTAAGATACGAATAATTGTAAATGAGTAAAAATTACTAATTACAAGTTCGGGGTTCGAAAAACCAACCTTTTATGGCGAATATATAAGTTGTAAAGCTAGGCGACAAAGAAATCCAACTCCGAACACACAATCAATGAGTAATATGCGATAAAAACACAAGAATACTAGGAAAACTAAAGTGCGGGTGTGAGTTTGGCAAGTTGAAAAGTGAGGGAAAGTGAAAGATTTTAAACTTTTGAACTTTTGTCCTTTAAAATCGTCCAGTTCTCGCCCATTCAGCGACATTAGTGTTGCTCGTCGATCCACTCGGTGACACATTGAGTGGGTACTTACCTCGTTGAATTTTATAGGACCTCTAGTTAAATTGGGGGTCCAAATAGTGGACAAAGTCGCGATCACCGACCCGCTCAACGACACGCCAATTTTATCCTAGGCTCGCTGAGTTTTACAGAGTCCAATTTCAAAATTGCTTGAGTCCAACAGCGGTCCAGGTCGAGCTCGCTCACCTCTTTGGCAGTCGTCCACGGGACATTTTGCTCGCCAATATGCACTTTTCAAACACATTCCACACTTTATCCAACACAATCAACACACCATTATTTCAACAACAAAAAGAAAGCAAATAAAACTTGGGTTGCCTCCCAAGCAGCGCCTTAGTTAACGTCGTGGCACAACGCAAGTCCTCACTCAAACTTCAGTTTTGGGGTTGACCATAGTATCACTAGGAAACCCCCCTTGTTGTCTCAGGTTTAAATGAGATGAGATATGACCCATTTAGGTCTCTAACTATTTGATAGAGACAAAATGAGAGGTAACCGTCTGGCTAAAGGTCGATACATCTTCCTTCATCTCTTTCAAAATCTTGTCCGACCCCTCAACCTTGTTGAGAATACGAGACATCATATCCTCAGACCGACCACCCTTGGAATCCTTTGGCTTTTGGTGCTCGTGGGGAGGAACATTTCTATCCTTCTCCTCGTCCCGTTCTTTCCAAGCGGGGTTACGATCCCTCCACTCTCTATCACGATCCTTCCAACCTTCATCCCTATTCTAAACTCAGTTACCACCCTGCCTCAGGTAGTTTAAATGATAACCACCTCCTTGGTTGGCTAAGAAATTTACCTTTTTATTGTATAAAACCTCAAACTTGGCCTCATTAGGATTAACACACCCGACACCCAAAACATTGACACTTCGAGTACTAGCTCCTATGATATTTTTGGACAAAATGTCAAGTTGTGTCATGATCTTTGCCATGTTCTAGTCCCTCTCTTGGTCTTTCTCTAGCTGCTCCTTGGTCAATTTAAACATGAGAGGGGAGACCTGATCTTCACGGGTGTACCAAGCCCGATTAATTGTGGTCATACCATCCAAAATCTGGGCTGCTATAATGTAAGGTTGTTGCATCAAACCTCCCAGAGAATGTTGGTCAGCTACACCCTTGTTCACCAAATCAAGGCTTCGGTAAAAATACTATAGCAAAATGTTGTCGGACAAACCATGAGTTGGGCATTGTAGCACCGACTTCTTGAATCGTAGCCAAGTCTCATGAATTGGCTTGCCCTCCAAATACTTGAAGCTTTGGATGCTGTCCCGAAGTGTCTTCATCTTCGAAGGAGGGAAAAATCGCACTTGAAATGCGGTGACAAGCTCTTCCCATGAAATGATTGATTCTCTTGGAAATTCAGCCAACAGTTTACATGCTTCTCCCATTAAAGAGAATAGGAACAACCTCAATCAGACCGACTCTTGGGATATATTCTTGAAGGAGAACGGCTTGCAAACATCAACAAAATTTCTTATTTACTCATGGGGATCCTCATAAGTCTACCCACCGAACAACCCTTTCAATTGCAAGAGCTGCAACACGGTACTTGTAATGTGGAACACCGCGTTCCCTTTAGCCGGTGGTATGCGAATGAAACCAATTCCACCCATTAGATGTGGGTCATTAACATTCAGCTCATTGACATCGTTGAGGTTACCGATGTCATCTTGGTGGCCCACTTGGCTACCATTGCTTCCGTTTACACTCATACTCTCTATATCAAAACACAAACAAGAAAACCAAAACTAAAAGCAAGTAGATTCAACTATGACTAAAAAGAACAAAATTCAACTTAACCAAAGAATCTTAACCAACACCACTCCCCGGCAGCAGCACCATTTTGATAGAATAATGCTATCAAAGACACTTAATCTAGTTCTAAGAGTCACCGATCGTTAGTCAGTATATTAACCAACTAAATGAGTTAGGGTAGAATCCTATAGGTAGTGGTACATGTTTAAGATTCAATAGGAAAGTACGAAAGCTCAAGTCAATCATAGAAATAGACATTTACGATTAAAAACATAATGTAAATCAGGGGGTGACACGAATGTCAAATAAGGGGGTTTTGGTTTTAACTATCAGCTACAACAATAGTAAATAACACAAGAATGACAATAATGAGATGGGTTCTTGGGATGCGATTTGATTATAGGCTAATATAGACAAACGAGTAATTGCAACTGTTAGGAAATAGCTGTAAATTACTGAATAAGCTAGATTCAGAAATGTTGGTTTTAAAACCTCTCTCTCGAGCAAGCCAAAAACACGAAGGTAGAACTGCATTTGCAACTATAATTTTTTAATTTGAACCATAATTAATGATTGAAATCACTTCTAAATAGTATTTAAACTAACATTTAGAAATACCCACAAACTAAATCAGCCCATAATCACATAATCATACCCCAAGAATTGGGGTTTTAGCTAGACATCATAAAAAGTTAAAAATCGTTACCAAATTGTGTTTCCATCAACTGGGTAAGATTAATTTCATCTTTACAAAGGTCCAAATTGAAGAATGTCAAAGACCCACTTCCAATTTCACAAAAATGGAAAATCTCAATTCTTCAATGCTAAGGAGAACTTGTCTCTCAATTCAGAATACTCAATATTCAAAAATAAGATACTTGATAATGATAAAAGCTCACAAACTAAATGTTCAAAAACGTATTTATAGTCGCCAAAAATATGCTATGAAGGACCATACAATGTAGTAAGTCGGGCTGGCGATCAGCTCGGCGATCCGCCCTTTGGTCCATGTCTTCACCTTTTTGCCTTTGGCCTTCAGCTTCCTCAAGTTCTGTAACTTTGGGTGATCCAGAACTGCATCGTGGAACCACTCAGCGATTCACCGACTGCTCCTTTCTCTCGCCAACTTGATTTTCTCCTTCAGGGCTTGGCACACTGGAACTTTAGGCAGTCAAATGGCCTCTTAACGACTTGCCAAATGGACTTGGCGATCAACATGCTCTCTTTTCTTCCTTCTTTCATCTCACTTTGTTCCTTTTTGCAAATTAGTGTCCTTACTTTGTTCCTAAATCCAAATACCTGGAAATCAAGGATTTCACATCAGTTATTTGCACAAAATAACCATTTGAGGACACTAAATCTATACATAAAGCCCTAAATGAGTTCAAATCTAGGACTCATCAACCCCTTCATAGGTGACACCTTCAAGAAGACCCAATCATCAATTTAAAAGTCTAAGTCCCTTCTCTTCTTATCTGCATAGGACTTCTTACGACTTTGAGTTATCTTTAGTCTATCTCTGATGAGCTAAACTTTTTCCATAGCTTCATGAATCGAATCTAGCCCTATCAAGGCTGCTTTACCTACTTCAAACGAACCAATCAGGGACATGCATCTATGCCCATATAGTGCCTTATACGTGGTCATCTGGATACTGGAATGAAAGCTATTATTATAGGTGAACTCTATGAGAGGTAGGTGATCAACCCAACTACCCTTGAAATTGATCATACAAGCTCTCAACATGTCCTCTAAGGTATGAATGGTTCGTTCTGCCTGAACATCCATATGTAGATGAAATGTTGTACTGAGATTTACCTAAGTTGTATTTTTGTCCTTTCCTTACCCAATTGGATTTAAACAATTTGGTATGGTTTTAGGAGTCTAAACTAATTGGAATCAGTTTTAATTATTCCTAAAATACGCTTAGGGTTTTTAGAGGAGTTCAAGAAGAGAAAAGAAGAGAAAAAAGGAGAAAAGAGGGACGGTTCAAGGTATTCATCATGATTCTTGCAATTCTTCGAGGGATTTCACCAAGGATTTTATTCTAAGAGGTATGTAAGCTTCCATAGTTTTGGGTTTGTTCTCCCACACTAATCATGAGTTTGTTTTATGAATTTCATCCATGAGATTGAGTATATTCATAATCTTGTTAAGTTCTTGAAGTTTTGTGCTTTGTTTTTGATAATGAATTCCATGTTGAATTCTTAGGGTGAGAGTTGCGAATGAGTGTTGTTCTTGGTGTAGAATTTGTTGTAATTAGGCTGGGTTTAAGGATCCAAAAGAGTGTGGAGGAGATCATTCAAGTTTAGACAAGGTAGGGTTTAAAAAAATTAAAGAAAATTTCATCAGATTTATTTGGAACATGGTTGGGGCGGCGCACGCCTTGTGCCTGGAGTGTGCCCCAGAATAGCCTCAGTAAACTGAGGGCTGGCGCAGTGCGCCACTACTGCACCAGGGACGTCAGGTCCTTTCCACCTCTATTCTTCGTTCCATATTTCATTTTTCAAAACATGTCTTCGCTCTCTAAGTGATTTTAACTATCCAACCTACACCCAATCATCAAGAAATCCTATATATCAAGGCAGGATCCTTGAATTCATAATTAAAATTCAAGGAAGAGTTAAGAGTAGAGTTCAAGAAAGTCTTTGAGTTAAATTATGAATCCTTCAAGATCAACTATTGATCTGAGTTCTTTAACAGGGTTCCTTCAATCCCTACTGATTCTAAACACTCTAAACTACTTCTAAACATTGAGAAATCATTCATAACATGAATCATATTCTTGAATTCATAATTGAAATTCAAGGTAGAGTTAAGAGTCAAGTCTTGAGAGTTCTTTTGAGTCTTTTGAGAAGGTCCATTTGAGTCTTTTGAGGAGGATTCTACAATTTCTAGTAACTCATTTCAAGACTCAAGTAAGTGAGCGTGAGAGTGAGAAGAATGTATTCATGAGTCTATACTATCATCGAGATCCTTCATATCATGAATCATAACTCTTGAATTCATAATTCAAATTCAAGAAAGAATTAAGAGTAGAGTTCAAGAAAGTCATCGAGTTTAATTGTGAATCCTTTGAGATTAATTATCGATTTGAGCTAAGTTTTGAGAAAGTAAGTATGAGAATGAGAAGAGTCGTATACATGGGTTCCATATTGTTATGTAGACCCTTGATTCGAGTCGTTCATGCCTATAAATTATGCATGAACTCCATGAATTGAGTATCTTTGAGAGGAGTAGTATCTTTAAGTTCTAAGTCTTGAGTATTGAGTTCCTAATCCTTTTGAGATTATAATCCTAGTAGTGGGACTACTACATATTATCGATAAAGGTCCTTGAGTTGAGTAGTTCATGCCCATAATTTTGCATGTACCATATTTTGAGAAGTCTTTTGCAAACATTTTTAAAACTTATTTTATGAATTGAGCATATGAGTTTGAGGAAGAGTATAGCTGAGTTCATTTTATTTAAAATGATATATGGGAACTAAGTATTCCTAAGAGTAAATGTTTTTGCATTTATGAAAAAAGGAATCACCTTTTTCCCAAAGAGTTTTCATGAGCAGTTTTGAGTACCATCTTTTTTAAGAGAAAGATTTTTGAGTAATAATCTCAAACCAAAGAAAGAGTTATGTTTTTAAATCATATGAGCTAGTATATTTTGGAAGTAGTATTGAACATCAATATGAGGGAGATTTCATACAACTCACAGCCCCCATAAACCATATAGCCAATGTAGGTAGAAAGGATCATACTTTTTAGATGATTCCTTAATGCTTTTAGCATAAACTAGTGGATCCACATAGTAGTAGGTTCGATACCCCGGCATATTATAAGTTTCGGCAGCGTGGGCTAGACGTTGTATCATCACATAACTTATAGTGATGGTTGTCGGTTAGAGAATCTTCCACAGAGTTATATTGTATTTTATATATACAAGTTGAGTTATTATTTTATTATTTAATACATTGAGTTGTTATCTGTTATTTTAAAAGCTTTTCAAATATTGCATTTTTTATTATTGATTTATCTTGAGTTGAGTATATAGAGTAGAGTATCCAGTGTTGAGTATCTTGAGTTAGAATTGAGTACCTTATTGTTGAATTGAGCCCTATATCTCTGAGTTGAGTTGAAATACGTTTCATAGAGTTGAGTCTCTTATTATTGAGTTGAGCTATGATTCTTTAAGTTTAGTTGAGTTGAGAAGAGGTAGTAAGTATGTTTCTTTTCCATCAGTTCAAGCTTATGTTTATGCTTTAGAATTCTCCTTACATGCTCGTACATTCTATGTATTGATGTCATTCGATCTGCATCTTTTAATGATCCAGATACATGTTATTAGGATCCTCAACAATAATATGTTGAGATCACTTCATCCGCTCATCTACTTATGAGTGAAACTTTCTTGCTTCCAGAGGACTCCAGTTTTATGAGTTGTTAGTATTACTAGCATTTTGAGTAGTCTTGGTTCTTGTCCTGACACTCATCTATACATAATAGAGGCATCATAAATAAACAATTTTAGAGAGTTTTTCAGTTTCAGATATTTTATTTAAAACTTATGTTTCATACTAAGTATATTCAGTGAAGTCTTGAGATTTATTACATTTTGATTTAAATGTTTCTTTCAATTTGATGCTTATGTATGCTTGATTTAGTCTTCTGCTTGTAGTTAGCTAGGATGAGGGTTCTCGTAGGACCAACAATGGTTCTTGAGTGCCAGCCACGTCCAGGGTATAGGCTCGGGTCGTGACACTTTTCATGAACCTTAAGTTTTCTAGAAGCATAAGCTATGACCTAACCTCGTTGCATCAACACACAACCTAGGCTGACCCTGGATGCATCACAGTAAATCACATAACCGTCTGAACCATCTGGTAAAGTCAAGATCGGAGCTGTAGTTAACCTAGTCTTCAGTTTTGAGAAGCTTTTCTCACAGTCATCTGACCACTGAAATTTTACCTTTCTCTGAGTTAACTTGGTCAATGGGGAAGGTATGGATGAAAATCCATCAACAAATCTCCTGTACTAACCGGCCAAACCTAAGAAACTTCTGATATCTATTGGAGAGGTGGGTCAGGGCCATTTTTGTACTAACTCAATTTTTTGAGAATCTACTCAGATCCCTTCGCTAGATACCACTTGACCAAGAAAAGCGATGGACTGTAACCATAATTCACATTTGCTGAACTTAGAAAATAGCTAGCGATATTTGAGTGTTTGCAGAACAACTCTTAATTGAGTCGCATGCTCCTTCTCACTCCGAGAATAAATGAGGATATCATCAATAAAGATGATGATGAACAAGTCCAAATACTATTTGAACACCTTGTTCATTAATTCCATGAAAGCTGCAAGAGCATTTGCTAGTCCATACATAACTACAAATTCATAATGACGATACCGAGTTCTGCAAGTTGTCTTCAAAATGTCACTATCTTTGACTCTAAGCTGATGATAGCCGAATCTCAAGTCTATCTTAGAAAAGTAACTAGCATCCTGAAGTTGGTCGAACAAGTCATCAATCCTGGGGATGAGATACTTATTCTTCATTGTGACTTTGTTGCTAATAGTCAATGCATATTTTGAGAGAAACATCTTTCTTTTTCAGGAACAACACTGGAGCACCCCATGAATAGATACATGGTCTGATGAAGCCCTTATCTAGAAGGTCTTTCAATTGCTCTTTCTATTCCTTAAGCTCAGCTGGAGCCATTCTATAAGGAGGAATCAAAATGGGCTAGGTTATGAAGAAAGATCTATTCCGAAGTTGATTTCTCTTTCAGGGAGGAACTCCGGAAAGATCATCTAGAAACACTTTCGAAAACTATTTACTACTAGTACTAACTCAGGAGTTGGGGTTTCGGAGTTTGAATCCTTAACTTGAACAAGATCATACATATACCCTTTGAAAATCATTTTTTTGGCCTTAAGGTAAGAGATGAATTGACCCATAGGCACTAAGTTACTACCCTTCCACTCAAAGACTGTCTCGTTTGGAAAGTGAAATCCAACAATCCTAA
Organism: Solanum pinnatisectum; assembly: GCA_035578085.1. Lineage (NCBI taxonomy): Eukaryota > Viridiplantae > Streptophyta > Magnoliopsida > Solanales > Solanaceae > Solanum > Solanum pinnatisectum. Next base: position 316,020 of record JAWPEI010000072.1, read on the forward strand.
TTCTACAATTGACTGAGGCATAATAGGAATCTAACCAATCCATGCCTAGAATAATGTCGAAATCTACCATTTCTAACTCTACAAGATATGCTGAGATAACTTTATGAGAGACTCTGATAGGGCAATTTTTGTATACGCGTCTAGCTATAACTATGTCACCAACTAGAGTAGAGACTGAGAAGGGTTATAAAAGAGTTTCTGAACTAACACCAAAGTTTAATGTTAGATAATGAGTTACAAAAGACAGTGTAGCCCTGGATATAACAATGCATAAACATCTAAATGAAAGATTTGTAACGTACTTGTGACCACATAAGGAGAATCTTTCTGGTCCTGGTGAGCTTGGAGAGCATACAACCTATTCTGGCGCTGTTCGCGACCTATACTAGATGAAGCACCCTACTGAGTTGGGTGACCGGCTGGTGTTGTTGGAGTTGTAGACTGAGCCCTATTGTTGTTACCTCCTTTCCTTTGCTTGGTAGAAGGCCAATCCTTCAACCTATTACCAGACTAACCACACCCAAAGTACCCTTCCTTGCCTGCAAGACACTCGACCGGATGATTCTTACCACACTTTGGACAAGTTTGGAAGGTTCTATTACCTGAAGCACTTTCATGAGACATAGAGCCTGATGCCCTACCTTTTTTATCATGTCGAAACCTGGGAGATGGAGCACTAGCTGATGAAGGTGCTAGGGCCTTAGATCTTTGTTAAAACTGTGAGTGATTCCCACCACCCGACTTTTGCTGTGAGTATTCATAATTTCCTGTTCTGGCCTTTTTGTTACCCTTTGCCAATTCCCTAAGCTTATCTTTCTCATTCTACTGAACATGGGTAAACAGTCGGGAGATATCCATATCCCGTAGAAGGATAACATTCCTGCACCCAGTCTTCACTAGATTGGATACCCAAATCAAGAACTTACTCATATGTGCCCTTGAATCGACAACCATGTGTGGAGCATACCTGAAGAGCTGGGTAAACTTCAGCCTGTACTCTTAGACCGACATAGAACCCTGCTTCAAGTTCATAAACTCTTGCGCCTTAGCTTCTCTCAATTCCCTTGGGAAGAACCTGTTTGGGAAAGCTCTAGTAAAACAAGCCAAGTCACTGGAGATGCATCTGCACCCTGTTATATTTCTACTAAGTGAACCAGATATGAGCCACATCCTTCAGTTGATAGGATGCTAACTCAACATTCTCAGTGCCAATCACTTCTACCCTAGCAAGTTAGGCGGATTCATCTGAACAAAGTCTCAAACCCTTGTTCGATCTAATCCACCATTTGTGTTAGTAGTAAATGGGACATGCTGATTGTTCAGATTGGACAAACTCTGAGCAAAGCGTTAGATTGCATTCCAAAATTCTACATTCGTAGCCTCATGGTTCGGGACTGGAGAAACTTCTTTACCATTGCGTGCATTAGCTCTATGAGAAGGCATAATCTAAAATGGATAACGACAAATTATAAAGGAGAATTTTGATCATACCCACACACGATACAAATAACAAAGAAAGTGAATTATTTCTTAAAACACTTCGTGTCCTCCCTCTCACAGATGTGGTGCACTTCACACCCATGAAAGAGACTCTACTTAGTGCGGCTTTTAGACATCCTAGAACTTTTGAAACTAATGCTCTGATACCAAGTTTATTATGCCCCAAGGCTATACCATTGATGTTACACGGGAGCTAGGATCACGAGTGACCCCAAGCTAACCTTGTGTCTCACATACATAAAGCATACTGAGAATAATTTAATAAGACATATACTATGCGTAAGCTAAAACAATAGATAACTAGAAAATGGGGAAACCCCAACTATTCTAAATGTATAAACCATACTAAGAGTTTAATAACAACTGAAAGATAAACTTAACAATTCAAGCTAGTTATACTACAATGTTGAAAAGCCTCTAACTGAGTTGAGTTTTTAGGACATTCCCCCCAATCTAACTCTAACAAAACTGAAAACTAAATAAAAAGACTAAAATAAAAAGCATGTCTATTGTCTTTGAAGTATGAGAACTCACCACTGAAGATGCTGAAATGCAGACAAAGAAATCGATCTAAGGGTGATCTGGATGCTGAGTATATGAATCTGCATCATGAAAGGATGTAGCACATAGTATGCATCATTACTTGGAATGAATTGAGCATGTATGATATAGATACTAAGCTGAACAAATATATATAAGCTGAAAAAAGCATAACTAAGCAAGAATGTAAATACTGAAACATAACTGAAAACCTAAGTTAAATGTAATGACCAAGTACTAATCATGAAAATAACATGTTGAACTGAATGCTGAAGTATATACTGAAAACCTGGTCAAATGCACTAAGAGTCTGACTGTGGGAGCTACCATTAACCGACATAAAACCACGTGAGCTAAACATAGAGTCCAATGTATACGCCCCATCAAGAGGACCCAATATACCTTTCCAGGGGTATAAAGGCATGACTGGCGTGATTACTAAATATGATGCCCAACAGAGGGGACTTATACTCCTATGGGGGCACATAGTTCTGGGACTATGATGGTAAGCTGAACCCTAGTGCAACTCGGTGCTAAGTCTACTGCCAACCTAATATGTATATAAAATAAATGTAGTTGAAATACTGAATAGCTCAAAGTACGGAGCTTAAAAAATTGGAGCATAATCATTTGTTTAACTTACCTAGCAAGTATAATTCATGAATTAAGAGAATTTATACAAACTAGGGTGCTGAGTTTCATAGAAGGAAATAAGAAAAATTTCCAAGAAATATGCTATTTTAATTAAGGATACTACAACTGCTAGATCACAACAAATCTCCAAGGTTTTAGAAACCCTAGTTCTATACAAGATATGGAGAATCAAGGAACTGTCTGAATTCTAGGGACCTAGTGGATGAAAGAAACCCACTAGTGAAATCCCCATAACTGGTGACGAAATCTATGGAGAAATCCTTTGGATTTTGGGGCAGAACCTTGAAGAACACTACTGCTTGTTCTTGGGAGGTTTGGTTGACTTTTTCCTCTTCTTTTTGCTCCAAGTTTGGATATTTTTGGAGATGAGGGTTCGGGGTAAGTCTGACTAAGTTATTAGGCTTAGACTAAGTAAAATGACGTAGTTTATGCATTAAACGATGTAGTTGTGGAGCCCCAACACATAGGAAAAAGACCTAAATGACCTCAACTTAAAAACATATGAAGGCCATCCACGGAGGGACCTACGGACCATCGTTCGGAGTACCAATCATCGACTGCGGTCGTGGTTTGTGGTCTGCCCGATAGGGTTTCATTAAAACAACCATAAATTTTTACTCGGGGCTGGGATTTTAGCAAACTTAGTGGCGTTGGAAAGAGGATTATATTATCTTTAATTTGATGGGTCATGGCCACCTAATTCATTTTGTGCTAAAATATATGATCGTTTGATGTTGACCCAACAATCCATTCTCTCCAATTGGCTACTAACCCTTACCTACGGCTAGACCTACGTTCTGTAGGTCCAACCACAGACCGTACTAGTCGACCCTAAGTGGGCTCAGAGACCATCAACATTTGGGCCTTAACAATGGAACCCCATCTACGGTCCGTGGTTCTACCTACGTTCCGTGGGTGGTTTCGTCGGTACAAGCACCAATTTTTCTGAAAAACTAGGATTTTCTTCATTTTGAGGTCTGAGGTGTTATAAGATCGGCGAGCCCGACTTGGATTGCCATTTGAACTACCTAGTTAGCAAGAGGTTCTATAAAATTCGATGGGCTAAAGAGCCATTCGGTGCATCATCGAATGGGTCGGTGACATAAGTGAGCATCGCCGACTGGCGCATGAATTGAAGGGTCAAAAGGCCAAAACTATTTTTAAATTAAAAAGTCTCCCTCATTTCATACTTTTCGATTTCTACAATTTCACAACAACATATTTTTAATTTCGTACTTGTTATTCTCACTTTTTGTGTTGGATCAATTTCTCGGGGGTGGGGGGTGCGGGGGCACTTTGGTGTTTTGCTAGCCTAGCATTTCAAGCATAAGCTTTTAAGTTTGGTTATCTGAACCCCACCTTTAAGTTTTGGTGAATTTAAATATGTGATCATAACTTTGTCATTATAGTTGCATAAAAGTGATTGAATAACTGCTTGTTGGTAGTGCATGCCTGTATCATGTTTTATTTCATGTTCAATGGCCCTTAATTGTTAATTCTCATATGTTTGATTGATAAAAGTTGTGGGTTGTGTTGATTTTATGTTGGGTCTAGTAGGGGTGAAGTCGTTGTAATCCCAGTTGTGACGATCGTGTGATTTTCCCAAATGATAGAGCGGTTGACATCATTCTTAAGGGCAAAAGATGTCGATTTGCCAATTTTAGCCAAAATAGGGGAAGTCTGAGTGCCCTGAGGTCATTGGTAGTATGAATTTAGGCTTAAGTGCATAGAGCAGGTGGTTAATTTTGTTTTCGTGGGCTGTAGGTTAGAATTTGAAGGTCGGGTGTCAAAATCTGGCACGTTGGACTATTCAATGAGCTGGTTCAAGCTCGTCGAGTGGTTTTGCAGTTCGCCTAAAGACCCCTAGTTTTCATTTTTTACCCTTCATAGTTGAGATTTTTGTTATGTAACATTCGGGGATATGCTTGAGCTCGCCGAGTTCACTCAGTGACTCACTGAATGTCCCTTTTAATCGCCCTTCTGCACCCTTATATTTTGAAATTATTCTATAACCTTTAGCGAGCTACTTTTAGTTCACCGAATGGTGTTGGCAAGTTTCCAAAAGGCCCTATATATTGCCGACTTGTGCTGATTTTTGAGTGATTTTATTCTCGATTATTCGGCGAGCCCGACTTGGCTCGCCAATTGGGTTCAGTGAGTCTTCGTGCAATTTTGTTTTACACTTCGAATTTTTTTTTTCTGAACTAAGTCTAACATTTTCAACTTTTTTTGTAGGTATGGCTAGACCAAAAGTACCAGGGAGAAATCAACCGCCCTGAAAGCGGGCAAGAGGCATAGTGATAAATGAGGGGGATGCTCCCCCCTGGAACGCACCAAGTAAACTTCCTCCAATTGGGGGAAACAAAAAAGGAAAATGACATTTAGTGCCAATATTGGTGGTAAAGAGCTCTGACAATGAGGGCATCTATGCCACTCACCTTACTACTTCTGAAAGTGAGGGTAATTCGGAAGATAACTCTCCAGCCTCTGCATCTGAACTGGAAGATGATCATCTTCTCCAGGCTAGGAGAGTGAAACTACACTTCAAGCATATGAATGATCTAGCTCATATCTTGGTGCCTCTTACGCCTCCTCCACCTCTAGTACAGATAGTGTAGCAGGTACCACTAGCTCAGGTTCCTCATCCCTGGTCACTGAACAGATTAAAGGACGAGGGTTTGAGGAATATTTTAGAAGAGAAGCGATTGTCTACAGATGCAGTTGTAGACCGGTACTCGGAGGTGTGGAACACCATAAAGTTCCAGAGGTTCGAGATCTTCACTAAGCCCCGAGGCTCATATATTTCGACTTGGGTCCGAGAGTTCTATAATGAGTACGGGAAGCTGGTTCCCGAAGGAAAGACAAAGGCCAATGCTTTTAAGCCAGTTGACCATGTGGTAGGGCAGGGCAAGAAAGTCAAATATAGTAGCATCAAGATCAATGAGGTGTTGGGATGTACTATGAACGTCATGAACTACTACATAGATAAAATTCAGAAAAAGACCCTAGATGATTTAAAAGGTTGGTTGGCATCATTGATTTCGAAAATCACGCCGCGGTGGATTGAGGATAGGGTTTCCATTTAGAAGAATGATGAGTCCTAGATTTGGACTCATTTGGGGCTTTATTTATATAGATATAGTGTTTTCAAATGTTTAAGTTGTTCTATAAACTGATGTTAAAGCCTTGATTTTTAGGAATGTGGATAGAGGAGCAAATCAAAGACACTAACAGGCAAAAAAGAGTAACATAAGCTGAAGAAAAGGAGAAAATCAAGCCTGACGATCACCAAGAGCACTCGGCAAATCATCGAATTTCCCTTATACTGCCTAATTTTATAGTATACTATGCCTGAAATATGAAAAAACTTGGGCAAACTATGTTCCATATTGGCGAATCGGCGAAGGAAGATCGTATTGCCGAATGCACCAGTCGATACCAAGATGAAAGTGAACTGGCTAGTTAAAGGGCTAAAGTGCGCATTGAGGAAGTGATCGGCCATCCCAATCTAGATCGCTTAAAGTTAGAGTGATAAGTTTATGAAGGAGTTAGTCACAAAGAAAAGAAGCTTGGACTTTGAAACAATTGAAATCTCTCATAGTTGTAGTGCAATTATGACTAATGAGATTATTAAAAAGAAAGAAGATCCCGGAGCCTTCACTATTCCTTGCACTATTGGTATGCTCCAATTTGCCAAGGCCATATGTGATTTGGGAGCAAGTATAAATCTAATGCCATACGTAATCTATAAAAAATTTGGGTTGGGTGAACTGAAATCCACAACAATGAGGCTTTTGATGGCAGACCGATCGATCAAGTATCCTGTGGGCATACTATATGATATCTTGGTAAAGGTTAACCGATTCATCTTTCCATTTGATTTTGTCATCCTTGATTTCCAGGTTGATGATGAAATTCCCATAATTTTGGGAAGACCATTCTTAGCAACCGGTAGAGCATTGGTCGATGTTGAAAGTGGAGAATTGAAGTTTCGGGTGAACGAAGATGAAGTCACTTTTAACGTATGTAAGTCAATGAAGCACCCAAAGCGATATTCATGTGGTTTCGACTATTGGTATAATTGATGAAGTAGTGGCTAGTGTGAGCCATTTGATGTGTATGAGTGAACCACGTGAGGTTGCGATTGCAAACTATGATGAGTCCAAAATCCAAGGTTACGATGAGGTTGTAGCTGCCATTTCGGGATTGGGGGAATGTCCAAAGAATCCATTAAAGTTGGACATTGATCTCAACAATTGAGAAAACCCTCCCGCCAAGCCATCAATGGAGGAACCACCAAAGCTCGAGTTGAAAGTGCTCCCCGCTCATCTTCGATATGAATTCTTGGGGGCAAATAACACCTTAGCCATAATCATTGTAGCTGACTTGCTTGAATGACAAGTAAAGTTGCTTCTTGAGGTGTTGAGAAGATACATCAAAGCCATTGGGTGGACTATTGCTGACATTGTGGGCATTCCACCCGGCATTTGGACTCACAAAATTCAACTCGATAGTGAGTAAACCGAGTGTCAAATATCAAAGGAGATTGAACCCACTATTGCAAGAGGTGGTGAAAAAGAGATAAAAAAGTGGTTGGAAGCAGGTGTGATTTACCCCATTACGAATAGAAAGTGGGTGAGTCCTGTACAATGTGTGCCAAAAAAGGGAGGCATTACGGTGGTCCCAAACGAGACAAGGGAGCTTATTTTTATGAGAGAAGTTACTGGATGGCGAGTATGCATGGACTACCGAAAGTTAAATTCTTGGACCGAAAAAGATCATTTTCCCATGCCTTTTATGGATCAAATGCTCGATCACCTTTCAGAGAGAGGATGGTATTACTTTTCGGATGGGTATTCCGGTTACAATCAAATCTCTATTGCTCCGAAGGACCAAGAAAAAACCACTTTCACCTGTCCATATGGAACTTTTTCTTTCAAACTGATGCCGTTCGGGTTGTGTAATGCACCGACAACGTTTCAACGTTGCATGTTGTCCATTTTCGCAGATATAGTAGAAGATTCGATGGAAGTCTTTATGGATGACTTCTCAGTTGTGGGTGATACTTTTGAAGCTTGCTTCTCACACTTGGGAAAGGTCCTTCAAATATGTGTGGAGACAAATTTGGTCCTAAATTGGGAGAAATGTCACTTCATATTTAGGGAAGCATAGTTCTTGGTCACAAAGTGTCACAAAAAAAGGTTGGAAGTTGATAAGGCAAAGGTCGAGGTAACTGAGAAGCTGCCACCACCAATCTCAATAAAAGGTATTCGTAGTTTCTTGGGGCATGCTGGTTTTTACTGAAGGTTCATCAAAGTCTTTTCAAAGATTGCACAACCCTTGGGCAAACTTTTGAAGAATGAGGTGAAATTCAACTTTGATGATGCATATATGGTTGCCTTTAAGTGTTTGAAAGAGAAATTGATTTCCACCCCGGTTATCATAAGTCCCGATTGGTCAGCACCTTTCAAAGTGATATGTGATGCAAGTTGTACGGCATTAGATGTCGTGTTGGGGCAATAACGCAACAACCTATTCCATCCCATTTACTGTGCAAGAATTACTTGTGGTGGTATATGCATTTGAGAAATTTCGAGCATACTAGATAGGCACCAAAGTGGGTGCTCACACTGATCACACTGGTCTGCGTTATTTGATGGCAAAGAAAGATGCAAAGCCAAGACTGATAAGGTGGGTGCTATTGTTGCAAGAATTTGACTTTGAAGTCAAAGACAGAAGATGTTGTGAAACTCAGGTAGCTGAGTACCTATCAAGGTTAAAAGGCAAGGATAATGATGAGCTAGAGGTAGACATAAATGATGCCTTTCCTGATGAACAAGTATTCACGGTAATTCTACAACAAACTCTTTGGTATGCTGATTTTGCTAACTATGTAGTATGTGGATTGATACCGAAAGAACTGAACTTCTATCAACAAAAGAGGTTCTTGTTCAATGTCAAGAATACTTTTAGGATGAACACTACTTATTCAGTGTCACGACCTGTGCCTATACCTTGAAAGCGACACGGTGTACAAGACTCCAAAAAGTCTCATACAAGCCTCATAAGATTCATAATATTCGATATAAGGAAAATGCTACGGAATTAAAACTTATTTAAATCCATACAATAAAAAATACTCATTTAAAACAGCGAAAGTCTATTGTCTCACATGGCCATCTAAAACAACATCTTGAAACAAAAGTAGGGTCATATCCCTTTACAATAAAAAGTCTAAAATGTCTATTACATGAAAAAAAGAAACATCTAAAGCATGTGTCCTCGAATGTATGAGGACATACCAATCGCCTTGGAAGAACTCAATCCAAGCACTTGAACTAGAGGGATAGCAACTCACTTGCCGGAACCTACACTTGTAGTAAAATAAGAGAAATATGGGTTAGCACACAAAAATGTACTGAGTGTCATGCCCATGGAAAAACATGCTTAAAACGGACATTTTATTTGAAAGTCATGCTTTTATGCCAATTTGAGAAAACTTCATGAACACAACTATAAGAGGCATAACATACAAACATAACCAACATACAAGTCATTTCTTCAAGTTAGAACATAATCAACAATATAAGACATTTCATTACATTAAACTTTCACCAACCCCAAGCTATACTATGTGTAATGTTTGAATAGCGTCCCATACCACCATCCACACTAAGTACCACATCAAGGCTACCAAAACTGAACTTACCATTGGTCCTTCTCACCTTTACACAATACTTATACATAAGAGACATAAACATTTCATAAGTCATGACAAGGAAGTAACTCATAATACAACTCAAGTATAGCATGCATCATCACATTAAGCATATATAAGTCAACATTCTTCATTAGCTTCATTTAGAGCACTTTCATTCATTAGTCATTAAGACATTAGAGAAATCACTATGACCCTTTCAAAGCCTACTCGTACAATGCATGGATAGCATCCCATACTACTACCCACACTTCATAGAACTTCTCAAGAAACCATAATGCACATCTCACATTATAGGAATGGGCATTAACCGACATAGACCATGAGAGCAAACAATGGAATCCAGTGTCATATGGCCTCACACCGTAAAGAGGTGGTCTACTTGCCTAAGGTAGGACCAGTAACATTTTAGCTTAGGTAGAAGCCTACTAGCTATTATCCTATGAAGGCACATAATTATTGGATAGGAAGATGTTCATTGGAACCTGGCCTAACATGGGGAGAGTTTCCATCTTACTATATCCTCTCGGTGCTTAGCCTCCATTCCCATAGAGTAGTTCATTTTCATTAACATTATTGTTAATGTTAGGCCTACCGACCTAAAGTACATTACACAAGAAAGGGTCACCACCATTAGGTCTACCAATTCAAGGTACATTAAGGATAGCTCATTGACTATCCAAGAAGGGTTCCATCAACATTGGGTCTACCGATACAAGGTTCATCATTTCACACATGAAAGGGCTATCAACAATAGGTTTACCCATTCAAGGTTTATCATCACATTAGTTTCTAGACTCATCATAAAGGGCCACCAACACTAGGTCTACCGGTTCAAGACATAGCCTAGAATACTTCATCATTCATTTATGAAAGAAAGGCCATTGGCCTTTCGATTCATATTCATCAAGTCAATACACATTCATTATACAAGAAGAGGATGCCTAAGCCTACCAATTCAAGATACAACATTGAAGGTCATATTCATCAATACAAGAAAAGGATGCCTTAAGCCTACCAATTCAAGAAATAACATTCCACATTACTTTCATTTATACAAGAAAAGGATGCATAAGCCTACCGATTCAAGATATAACTTCACATAATAGAAACCCTTCACATTCTATAATGTCATTCATGAGTGTCAAATTGAGAAATAGACTTTCAATAATAACACAATTATATTCAAGACATGATCACATTAACTTCATTAGGTTCACATTCATATACATAATATCATAATACTACTTCAACTCTTCACACTTTGCCTTTAAAGGAAATGAATCTAAAATCATCAACATACCAATAATTTACTACAATTTAGGCATGAATAATGATACAATTCTATAACCTAAAGCAATTTAGGCAAATTCCATTCACACGCTTTCATAATCAACAAACCCACTTCATAAAGGCACAATTTAGGAATTGAGGAATTTCATGGGTTCATTGAGTATTTTCATCATAAATCATCAATTAAACACTAATACAATCATAATTTGTCCTTAATAACCATTTGAAAACGTTTGAAGAAGGAACCCATGAGTTAGAGTACAACCCTAGGCTTTTGAGAAACTTGAAAACTTTGAAATTTACTTTTTAATGGACTCTAGGGGTGAAAGCTACCCCTAGATGAAGGATCACCATACCTTGCTTGTGAATCCCCAAGAAATTTAAGGAAGAACACCTTGAATCCACAAACCCTAGCCCACTTCTTCTTCTTCTTCCTCTTTCGAAACTTCTAGAGAAAGAATTTTTAAAAGGAGGAACTCTTTTGACTTGATTTGGGTTTTGGAGAAATACGGAGTAAGTGAATTGTTTTAAGACTTAAAACTATATATACTAGTGATATAAAACAATTAAAAATAATCTCAATTAATAATTAATTAAAATGAAATTACTCAAAAGCCCTCAACTTAAGCAGCCCCGTCAAGGACCACGCCCACTTGGACGGGTCGTGAAGGGGACCACGGCTCGTGGTGGTGCCCTTTGTCCCTTGACCAGTGTGCCTCCTCAACTTTCCAAGCCTTCAATGGCCTAAGGCAAGTCCACGAGACCTCCCACGATCCGTTTTCAAGACCACAAGTTGTGGTGATGGTCGTGGCGTTGAGGCAAGGCTTGGATTTGAAGCCTTGCCTCCCATGCACCCAAGCATTCTTCACGACCACCTATACAGACCATCAAGGGTACCACAACTCATTGTGTTACCCGTGGTCTTTGAGGCAGTAGCTCCCCCACTTTGCACAACTCCCACAAAGCTAAGGCAATCCCATGAGCCTTCCCATTGCCCGTGGTCATGACCACGAGCCGTAAAGTTTCTCATGAAGGGGGGCCTTAGCTCGACACCTTTCTAGGGCACACTGCCTTGCCAACCACGGATGGCACCACGACTCGTGGTGGCCTCCACGGGTCGTGAAGACTCTCTTGGTCTTGGTAGGTAGTAGTTAGGCCTAGTTTTAGGCAGCTTAGGTTCCCTAACCATGGCCTTCACCCAATAACCTTAGACTTTGCTCTTAACCCTTGACGTTAAACCTCACGTTTAGGCACTAGTTCAACCTATCATTTTTTGAGTTGTTACATTTAAAGTGTGCAGACAATATCATTAGGAGATCTCTGTCTGAAGAGGAATTCAATGAAATTCTGCATTCTTGTCATACTTCACCGCTTGGTGGTCATTATAGTGGAGTACGTACAACTACTAAAATCCTTCAAAGTGGTTAGTACTGGCCATCCCTTTACAAATATGCTCATGAATTTGTTAAGAAACGCATACAATGTCAAAAATAAGGTGGAGCTAGAAGACATGAGCTACCTTTAAAACCTATACTGGAAGTTGAGTTATTTGATGTTTGGGGAATAGATTTCATGGGTCCATTTGTGAGTTCGTTTGGTAACAAATACGTTTTGGTGGCAGTAGATTATGTTTCTAAATGGGTAGAAGTTGTAGCAGTACCAAACAATGAAGGGAAAAATGTTGTTTAGTTCCTAAAATGCTATATCTTTACTAGGTTCGGCACTCCTCGAGCAATTATTAGTGATGGTGGATCCCATTTTGCAACAGGCTTTTGCATCCGCATTAAGCAAATACGTGGTGCGATATAAAGTAGCAACACCATATCATCCTCAAATGAGTGGTTAAGTGGAAGTTTCGAATCGAGAGATCAAGAGTATCTTAACTAAGATGGTAACTGTAAATAGGACCGATTGGTCTCAAAATCTAGATGATGCTCTGTGGGCATATCACACTGCCTATAAAACATCAATTGGTATGTCTCCATATCAGCTAGTTTTTGGGAAATCTTTCCATTTACCGATTGAGCTGAAACACAAAGCATTATGGGCATTAAAGGCTCGGACTGGCCAAGAATTCAAAAGGAAGAGTAGATCAACTAAATGAATTGGATGAATCTAGGTTTAGTGCATATGAAAGTTTAACCCTCTACAAGGAAAAAATGAAGAAGTGGCATGATTCTAAAATCCTTAGGAGGGAGTTCCGAGTTGGATATTGGGTGTTGCTATATAATTCTTGACTGAGACTCTTTTTGGGAAAGCTCAAATAAAAATGGTTAGGCCCATTTAGAGTAACACGGGTGTTCACAAATGGAGCCATTGAAGTCGAAGGTAAAGAGGGCCCTTCCTTTAAGGTGAATGGGCAATGCTTGAAGTTATATTTTGGAGAATGCCATAAAATTTCAGTGATTGAAGTGGTGTACAATGGAAGATGCTTGAAAGCATTTCCACGCTGTGCCATGATGTTAAATAAGGTGTTTCTGAGAGGCAACCCAAGTGTTAGTTGCTTTGAATAATGTGTGTTGAATGTGAAGGTGTAGGTGATTTTGTGAGGCTAAAACTCCTTAGACGGTTTATCGAGTAAGTTCAGCGATCACGAAGTTGATCGCCTTTCTGGCGTCAATAGTAGGTTGAGACACTGGAACATTAGATGGAACACATGCACCACCTGGTGATTCACTGAAATTATTGGGCTACCCGACTTTATCTGCCTTTTGGCACCAGTCCTGATAGCTTGGAGTTTTAGATTTTTTGGTGAGGATTCACATCCATTAGGCGATGTGGCGATGTTATTCAGCGGACTTGCTCTTATCCACCTTTCTGCCCCAAAATGGAATGGTTGTATACTGGAAAATTTGGCGAGCTTCTAGAAACTTGGCGATTCGCAGAACAACTCGGCTACTACTGCAAGCTTTCCCCAAATGGGCGCCTAGTGAAGATTCCTTGTCACTCTACTCTGTTTGTTTGAGTGCCAGTATTTTGTGTTTATTTTTGTTAATGTTTGTTCTTTGCTCACATTAAGGACAATGTTGGATGCTTTTGGTGGGGGTGGTAGGAGTCTTGTAGTTAAGTCTTTTGTTCTCTCAAATTTTTTTGAGTACCGATTTTGATCAATACCGATGACTCGAATACTGCTCTAAATTGAATGAAATGAATGTGCAGCTACAATGAGGCCAAATGAAGTTGCATAGACAATGTGTGTACTTTTAGCATCTTGTTCTGACTAGCCAGTTATCGAATGAGTCTCTTGTGATGAACATTGCACACCAGCTAGAAAGTGTGGAGTCTTGTTTGATATTGGTGCCAATGCCTTGTGTGATGAGCTTACTTTGAACATTGAATTTTCCCCGTTGGTACGATTGACTAAGTGATGCAAGCACTTGAAATGATCTTAGGAAATTTTTTAAAGAGTAGAACAATTTGACAATACACCTCTTTTGTGGCCAACCTTGTGAGATGTATGAACCTTTCTTGAACCCTCTTGAGCCCTATCCTTTTCTTGGAAGAAACATAAACAATTGTGATCTCTCTTTATCCATTTACCCATAACTTTCATGAAGTGTGGTTTGTTTGAATATTTATGTGAATAGCTAACTCAGGAAAAAAGTCTAAGTTGGGGGTGTGGTGAAAAGAGAAGGAAAATCAAGAAGTGTGATAAATTCCCTTTTGAGATTGGTTTTGAAAAAAGATGGGACCCCTCCATGTGAAAAAAAAAAAAGAGAGAAAAGGAAAGAGAAAAGAAGCAAAGAAAAAGAATGAAAAATTTGTGAAATAAAGTGATGAAAATTGCAAAAGAATTGGGGGTGTCCGATAATTCATATGAAGCTGAATAATGGGGTGGATTATGAGCATGTTTGAAATGTTAAAGAAAAGGAGGAAAAGGATGTTCAGGCCACACTTCATGAAGGTAGTAGCCACTGAGCCTCAATTACCATACCTTTAAACTCAGCCCCATTACAAGCCTTGAAACGACCTTTGTGATCTTGAGTGTGCTGAAACGAACGTTGATTGGAAAATAAGGGCAAACCTATGGGTGAAGTCATGTATGTGTTCATCCGTGTGAGTGGGAGAGTCGTATGTGATTCTGAAAATATAAATTATTGAAAAACTTTGTGTGAAAAGGGAATCATTTTTTTTGTTGTGAGGGCATTTGAGTACCTTTGTTGACCTTGAACTTGCATTTGAAGCAAGTATTGTGAACTTAGCATCTTTTATAATGGTGAGTCACAGTTTGAATCTTTGAGTGCACAATTAATCATTGCAAGAGTAAGTTGAACCTTGTTGTGTGCATTCATGTTGAGTCTTGATGAGTCCACAAATTGGACTCATTTAGGGCTATATTTTAATAGAAATTGTGTCCTCAAATACTTATTTTATCTCAATATCTGATGAAAACCCTTAAGTTTCAGGTATTTGAAGTTTGAAGGAAAGCTTGGACACTACTTTGCAAAAAGGAATGAAAAGGCTGAAAAGAACGAAGAAAATGAAGGCCTGAGGATCGCTGAATCCACTTGGCGAGTCACCAAAAGGTCTCATTTACCTTTTGTTCCAGTGTGCTGAGCCTTGAAGGAAAGGATCAAGTCGACGGAAAAAGGGAGTAGTCGGCCATCGCTGAGAAGTTCCGCTAAGCAGTACCAAATCACCCAATGACCCAAAGCACGATGATGTTGAAGGGTGGTGCAAGACGGCGATGAACTACACCAAAGGGCGAATCACCGAGTTAATCGGCGATTCCGACTAATGTCGCCGAATGATCCGCTGCAACACAAATTTTTGAAAACTATAAATACTCATTAAGAGTTATAGCTTAGTCTCTGATTTTCAGTATAGAGCAATTAATATAATTTTAGCACTTTCTATTTTTGCTCTGAGTTTGGAGAGGGTTTTGAAACTTGAAGAAGAAGAGGGTTTCATCTCTAAGGATTTGGACTTGGGTCTCTTGGATTCTTCATTCTTGGCTTGTAACAAGACTTAAATCGTCATACCCATTTGAATGCAAGCTCATTTAGGTATAAATTTCTATCTCTTGATGTGTGGCTAAAAATTCCAATTCTTGGGGTGTGATTTAGCGAGTATGAGTTAAGATTGTTTTTGGTTTGCTCGAGAGAGAGGTCACGATACCAAGACTACTTGATGGATGGCCTAAAGAGTGGGTCGACATGAGGTTCAGCTCGAGAGAGTGAACCCTAGTCCCATATCCTAACACACAGCTCGAGAGAGTGAGTGGGGTAAGGCGTAGGTTAGTCTTTATGTGGCAAGTGGGTGTTCGAGAGGAACCCATTTGAAACGGGGTAAGTTGCTCGAGAGAGAATTTATTCCCACGTATAGCTTAGCCTAGTCACTATTACTCTATAAATTTTCTATCGAAAGCATATACTCAATAATTCAGATTAACCTGTATTCTGGTCACATCCCAAGAGTCTCTTCTCATTACTTACATTTTCTTGTTAATTTCACTATTTTTTTTTTAACTTACTAGTGACAAAACCCCCATTGTTAACTGACACGTTTGTGTCCCCCTTAAATTTACAATATTTTTAATTGTTAATGTCTTTAGCTACGACTAGTTAGAACTAATTTTATTTTTCTATTTATTCTCAAAACCACTCCCTTGGGACTCGACCCCAACCCTTGGTTGGGTTATTATAGTATTGCACAATCATAGACACTTGCATCGGAAGTTGTGTCATTGATTACACAAACATCAAAATGGCATCGTTGCCGGGGAGTGGTGTTACTTGAGAATTCTTAGATTAGTAGAATTTTTTCTCTTCTTAGTCGTAGTCTACTTACCTAAATTTTAGTTTTGTTTGTTTGCTGTGTGAATATTTCAGAAAGCATGAGTGTAAATGGTAGCAACGGTAGCCAGGTAGGCCACCAAGACGACATTGAAAATCTCAATGATGTCCAAGAGCCCAACATCAATAGCCCCCACCTCATGGGAGGTGTTGGAGCCATCCATTTACCTCCAGCTGAGGGAAATGCAATGTTCCACATAATGAACACCATGTTGCAACTCTTGCAACTGAAGGGACTTTTTAGCGGACTGGCTCATGAGGATCCTCACGAACATCTTCTAAACTTTGTAGATGTGTGTGGATCATTCTCGTTCAAAAACATCTCTCAAAAGTCTATTCGGTTAAGGCTATTCCCTTTCTCATTGATGGGAAAGGCTTGCAAGTGGCTAGCTGAGCTACCACGTGAATCCATCACCTCTTGGGAGGAGGTGGTGACCGCATTTCAAGTGCGATTTTTCCCTCCCTCGAAGATGATGTCGCTGCGGGATACCATCCAGAGCTTTAAACGTCTAAAAGGAGAGCCTCTACAAGAAACTTGGCTAAGGTTCAAAAAGTTGGTGCTACAATGCCCAACTCACGATTTGTCGGACAATGTGCTACTTCAATACTTTTACTGGAGTTTGGATTCGGTAAACAAAGGTATCGCTGACCAACTCTCGCCTGGAGGCTTAATGCAGCAGCCATATGCAGTAGCAGCCCAACTTTTAGATGACATGACAACCATCAACAGAACATGGTACGCTCGCGAGGACCAAGTATCCCCTCTCACATTCAAGCTATCTATGGAGAAGATTGAAAAGACGATGAGAGATACCAAAACATGGCCAAAATCATGACACAACTTGACATTCTATCCAAAAATGTCACGGGGGCTGGTGCCCGTAATGTCAACGCTATGGGGGTAGGGTGTGCAAATCTCCAAGAGATTAAATTTGAAACCCTATATAACGAGGAGGTAAATTATCTAGCAAATCAAGGTGGGGGCTATCGTCCAAACTACCCAAGGCAGGGTGGTAACCAAGGCTGAGTTAGAGACGAAGGCTGGAAGGAAAGAGATTGTAAATTGAGGGACTGAAATCCAAACTGGGAAGGTGGGGTAAAAGATAGATATGTACCTCCACACGAGCATCAGAAGCCAAAGGATTCGGAAGGTGGTAGCTTTGAGGATATGCTCTCGCATATCCTCAACAAAGTTGAAGGGTTAGACAAAATGTTGAAAGGCATGAAAGAAGATATTTCTACCCTTAGCCAGACCGTCACCTCCCATTCTGTTTCAATCAAGCAGTTGGAGACCCAGATGGGTCATATCTCATCCTACCTCAATCCAAGACAGCAAGGGGGTTTACCCAGTGAAACTATGGCTAACCCCAAGAGTGAGGTTTGAAGTTGATTTGTGTCGTGCCATGATGTTAGCTAAGGCATTGTTTGGGAGGCAACCCAAAACCATTTAGTGCTTTCTTTTTACTTTGATGAAATAATGGTGTGTTGATTGTGCAGATGAAAGTGTTGAGAGTGAACAAAAAGCGCAAATCTTTTCTCTTAGTCTCAACAAGCTAACTCATGCAGATCAAGATATGACAAATATCGACCAATAGATACCACAACATACACTTTTTCACAATCACCAAGGTACCAACTTTCCGACAATGTAACTAGTGCCCTCACTTCAAACAAAATCATTTTCACACAGAAGATATGAATTTTGAGTTTTAGGATTCATTTAACACTCACGCTCAGAAGTAACTTCAAATACAATTAGTGCTCAATACCATAGGCTTGCCCATATTTTCACTGCTTAGAGTCTCCAAACTAGTTGCTAGGATCACTATACGACTTTCTTAGCTTGTAACGTAGGCTCAAGGTGAGGTGTAGTACATTTGGGTACTTTTTAGAGACTTTCTACCATCCTTAACATTACATTGACTTTTTACCTCTTTTCTCGACCTATTTTTGACGTCCTTTCTTTTTACTTTCTTTCCCTTGACTCTTTTCAACATGGATGTATGTGACTTTCGACTTTGTGGCACTTATTTTTTTCACATTTTTCTTCTTCTTTCACTTTATTTTTCTTTATTTTTTCAGCACTTTTATTTATCAACTTTTTGCTTCTTTTGGACAAAGCCACATCCTTTTCTATCTTTTCTTCTTCTCTTTTCAATACAAAACTCATTTCACACCCTTTTTTTCTTTCGGTTTCCTCTTTCATAGCCACCCTCAACTTATGGATTTTATGTTAGTTGAGGTGCACAATATTCGATGTCGGACTAGGGCCAAGATTAAGGTAACTTTTGATTTAGCCACCCTCATATTACAAAGTTCAAGTTTTAGCTTAAGTCAAGAGGTCAAATCGATTCCTTATCATGTCACATTAAGATCCAACACATAACTCATCAAGACTATCGATGTAGCACATTTCAACATTTTTGGGCAGGGATCATTTTTTTCATGCTTTTTATGCCATCATACTTTCATTTTCCTACTTACTCCTACACATATATTCCTAAACATGCCGGTTCAACAGAAATTAAAACAGAGTCTTGGGGGAAAATAACACAGGCAAGAAAATCCCAAGAGAGGATTATGAGTTAGGTTACTCAGACTTCACCTTATCACTCACAATCCATTTACCCCACCCCCAACAAAAGAGAGTGCAATTGTCCCCAATTCACAAAGAGTAAAAACATAAAGGATAGGCTGAAGGAATCCTGTGGTGCATTACGCCGAAGACCACTCAACAAGTGGGTTGGTCCAATTTCCTGGAGCCCGCTGGATTAACACTTCGGTCACCATTAGTAGTGCCGGCATCTACCATCTCAGTACCCTCAGTAGTGCTAACATCAACTCTCACTGCACCATCAGTAGTGCTCACGCTGCTAGAGGCACCAATACCTATCTCCCTTTCCCATTGTTGTTGCCTCTCCTCATCAATGATGGATGCCCTTCGGGCCGCCTCAATCACTTGGCACTTCCTCTTCCTAACCTTCCTATTCTCAGTGTCATTATAGGTACGACTGGAGTGGGGGCGATTCCTAGCAGTACGGGAAGAATCAGGCGGCGGCATACCATCTCCGAATAAGGCAATCAGCACCGTATCATCAACCTGTGTCGTGGGGGAGAACTCAAGCTCAGTCTCTGGTGGAGCAAGAAATCCTGTGATATCAGCACGAAGGCTCTCTATCTCCTTCTAAAGAGTGGTCACATCAACAGTCGGTGCCGACCTCTCTAGGACTCTCAACTCAGAGGCATCCCGGCGCTCATGAATGGGCTGGACCTTCTGGTCCATCATGTGCTCCACCCGCTTCTCAATCCTAGCCTCAGACTCATCTTTCACATATTGCATCCAAGGCCTGACATGCTGAAGTAGTGTAGACATATGGACCTCTAGCTTCTGGACACGGGCTAAAGAAACAATAGCATACACTGAGGAAGGGGTGGCTCTGGAGGAGCTAGGGGCCTGACTGGCAGCAGGAGATGGGGAAGCCGGGGTATCCTCCGTAGGGGCTGGAGGGCCAGGATTATCACCTTGCATCTACTCCACATCTGCAACAAGGTCTGCTCCCAATGGTGGCACCTCAACCCGCAGCTCCCTGCAAGGTGCATCTATATTAGTCTCATCCCAAATTAGGCCGATATCTAGGGTCTTGGTCCCCTGAAGCAACCGATCACAGTGCCAAACTGGTACGCCTACATCCATGCAAAGCTGGAAGATGATGCATGGGAAAGGTAGGGTAGTGGTGGACTTGAAGGCCCTCTCATGTATCTCCGCAATAGGCATGCGGGAAAAGTCGACCTCTATCCCAGCAACTAAAGTTGCACTCATAACTGCACAGTCCCAGGTAAGCACATTATCTGCCTGAGTAGGGGACATACTCTTCTGCACCAGCAACCAGAAGAGTTTGGCCACAAATGTCAGGGTGGCCTTCTTGATACCTACGGTCGGGGTGTGGACCCACTCAATGCACTCTCCGGCTGTAGGAAGATGACGGGCAAACAAGTGCAAGAGAGATTCTCTCTAATCGACATTCCTCTGAAATGCCCCGCTCCGAACAATGTCCATGCAATAGTCGAACTCGGCCATGTTGATTGGCAGAGTGTGGCCTAGAAGAGGAACTGGTGGAGAGTGGTCTCTGATATGTCGACTGAATACTCACACACTAGTATAGCCGCGAGTGGAGACTGGGCGGTGGGCTTGACCCGTCTATTGATCGATCCGATGAGAGTGGCAGCGTAGAAAGCATAGAACTCCCTAACTATCTCCTCACTAAAGGACCCAAGGCTACGGGCCATCCATTTGCACATATACCTCTAGAAGAGCTCGTGGATATTGGGCGCGATATGGAGACTGCTTGTGAAAACTCGGTGCTCCTCGGTGACTAGTCGAGCCATCCTGTCCTTCTCAGTCGGTATGCAAACATCTCTGTATATCTGATACTGGCTGCTCACACAATATTGGTTAGCCTCCTCAGAAACTGGTGCAGGATCAGTGTTTGGGAGCACTTGAATATCACCTGCACTATCAGTCTCAGAAGATGAGGTGTTGACACCATTAGAACTGGAGCCGAATATAGAGCCTGAGCTGGATGTGGACTCTGAAACAGTTAGTGAACCAATCGGTGTATCCCCCTCAACAAATTAGGGGGCAGTGACCACGTCGAAAGTCACCAGTTATGCTCGGTTCCTCATGGTTTGAGGAGAAGTAGGGGAGGTCCTAGTGGTGGGAGGAATATACCTAGTGTCCCCCGGGTCCTCCTTAATGATTAGGCGTCGCAAAGGAGCGACATATTTTTATTTTCCCTTTGCGGCATAGGTTGGAGCTTTCTTGGGAGCCATGGTACCTGTGAAAGCTTAGTTAGTACCAATACAAGCCAATAACACACTCGGAAAATTTTTAGAACAAGAATCGAACCAAAACAAAAACTGAAAAAAAATGTTGGACAGTAGCAGTAGTGTCCACCTATGGTCCGTGGATGGACCTACGATCCGTGGATGGACCTACGATCCGTGGATGGACCTACGGTCCATTTGTCACCTTCGTAGGTCAGAGTTCCCAGAAGTTAGGTCTCTGATGTGAACCACAGATGTGCAGAACGGTCCGTCGATAGAACGACGGACCGTACTCCACTTTTGTGGTTCCACACTTTATGATTATTTCATGTGTAGCAGACCCACAAGCCTAACCTACGGTCCGTGGACGGGGTCTCGTGGGTCAGATCTGTGCCAGGTTTCAGACAAATTTCTTGTTTGTCATTTCTTTCAACTCATACAAACATATTAAGCGTACACATGCATTTCAAAAAGTTATTAGGTAGTTAATCATCCTTAGGGTTCCATTTTCACACGAATTTAAAAATTATCATACCAAACCCTATGAACCTTAAGTCAAAACGTCCAATTTGGCCTATTACTTGAGATATTCTGGTTAAAATAAACAACACACTCACGTTCCATCATCCCAAGGGTGTTTCTAACAATAATTTATCATGCAATTTAATAGAAAAGAAACCCAAGGTCAAGATCCATTTCGTGACTTCATGAATTGAACAACGAACAACGAAATTTAGAGTTATGGTGAAGTCATTTTACCTTACAAGTAAGAGAAATGGGTGAGTGTCTGATAGCAATGAACTCCTTAGACCTTTTGCTAGCTTTTGACACCGAACTCGGACCAAGAACTTTCTGTGAGGGGAAAAGGGGGTGAATTTAGGAGAGAAGAGAAGAATTATGGGAGAGGAGGGTGATATGGGGAATTAATATGGGAGTTTTGGGATTTGGAGGGGTTAGAAATGAATAGGAGGGAATTTGGGTAGTGGAGGATGAATTTAAAATGAGGGGTTTTTATTAAAATGGGGTCTGAGTCGGGTCTCTGAAACCCTAGTTTAGACCAACGATACCCCGTCTATGGTCCGTGGGTCAACCTACGGACCATAGGTCACTCTGACACTTAGAGTTTTAGAAAACTTACCTGGGGGTCTATGAATGCCATTCAAGGTCCGTGGATGGAGCCACGGACCGTCGATGAGGTCATAGACCTTTGCACTACCTTTTTCTGCAGATTTAGCTTTTCATTCCTACACATGTAGCAGCCATTAGGACTTTCTTTTTACATTTTTTGGACACTTTTTAGACACAGACCCTATGCTATATCTAGCCAACACTAATACAAAAATAAAACAACTATCTAAAGAGTTACATAAATTAAAATAAAATAAGAAAACTCCTAAATCGAAAAGAAAAACCTATAGCTGGCTAGATTGTAAATTTTGGGTTGCCTCCCAAGCAGCGCTTGATTTAATGTCATGGCATGATACAGGTCCCTTGATTACTCAGACTTCATCAGCCACTTCTTGCACTCTCTCCTCTTTCCCCAGGTAGACCTTGATCGTTTGCTAGTTCACCTTGAACCTTGTTGCCTCCTTGTTCTCGAGCTCGATCACTCCATGTGGGAACACTTGAGTGACTATGAATGGCCGGTCCACTTAGACTTGAGCTTGCCAGGAAACAAGCGCAACCTTGAGTTGAATAGAAGCACCAGATTGCCGACAACAAATTCACATTTTTCAATCTTTTGATCATGATACTTCTTCATCTTCTCCTTGTACAAGGTTGAACTTTCATAAGCTTTTAGACGAAACTCATCAAGCTCATTCATGTCATTCACTCTTTGAATCAATGCAGCACCCCAATCCAAATTCAACTTCGTTAGCGCCCACAGAGACTTATGCTCTAGCTCTACTGGCAAATGGCACAACTTCCCATATACAAGTTGGTTGGGGGAAATACCTATCAGTGTCTTGAATGCGGTGCAATAGGCCCATAGAGCATCATCAATCCTCCTTGACCGATCAATTCTATTTGCATTCACAGTCTTTGCAAGGATTTGCTTTATCTCTCTGTTGGACACTTCAACTTGCCCACTAGACCGCGGATGGTAAGGAGTGGCTACATTATGGCGGACTCCATATTTCTCTAGCAATGCCTCGAACTACCTATTACAAAAGTGGGAAGTTCCATCGCTGATAATTGCCCTAGGTGTACCAAATCTAGAGAAGAAACTCTTTTTCAGAAATGCGGTGACACTTTTCCCTTCATTGTTTGAAAGCGCAATTGCTTCATCCCATTTCAACACATAATCAACCGCAACAAAAATATACTTCATCCCATGTGAACTCACAAATGGACCCATTAAATGAAGGGCCCATACATCAAACAACTCAATCATCAATATCAAATTCATATGTAGCTCTTGCCTCTTTGAAATTCCTCCTTCTCTTTGGCAACGATCACCAGACTTGGCGAAATCATGAGCATCCGAATACTACTATGATGCCCACCAACAGGAGAAGAATGACACGCCTCTACTATACTTATTACTCAACCTCGGGCACACAACAACGAATAATCCCATCAGAAGAAATACGGAATAAATAAGGCTTATCCCAAAAGAACTTCTTCACATAATGCAATAAACTTTTTCCTCTGGTGAAAAGACAAATTTGATGGAACCAGATCACTTGCCAAGTAGTTATCAAAGACTGCGAACCAAGGAATCAGATCATGAAAGTAGCCAATACCTGTTCGTCTAGAAAAACATCATTAATTTCAGCCCCATCTCCTAGCTTGAGCATAGCTTCCTCCTCTAATCTGGACAAGTGATTGGCAACTTGATTTTCAGTCCCCTTTCTATCTTTCACCTCAAAATCAAACTCTTGCAGCAACAACACCCATCTAATAAACCTCGATTTTACATCTTTCTTAGCCATCAGATACCTTAATGTAGAATGGTCAGTATGCACTATGACATTAGTACCAAGCAACTAGGATCGAAATTTCTCGAATGCGAAAACCACAACAAGGAGTTCCTTTTCAGTCACTGTATAGTTCATTTGAGCTACATTTATAGATTTTTTGGCATAGTAAATAGGATGCAAAATCTTCTCTTGCCTCTGTCCGAAGACCACATTAAGTGCCACTCTACTCACATCAACATCACTTCAAACGGTTGCCCCCAATCCGGTGAAATAATGATAGGTGTGGAAACTAGCTTTGCTTTCAACTCTCCAAATGCTCTCAGACAAGCATCATCAAAATCAAACTTACACTCCTTTTCGAGCAATTTGCACAATGGGTGTGCGATTTTGGAGAAATCCTTGATAAACCTCCTATAAAAGCCTGCATGCCCAAGAAAACTTCTAACACTTTTTAACAGAGATAGGTGGTGCAAGCTTTTCTATTACCTTGACTTTAGCTCTATCAACCTCTCTTAGAAATCTGATGACCCACAATGATCCTGTCTTTCACCATGAAGTGGAACTTTTCCCAATTAAGCACAAGATTGAACTATTCACACCGTTTCAGTAGCTCGGCCAAATGCATTAGACAACCATCAAATGAGTCACCTACCATAGAGAATAATCCATAAATACCTTAATATTGTCCTCTACCATAGCTGAGAATATCGACATCATGCAACGCTGGAAGGTCGCTGGAGCATTACACAACCCAAATGGCATCCATTTGATGGTGAAAGTCCTAGAAGGGATGTGAAGGTAGCCTGAATAACCATCAAGAACACAAAACCAACCCTTACCAGAAAGGCGTTCCATCATCTGATCCATGAACAACATAGGGATGTGGCCCTTTTCCATCCAAACATTTAATTTTTGGTAATCCGTGCATACTCTCCATCCAGTTACAGGCCGCATCAGAACAAGCTCATTTTTTGCATTAGGTACCACAGTAATCCCACCTTTCTTGAGCCCACACTGAACAGGACAAACCTAACTACTATATGCAATGGGATAAATGACTCCAGCATCCAACCACTTGATGATTTCCTTTTTCACTACCTCTTGCATACGTGGATTTAGTCTCATTTGGTGCTCGATACTAGTCTTGTGATCCGGTATGAGTTGGATTTTATGAGAATAAATGCCAGGAGGAATCTCAATAATGTCCACAATAGTCCAACCAATAGCCCTCTTGAACCTCTTCAACACAGAAACCAATGCCTCAACTTGTACCGCATTCAAATCTGCCACAATGATGACCGGTAAAGTACCATCTATCCCCAAGAATACATACCTCAAATGTGATCGTAGATCCTTAAGCTCCAATTTTGGAGACTTTTTAACAGACAATTTTGCGGGTGGAGAGTCGCAATTCTTCATATCTAACTCCAATTTCTTTGGTTTGGAATGGAATTCGAACCTATCAAGTGCGGCGACCAATTCATCATAGTCTTCAATACCATCACCCTCAAAATTCATCATTACTGTTGCCAGTGCATCAACACCTAACCTCTCTTCAATAGACACATCATAACCTCGCTCCACAATATGATTCACCACTGAAACTGACTTGAGATCGCTTTCCTCCTTCATGGACCTACAGATATTAAAAGTTACCTCTTCACTATTCAATCAGAACTTCATCTGACCTTTCTTCATATCGACCAAGGCGCACACAATAGCAAGGAATGGTCTCCCTAGGATTAATGGAACCTCAAAATCAACCTCAGAATCAAGTATCACAAAATCCGCTAGAAAGATGAACGACTCCACCTTCACAAGTACATCTTGGAGAACACCAATAGGCCTCTTCACAGTTCTATTGGCCATGAGTAATCGCATCGCAGTCGATTTTGGAGCTCTTAAACCCAACTTCTTGTAAATAGACAATGGCATCATATTAATATTATCACCCAAATCACAGAATGCCTTCTCAAAATGCAATAACTCGATGGTACAAGGAATAATGAAAGCACCAAGATCCTCTTTCTTCTACACAAGCGACCTAGTAGCAATAGCACTACGATGTTGCAACCTATCATCATCTTTAAAACTGACGGCCCTCTGCTTAGTCACCAAATCTTTCATGAATTTTGCATACCCAGGCATTTGCTCCAAAGCTTCTATCAACGGAACATTGATGAAAAATTGTTTCAACATAGTGATAAACCTGTGGTATTTTCCTTCTTCATTTTTCTTTACCAATCTTTGTGGGAATGGAGAAGGAGGTGTAGCCATGGGAACAACTTTTTGGGTTATCTCCGCTTCTTTCTCTATAGCTTTCTTGGACTCTCTAGTAACCTCAATCTCATCATCATCTTTTTCAACCACAATTTTGACTTGAAACATTATATGTGGATCAATGGTCTGTTTACCCCCTCGAGTAGTGACTGCATACAACGCCCATCATTCATTGGATTCTGGATGGTGTTGCTAGGAATTGTGCTAGGCTGACGTGGGTTCACTGTAGTGGACAACTGATTCATCTGCTGCTCAAGTTGCTTGATCAACACTGCATGGGTATCAACTTTTTGACCAATTCCAGACAAGTCATTCAGCATCTCCTTCACATTCTCATCAGTCGAATCAAACCTCTTCATCATCTTTTGTATCATATCCTCAATCCGTGACATACTACCCCCTGCTTCCCTATTACCAGACAAGTGGATCATAAGGCTGAACTCTCTCATTTTTGTTGCCATAGTTGTTCCAGTTGTAGCTGTTGTCATGATTGTAGTTCCCATCTCAGACATACTGATCCTCTCGATTGTAGTTGCCATAGTTCTGAGCTTGGTTTCCTTTCCGTTGGCACCAATTATACGAGATGGAACCTTGGGTATTGACTCAGAAACCCCCCATCTGATCATTTACCAAGTAAGCATCCTCCTCATAGTAGTATTCCTCAACTGGTGGTGGTGGAGTTCTAGTCAAGTAGTTTACCGCATTCACCTTTTCTGCACCTCCGCTCACATTCTTTAAACCCAAGTTCTATCCTTTCTTGAGCCATCTCCTCACGAATGTCATCAGTAGATTGACTAGGTGCAACTTGAACTGCAAAAGTGTTATTTCCAGTGTCTGACTCTCTAGTGCTCCATGCTTGTCATCTTGACCTCTGTAAAAATACTCCTTTAGTGACCCATCATCAATGCGGTGATTCAGAACACCTATTATTAATGCAGTGAACCTATCCCACGAACTACTCACAGACTCTCCAGGTATTGCCATGAAGTTGTTAAGTTTGTCTTTGTGGTTCATCTTCTTAGACAACCGGAAGTACTTGGCCATGAACACCTTGTACAATTGGTCCAATGTATGAATTGAGTTGTATGGAAGCTCAAAAAAGTAGATCGTAGCAACTCCGATCAATGATAGAGGGAACACTCTCAAACCTATGACATCCATATCCAACCCCGATTGCCCCATACAACTCTTACAAGCACTCCTTAACTTGGCTATATGCCCATGCAGATCTTTCGAAGCCATACAGCAAACAAACACCTCGCTGTAAGCATCTGCATCAAATTGCTAGTCACCACGAATGTATGCTCTAGAGGTTGTAGAGGGAGAACAATGGATCCTTCAGATTCAACTGTATTTGACTTGACCCTATAGTTATCTTGCAGCCTTGGTTCTGCCGGATTCTGCACCCTCAATGCATCTCTTAGTAAATTATCACCCTGAACCTTAGCTTGCACATTAAAAACCCCAAGAGGCTGCAACTCAATTCCATCACCTAGATTCTCTCCAATTGGATTGACTTGGACCTCTTGAATATTTATCTTTATAAAAGTTTTGCTCAACTCTGGATCGTATGGGGTCAATGGTTCGCCTTGACTCCGTGTACTTGGTATACACTAGAGTAGAAACCTATAGAAAACAAAAACAAAAATAAAAGAAAACATTAAATTAGGAAATAACTGACTAAAGTTCAATAATGTAGTTAAACTTAATCTAAAAGTCTTATTCCCCAGTAGCGGCGCCAAAATTTGATACGCTCAAATAAAGAACGCAACTTGTAGGTTGGGGTTGATCCCACGAGGAATATGGTTTAGGCTTAAACTTAACCCACTATTGTATTCGTTTAGTCAACTTATTTTTGAGACAAGTAAGTAAAGGGGGGGGGGGGGTTTAAACAAATAAATGATTCTTGTTAAGTAACAAGTGAGGAAGATTGGAACTTTGTTGTTATCAATGAGAGAGAAACTAGGGTGAAGGTGTTCCCCATAAGCTCTTAACGCGGTAATCCTAATAACAGTAATCCTTTCCTAGTTTATCACATGCAAAGTGGTAAGATATGTATCCCTAAGTGATTGATTTTTTGAATAGGGAATTTCACTCCGCACCTTGATCCGGCTACCTGTGTATAATTTACTAACCCTTACCTTTAACTGAGATTAGACATCACATCAATGTATGGCTTAGTTTTCACCCTCGCACCAATTGACATTAGACTATTAGATAGTATCACACTAAATCTCGATTGATAATTCTTTTCTTATTAACTACCTTCTTGGTCTGGTAATTAGCAACAAGGCGAGTTCTAACGCGTGCACTCGTTAAAAAGACTTCTAAATGAAAGAATTACCAATGCATTCATCAACACTATTCAAGAATTACTTAGTTATTATTCATACGTTGTTAATTGCTCATGGTTCCCACAACCCTAGTTGTGGATTTAGTTACTCATGCTTGGAAGAACACAATTGATATTTTGATAAAAACAATTCATGAACTTACGTTTAGAGTAAAAGAAACCTGAAATCTCCAATTGAAATTCAAAGCCAAAATCTTTATAAACCCAAATTCGGAAATCAAATTGCTGAAGTTTGTAAGTTAATCCTCAATAAAATACCAAGAACTAAAAGTAAACAATAATGTCTAACCCCCAAAAAAAGAGGTTGACATACCCTATTTATAGAGAAACATGTCCTAAACAAAAAGGAAACAAAATAAGGAAATAAACTTTCTGGATGCAGCTTTGTTCGACGACTTCGACCTACGGACCGTGGGTCGACCTACGGTCCTTAGATCCCTCCGTTTGTCCATACTTAGACTTTTTCCTACAGAGGCTGGAACCTTCACTCTCAGATACAATCGACGAAGGTGCAGTTGGGTCCTCTTTTGTGGCTCCTTACTTAGGAATTTCATCAGGTACTGGAACGTCAACTTCTCTAAATCATTCTACGGATATGCAGGATTGTCCGTGGGTCTACCTACGATCCATCACTTGCATTTGTAGTTCCACACATAATCAATCTTCCTTGATGCTCCATCTACGCCACCCATCGATGGACCGTGACTAGACCTACGGTCTGTAGGTCACCTCCGTGGGTGGCTCCTTCTGCAGATTTTCAGCTGTCATCTAACAATTCCACATCCAAGCATATTTCTTGCAAAATATAACACAAAAATATTAATTCCTAATGCAATATGGCCCTAGACACACACAACTCTCAAGTGAAATGTTACAAAAATACCATAAACTCATGGTATATCAGCAGTGACTTGCACTTCCCTAAGCACTTTGCACTTTTAGACTTCATCACCCATTATTTTCTTCTCTTTTTGTTCAGCCCCCACTTCAACAATTATTTCACAAGTATTTCTCATAATCTCAAGAATGCTTCAATTATTTTCCCAAAATAATTTTCTTTTCATGTCAGATTCATTCGAAGAGGACTTTTTCATCACTTCATAGATATTATTGATTACCTTTTATACTCAACAATCCCTTTTATTTTGATTTGAGAATTATAATATGTCTATGTTATGGTGCTTAAGAAAGCAACGTGCAAAAATTAGGGATTCAATAAAATGGTTAAAGGCAAAAATATGTTTACCAAGAAAAGGCTATAGACTCAAAAGGGCTAACTATCACGACCCGAGAGCACCCCCTAGTCACAACAGGGCGTACTCGACTAAGAAGGGGTCTAATACAAGCCTCATAGCTCATTCATTGCATAAGATACTTGAAAGTAGAGAAGAATTCAAAGACATTTTCATTAAACTATGTCTCAACCATCTAATACTTTGAATACAACATTGGGACTTATCCGATACGAAAGCTTTAACATAAACTAAAGACATAAAAGGAACATAATGGGTGTTGTCCTCAAAACCACGAGGACTTACTAATTCTTCATCCTCAAGCACCTTAGAAACCTATCCTCCAAGTATAGAACACCAATATCTTCAAGCCCTACACTTTAGTAAAAAAAGGGGAAGAATGGGGTTAGCACATTAGATGTACTAAGTATGATGACCATGCAAAAACATGCTTGAAAAGGACATTTCATTTGAAATCATGCTCTGTGTCATTTTTTAACATCATCTTTGAAATAGTTGGAGAATGCAACCAATAAGGCAACCCACATAGATTTCATTATAACATGAGAGATATCATTATAATAACAAGCATAGTCTCCAACATCAATTTAATACACATCCCAATCTTCACAATACAAAGCCTCTAATCATAAAGTAATACAAAGTCAAATACCAAGGTCATCTCATCATTAAGTAATCAT
This sequence comes from Solanum pinnatisectum, assembly GCA_035578085.1. Taxonomy (NCBI): domain Eukaryota; kingdom Viridiplantae; phylum Streptophyta; class Magnoliopsida; order Solanales; family Solanaceae; genus Solanum; species Solanum pinnatisectum. The sequence continues at coordinate 346,834 of JAWPEI010000072.1, forward strand.
CACATAAGCAGCTCCTAAGAAACACTTATGCAATGTATGGTAACTAACATGCATTTACAATGTACAACAAGCCAATGTCACATTCATACTCATTTCATAGTGAAGCCATTACCTTAGTAACCCATAAGGAACACTTGTGCAATGTGTGGTTAGCATCCCATAACATGAGAGATATCATTATAATAACAAGCATAGTCTCCAACATCAATATAATACACATCCCAATCTTCACAATACAAAGCCTCCAATCATAAAGTAATACAAAGTCAAATACCAAGGTCATCTCATCATTAAGTAATCATCACATAAGCAGCTCCTAAGAAACATTTATGCGATGTATGGTAACTCACATGCATTTACAATGTACAACAAGCCAATGTCACATTCATACTCATTTCATAGTGAAGCCATTACCTTAGTAACCCCTAAGGAACACTTGTGAAATGTGTGGTTAGCATCCCATAATACCAACCAACTACGTACTCCCTTGAAGCTACTTTAGTCATGCATTTAATCTTTAGACCTCATATATAATCAATAGACACAAATAAGGAAATAGTCATGTACATTACTTGAATTATAAGAAAAGTCATTCATAACAACTATCCATTCAATACACATGCATGTATTCAAATCTCATTATTAACATAAAGGAACCATGCTATGACATCCTACTAAATGTACTTGTGCAATGTAAAAGTGAAGTCCCATACCCCCACTCTTACAAAGTAAACCCATTAAGAAGTCATAGTATAGTTCATGTCTCATTCATTATCTTTATTATATAGGGAATAGTTGCCATAACTGACATAGACCATGTGAGCTACATGGAATCCGGTGTCGTATAAGCCCACACCAAAAGATGGTGTCCTACTTGCCTAAGGTAGAAATAAATATATAGCTATAAGGTGGATCCACTAGCTAAGTTCTATGTTGGCACATAGTTATGGCATAGGGAGATTGCTTCTAGAAACTCCAGCTCTTGCATTACCAGAGGAGTTCCCATCTCATGAGTTCACTATGATGACCCAACCTATTGCATTAGCAGAAGGGCCTTTACCTCATTTTTCATATCCACTCGGTGCTAAGCATTATTTCCCAAATTATACATTGATAGTATTTAAATTGTATCTACATGTGTGAAGGGGATACTTTATCCTTCATTCAATACAATTCATTAAAGTAGCTCATAGTTTCATTAAAGGTAAGAATGTACTTTCAACCTTATAATCAACATTAGTATGTGAGAATAACTATCACACCAAGATCATGCGTTCTCATGAGAATGGACTTTCAATCAACAAAATAGGATCAACATGGTTATGTGCATTTCATGCATAATAATGTGTAAAGGTGCATATGAGAACTATACTTTTAATTAACACCATTGATACATCATAATCATGTTTATGCATGGAGTGTGTGTGTAATTGTCCTTGCAATGACACAAACAACAACATTATCATCCTAGACACTTCATTCATAATTAAGTGTAAGGGCAAGGGAAGAATGGCCTTTCAACAGTACCACAATATAAACAATATTCATGTTACCTTCAACTTCCAAGTAAATCATGAGTTCACACACAATCTTGTCAACATGCACAAACCTTCGAAATATGCCCTTCAAGGGTTATGGACCAACTCATTCCAACATATAGTAATAGCACAATAGATAATGGAATACCATGATTCGACAACTCATCAATACATTAATCACGTCATGATTAGCACTTTATACTTTAAGTATACATCATCATGCACATAATATCATGATCAAGTCAATTCATGTTTAGAAGCATTACCCTAAACCAATTTGAGTCTAGGTGATCTAATCTAAGACATTACATTGACAATTCATCATTCTAAGACGATCGCATTTAAACCTCAATTTGCCTATTTCATGACATAATCCCAGAATCTTAGGTTAATCAAGAATACATGTAGAATTATACTAACATCATGTAACTACATCATAATTAAACACCTCCACCTTTCAAGTGGATCAACATCTCTAACACAAGTTTACTACAACAAGTACTTAGGTCAAACTTGCCCTTTCAAGGCTATGATCACAAATCCTCAATTCACCAAAATTCACCATAATTAGTCATAGATGATGATACAAGTCGACAATCTAAATTAATCTAGGCATAAATCTATCAACATTCATTCATAATCAACAAACCCACTTCATAAGGCACAATTTAGGAATTTTGATAAATCATGGGTTCATAGAGTATTTTCATCTTAAATCATCAATTAAACATCAATATAATCATAGTTTATCACTTGAAAATGTTTGATGCAAGAACCCATGAGATTGAGTAAAACTTTGCATTTTGTGTAACTTGAAAACTTTGAAAACTTCTTTGAAATTGACTCTAGGGTGAAAACTAACCCTAGATGAAGGATCACCATACCTTATACTTTAAGAATCCCATGAAAATCTACCCAAAAGCCTTCCTCTTCAAGCCCTAAGGCTTCATCTCCTCTTGGTCATCAATGGAGTTCTTAGAGAGAATATATTTGGGAGAGAGGGTTTTGATTTGTGGAAAAGTGAATAATGAAATCTAAAAATACCATTTTAATGTTTTTAATACTCTTAAAATATCTTAAAACACTTAAAAATAACCATCCATATACTAATTAGGACTTAGGGTGAATTTACCAACTTACCCCTAACTTTGCCGCACCACTTGACAGCAAACAACCATGGCTCATGAGGCCCCCACATCCACAGTCCGTGGATGGGGTCATGGACCATACTGCCCTTCTGTCAATAGTAGATGTGGCTTGGTTAAAAGCCCGTTGACCTACGGAGGCCATCCACGGGGCGTGGACCCCTTCTATAGTCACCCCTTTTGGCCAACCAACTTTATAGTTTCCTTAGGGTCTTGGGGTGTAGACTAAGAGTCCTCCTCAAGGACCCTTAAGGAGGTCCTTGGGGAGTCATACCTTGACGTCTAACCCCTAGACACCTCAACCATGACTCGGGACAACATACAACACCATCAAATCTCATGACAAACACAAACGCACACACGTTAGGCTCTAGTTTTAGTAGTTCATTTTTAGGGTCGTTACATTATCCCCCACTTAGGAACATTCGTCCTCGAATGAAACTCTAAACACATTAAGGGGTAACGACTCAATACTAGCAGCCCATCATCATGAATGCAACATCAATATAAATGCCTAAACATAGGAGGAAACATCAACTCCACATCAATAAGCTCAAAAGACAACAAGAAGGTAGGAACTACATCTACAAACTCATTATGCATCAAAACTTCACATTCTTCATTTCATTGGAGGGACTTTCTTCTCCAAATCACATCATGCTCATCACAACATCATTAAGCACATTTGAGCAATTTTCTCATAAAAGCACATTATGCTTCTTTTCAATAAAGCACATTTAAGCATGTTCAACATTTAACCTTATGAAGCATATAAGCAACTCAAACTAAAATGCACACCAACATGAGGAACAATATGTCATGAAAACTCATTTTCCCAACTAAACAAGAATCTAACTAGATCATGCATAATATAAGGAGACATGGAAACACAATGTCACACATGACTCCAAAAACATGAAACAAGCCAAAAAGGAACTCTTTGTCTTAGGCTTGAATAGACACATAAAGGAAGAGGTAAGGATATCATAACTCTCAACAACCTTACTACTCAACATACTATCCCCTACTTAGGAGTAAACCCAACTAAGGTCAACATGAACACCACAAGGGAACCTAAATCAAGACATCCACAACTTACAAGAAACCATCAACATACTAGTACTTTTAAACTAGGAAGGTCCTCTCCTACTCACCATCAACCTTACCACATCACTCAAGGCCTCATAAGATTCTACCACACCGGGTCTTAAATTCCCCAACTCACTACACCTCTTAAGGTGAGAACATCAATTAAGCCTAACTCATGCGCATCAAGGACACTCAAAGACCTTACCATCTAGGCCCATTATCCCCCTCACTAGGGAGTAAGCCTATACCAACTTTTTCTAACTTCACTTCTCTCCATTCTAAGGTCAGAGCAAAACATCACTAAATCTTTATACTCATCACACCTAGGCATTCCTAAAAACACCACATTTCATCAACTCTTTCAACATACCTCAAAACTCAACATTACCTTCTACCAACAACACACATAACCAATAAGCTACTCATTCATACTAAAGTCACACCACAAACTAACATCTCACATCTATCATGTCACATAGCCATAATTGGCATCATAACTAACCTTTTCTCTCTAGCAACCCTTGTAACACACTCCTTTCAAGTGGTCAAATTCTAAACACCATCACATAAGGAATAAGGGAAAGACATTATAGAGTTAAAATCTATGACACGACTAGAGAATGAAGACATGAAGTTTCCTAATGTCCTATAGCCTCTCGGTCATAGATGTGTCACGAGCACACTGATGAACACGACTCTACTAAACGTGGTTTGAGACATCGTAAAACCATTCCCAGAAACTTATGGTCAGATACCAAGTTTTTCACGACCCGAGAGCACCCCCTAGTCAAAACATGACATACTCGGCCCTGAAGGGGTCTAATACAAGACTCATAGCTCATTCATTGCATAAGATACTTGAAAATAGAGAAGAATTAAAAACATTTTTTACAACTGAAGACATTTTCATTAAAAGCAAGTGGAAGACTTTCTAGACTTTATATATAATGTCTCAACCATCTAATACTTTGAATACAACATTGGGACTTATCCCATACGAAAGCTTTCACATAAACTAAAGACATAAAAGGAACATAATGGGTTTTGTCCTTGAAACTATGAGGACTCACCAAGTCAAGACACCTTAGAAACCTATCCTCTAAGCATAGAACACCAATATCTTCAAGCCCTACACTTTAGTAAGAAAAGGGGAAGAATGGGGTTAGCACATTAGATGTGCTAAGTATGATGGCCATGCAAAAACATGCTTGAAAAGGACATTTCATTTGAAATCATGCTATATGTCATTTTTGAACATCATATTTGAAATAGTTGGAGAATGCAACCAATAAGGCAACCCACATATATTTCATTATAACATGAGAGATATCATTATAATAACAAGCATAGTCTCCAACATCAATATAATACACATCCCAATCTTCACAATACAAAGCCTCCAATCATAAAGTAATACAAAGTCGAATACCAAAGTCATCTCATCATTAAGTACTGACCGCACTTTCCTCAGGTCGAACGGCTATCGATCCTGGCCTGATGAGAAAAGGATGTATGGTAACTAACATGCATTTACAATGTACAACAAGTCAATGTCACATTCATACTCATTTCATAGTGAAGACATTACCTTAGTAACCCCTAAGGACGATTTGTGCAATGTGTGGTTAGCATCCCATAATACCAACCCAACTAAGTACTCCCTTGAAGCTAATTTAGTCATGCATTTCATCTTTAGAACTCATATATAATCAATAGACAAAAATAAGGAAATAGGCATGTACATTACTTGAATTATAAGGAAAGTCATTCATAACAACTATCCATTCAATACACATGCGTGCATTCAAATCTCATTATTAACAATAAAGGAACCATCCTATGACATCCTACTAAGTGTACTTGTGCAATGTAAAAGTGAAGTCTCATACCCCCACTCCTACTATGTAAACCCATTAAGAAGTCATTTTATAGTTCATGTCTCATTCATTATCTTTATTATATAGGGAAAAGTTGCCATAACCGACATAGACCTTGTGAGATACATGGAATCTGGTGTCGTATAACCCCACACCAAATTATGGTGTCCTACTTGCCTAAGGTAGAACTAGATATATAGCTATAAGTTGGATCGCATAGCTAAGTCCTATGTTGGCACATAGTTATGGGATAGGGAGATTGCTTATCGAAACTCTACCTTTTGCATTACCGGAGGAGTTCCCATCTCATGAGTTCACTATGATGACCCAACCTATTGCATTAGCAAAAGGTCCTTTACCTCATTGTCCATATCCACTCGATGCTAAGCATTATTTCCCAAATTATACATTGATAGTATTTAAATTGTATCTATATGTGTGAATAAGATACTTTATCCTTCATTCAATACAATTCATTAAAGTAGCTCATAGATTCATTAAAGGTGAGAATGTACTTTCAACCTTAGAATCAACATTAGTATGTTAGAATAACTATCACACCAAGATCATGTGTTCCCATGAGAATGGACTTTCAATCAACACAGTAAGATCAACATGGTCATGTACATTTCATGCATAATAATGTGTAAAGGTGCATATGAGAACTATACTTTTAATTAACACCATTGATACATCATAATCATGTTTATGCATGGAGTGTGTGTGTGTAATTGTCCTTGCAATGACACAAACAACAACATTATCATCCTAGACACTTCATTCATAATTAAGTGTAAGGGTAAGGGAAGAATGGCCTTTCAACAATACCACAATATACAGACTATTCATGTACCATTAACTTCCAAGTAAATCATGAGTTCACACACAATCTTATCAACATGCACAAACCTTCACAATATGCCCTTCAAGGGTTATCGACCAACTCATTCCAACATATAGCAATAGCACAACAGATAAGGGAATACCATGATCCGATGGCTCATCAATACATTAATCACATCATGATTGGAACTTTATACTTTAAGTATTCATCAACATGCACATTATATCATGATCAAGTCAATTCATATTTAGAAGAATTACCCTAAACCAATTCGAATCTAGGTGATGTAATCTAAGGCATTACATTGAGAATTCATCATTCTAGGAGGATCGCATTTATACCCTCAATTTGCCTCTTTCATGACATAACCCTATAATCTTAGGTTAATCAAGAATACATGTAGAATTATACTAACATCAACTAACTACATCATAATTAAACACCTCCACCTTTCAAGTGGATCAACATCTCTAACACAAGTTTACTACAACAAATACTTAAGTCAAACTTGCCCTTTCAAGGCTATGATCACAAATCCTCAATTCACCAATAATTCACCATAATTAGTCATAAATGATGATACAAGTCATCAATCTAGGCATAAATCCATCAACATTCATTCATAATCAACAAACCCACTTCATAAGGCACAATTTAGGAATTGAGAGAAATCATGGGTTCATAGAGTATTTTCATCTTAAATCATCAATTAAACATCAACATAATAATAGTTTATCATTTGAAAACGTTTGACGAAAGAACCCCTGAGATTGAGTAAAACTTAGGGTTTTGTGTAACTTGAAAACCTTGAAAATTTCTTTGAAATTGACTCTAGGGTGAAAACTAACCCTAGATGAAGGATCATCATACCTTATACGTGAAGAATCCCATGAAAATCTACCCAAAAGCCTTCCTCTTCAAGCCCTAAGTCTTCTTCTCCTCTTGGTCTTCAATGGATTTCTTAGATAGAAGATATTTTGGGAGAGAGGGTTTTTATTTGGGGAAATGTGAATAATGAAATCTAAAAATACCATTTTAATGTTGTTAATACTCTTAAAATACCTTAAAACACTTACATTAACCGTCCATACACTAATTAGGACTTGGGGTGAATTTACCAACTCACCCCTAGCTTGGCCGCACCACTTGATAGAAAACAATCATGGCTCCAGAGACCCCCATCCACGGTCCGTGGATGGGGTCATAGACCGTACTATCCTTCTGTGAATGGTGGCTGTGACTTGGTTAGAAGCCCCTTGACCTATGGATGCCATCCATGGGGCATGGATGGATCCCTTCTGTAGGTCACCCCTTTTTGCCAACTTTATGGTTTCCTTGGGGTCTTGGGGTGTAGACTAAGGGTCCTCCTCAAGGACCCTTAGGGAGGTCCTTGGGGAGTCGTACCTTGATGTCTAACCCCTAAACACCTCAACCATGACTTGGGACATTATACAACACCATCAAATCTCATGACAAACACAAACGCACACACGTTAGGCTCTAGTTTCACTACTTCATTTTTAGGGTCCTTACACTAACTTGTGATAACATATCTTAAAAGGCTAAAATTTACAAGACAAATTAAAGAACGCCTATTATCATCTCCTAAGAAACGCAACAATTTTTATTTCACTTAAATAACATGTAGAGAAAGTTCTAGACTAGATACAAACATGTAATATACAAATTCTCACCACACATGTGTCACGCCCCAAGGGAGGCAGAACTGGCGCTCAATACTTTATCCGATCAAGCTAGGAACTATAACATAGTGAAAAGAAAAAAATGAGGGAAAAAAATGTCATCTTGGTAAACTGCTGACACAAGGTAACTAGACCAACAAGGTCATAAAACTTCAATGACATAAAGAAAGGGCTGACAAGACCAACATAAGTGGTGAAGACCAAGCAACTCGGTGGAGCTACAACTAAAATCATATATACAATAAGTCGACGAGGCTACAAACCAGAAGCTCAAAGGACCAAAAAAAATTGTGTCCATAAATCTCTACGAACATTACAACTCAATTGGTTGGGGAAAGGCCCCAACAATACAAAAATATTATATACAAAAGTAGAGTATGAAAAATCTATAGAGAATCAACAGCTCCAAGAAGAATGGAGCTTACCAATCCTCAGCTAAGACAACACCCCTATTACAAGGTTGATCAAGACCTTTGTCTAAACCTACAACATGAAAGGCACCATCCCTAGTCAATTGGATGTTAGTAAAAATAAAATTTTAATGGTATGTAAGGTAGAAAGTAGAATCATAAAAGGTTGTGATAAAAACACTACAACCTTTTAGGCTTACGACCACACTAAATCTGGACAACGCTCGTAAAGTGTTGCCTAAAATGTTTTTGGGTACACTTTTAATGCGTAGCCTAAGTTTTCCACTTTTGGCTTCAATAATATTGGAAACTTTTGTGAAGTGTACTCTTTAATGGTATAGGCTACACTTTATAAGCATTGTGACTTTATGATATAATTGGAAACAACTATTTACATATATGGCCACACTTTTAAAGCGTGCTATTTTTATAATTGTAAAAATAACACATTACAAGTGTCCTTAATATTTTCACTAAAATATTATATTTCCTCCAACATTTTCATCTCAGCCCGCTCAAATCTTTATTTGGAAAAAAATAAGTCATAAAACATTAAACCTTTCGTTTCTTAGGTCTTTGCCCAAATCAGAAAATTTTCACAATTTCTTGAAGAACTCCTTTGCTCTAAATCTGAAATCTTTGACAAAGAAAATTGAAGAACTAAAGAATGGTTTCAAAATTAACAGGTATTTTGTCGTCAATACATAAATTAAAGATTTTTCACAAAGAAAATTGAAGAATGGTTTCAATTATTTATTGTTGAACTCTGACATACGAAAATCCCTCATGATTTTCTCATTTGTCATCAAGGACATAACAAAATGTTTCACTTAAGAAGATGATGTCATAAAGCTTCATCACATTGAAAGGATTTTGTTGGAATAGGGTTTATCAGGTAAAATATTTCTATCTTTAAAAGTCTAAATTTATGGCATCTGGGTTTATTGCTTGTGTGTGGTTACACATATTAAATTTCTTTTTTATTAGGCATATAAGCTGATTCGGGCTGAAATCGTCCATGATAGTCTAGGTTTCATGTAAATATTATATGTATTATATTTTTTGTTGCTTCAACTTTATTAGTTACTGAAACTCAAGCTTCTTAGATTTACTAGAAGGGATTCTATCCGTAAGAAACAAGGAGACCATAACAGTCAAGACTAAGTTACTAAGACAGTTGGTGCTATTTAGTGAAGACTAGAAAAATGACTGTTATAATGTCTGGTAATAATGACTAATTTTTTGTTAGCCTAAAGAATTTATAAAATTGGGCAGCAGTACAGAGTGTCTAACATTGTCGTAAAAATTATGTACACCTACAAAGATACTTGTGAGATAGGAACAATAGGAAAAGGAAACATTATATATTGTATGTATGGGAGGGTCCTTAGAAGCACATGAACCAAACATTATATCATCTAAGATTCATTCAAGGAAGAGGTAGGAAAAGAAATTTGGATTAGGAAAATCATCTGAGACTCATTCAGGTCCAACACAAATGAATGACAGACACGAACTGACTCGTATCCAAATCCAACACAAACAAGTGTGAATATGAGTCTGCCATGTCATCATAATTTTCTAAATTTCAGACACACGTGTCACTCTATTTTGACATGTGTCTCTTGAGTTTTGAGACATGTTCATGGACAATACACAATACTTAGTGCAAAATATGAATTTTGGAAGAAAGTTGTGGGTTTTTAGTGATAATTGAAACAACAAACAATTCCTTAACACTACTAGAACTCAAAGCCATAACATATATACAAAGGAGAAAGAAAAATCAAAAGGTATTGTTTAGCTTCCATAGCTCGACTCCATCTCTCTATTAATGAGAGGTCAAATGTTCTTATGTATTTCATTTTAAACTACTCCCTCTATTTTAGTTTATGTGAGACATTTTCTTACAGTTTTGACTTTGACGCAGTTTTGACTAGAAGGGATTCTATCTAATAGTAGTATTATACCCTTAGATAACAGAAGATTCATTTTTTCTAGATAAGAAATTGAGGATTTCTCTTTGTCCAAGGGAAAATCAGACCAATCGAGGGCTTTTATTGCACAACCTTTAGACAAATGCCAAGATTTCTACTTTATCAGGAAAATTATCTGAAATTGTTATTGTTTTATTTACCTCGATAAACTTTTATATCCTATATCTAAAAGGATTTTTTTTATCATGAAAAACGACAAACTTTTGTATCAAAATTGATGAACCTTTTGTATCTAAAAGAGCTTCTAGGTTATCAGGAAAGACTCAAAATGAATCATGTCTTTGTTCAGAAAGAAGTGATTAAAACAGGGTTAACGTGACAACTCTCTTGGTTATCATTAATGATGAGAGTTTTGAATATTTATTCTTGCTTGCGTTGATTTTCTTTGAAACTTAAATGGTGTTGTTTGAACCAAAAAGTTGATAGTAAGTAAAAGAGATTAAGCAAACTGTTATCTTGATTAACTTTAGACTATTTTGTTCTACATGTGAATGTACATGTTATTTCTCATTATAGACTACTCCAAGTATTATTTGTGTTCTGGAATTAGTAAAACTATATGAAAGAGTAAGTACAACATAGTCTAACTTAGGTCTTTACTAATGCTTACCAAACTTGATAATTTTCTTGTATATGTTTTGTGTAAATTGAAATTACTTGGTATGAATAATAAGTTATGTAAAGGTAAGTAGCATGAACCAAAAAAATTATGAAAATTTGAACAAGTTTTTAGCATTCATTGTACCTAATCAATGTTAATTGGTTAGTTTACTGAATCGACGAGTATCATATAATTATGTATAGGAAAGTAGCATGATCTACCAAATTAAGGATATTTGAACAAGTTTTGAGAATTCATTTAACTAAAGTGTATAACTGATTTAATTTCCTACGCAAACTGCGCAAAACAAATTTTATGATGAGTATTTAAATTCACTCACAAAACTTTAACTTTTAATCCATTTAATTCTATTTGTCTACATTCTTTCTTAGTTGTGCCTATCCTATTAATTTTACTTATTTTTCCTTTGAAGAATAATCATCATCAAATATATTTGTGGAGGATTTGAGGTTTTATTTGGCATAGCATAAGCGTCATGACTAGGTAAGAAATTTTATCATCTCATAACAAATGATTTTGATAGCTTACTCATGACTTTTAAAATTTATTTGTGAAGTAGTTAATGACGTAATGATTGTTTTGTCACGACCCAAAATGAACGTGACGGCACTAGTCTTATCCCACCAAGACAAGTCAGCCTGAACCTCAATCAATATGATAAATTGTGGAAATAAAACGAAAATAATATTATTCCATACTATAAAATAATGTGGAAATTTGTAATCAACTTAAATATACCCCCAAAATCTAGTTGTCACGTGCACAAGCCTCTAATATATTACACAAGAATTGAAAGAAAAATACAAGTCTCATATGACATTGTTTCTAAAGCATAACAAGATCATAAATAGGAATAAGAAGGTTCGCTAAGATGATAAACAACTACCTAACAAATCTCCAGGAAGCCTCGAAAAAGAAGAGAATAGAAAGTATCATAAGATTCGGGCTCATAACCTAAAAAAATGTAGAAGCAAGGGGTGAGTACCAAACCACATGGTACTCAACAAGTAAACTTCTAAACACAAGCTGGGAATAGAATATGCGTACTCCTTACAACCCATCCGAACCTCCACAACTACAAGCTGCATAAAACCAGCCCAACCTAATAATTCACAGTTTACATAGCACATAGCTTAACAACAACACTCTAACAATTAGATATCCTCAACAACAAACTAAATATTCATCAATCATAAGTTCCACAGAAAGGCTCTCACAAGATCAGTAACACACAAGATCAAGTTCACCAATGATAAAGATGTGCAATGCAATGTCAAGTATAATTATGCATGTCTAACCTAATGATACACACCCGCTGTCTCACAGTACGGGACCCATGGGGAATATATCTGTTCATGCATCCATCGCGGCGCGATGATATGTCCCTCGATATATAGTATCCATCGAGGCGCATGATACGTCTCTCGATATATAGAATCTGTCGCGGCGAGCGACACGTCCCTCGAAATGGTACATCTGCTTATCACATAACACTTATCACAACCATGTCTCAAAGCCAATGCAAATGACATGTTCACACAAATAATGAGGAGATGACCATTTTCACAACAATGCACAATTCACAACAACACAATCGTGATACAACATCAACAATGAATTAATAAGTCTTTCAAACCATTCTCAACACATCGCACACTAATAATTATAATCACATTGCCTTTTATTATCCCTTTTTCATCGTTAGAATTATTCAATATGGACAAGTCAACCCATCACCAAGACCCATTAATCCCCAACACATACCACAAGGAAATACACGATTCTATACACTAAACAAGGGTTTAACAATTACTTGCCTCAAATAGTTGAACGATCACTCCTGGACTTGAGTCTCCCTCTTTCGTTGGACTTCCAAATCAATACAATCTATTCGAATAAATAATCACAATAAGATGTCGAAACTAACAACACCCATATGTCTAGCTTAGACCCAGGAACTCGCCTAAACCTATTATCAAGTTCCTAAATCTTGATACCACTTAACATATCAACTCTTTCAATTTTGTCCAAATTTCAAGCCTAGGGTTAAGTTCCAATATCTCCAAATATTATAATTCTAATGATATTCACATAATACCATACACCTAATATTTAATTAAATATCTCAATATATTATAAACACTTAATTTATAAGGTAATAATTAAATAAAAACTTAAATCTAAAGTCACTGGTGGTGAAACCAGTGACACACTACGAAAATAAGTTGTAACACTAACCTTCCAATGTATATGTACTATCACACCATAATCAATGTACAATGAGTATATCATAATGAACTTTAAAGCATCTTGTCCCCGAGTTGCAAAGATCACCAACAATAGCACGTGAATTGCAAATTTCTAACTTCTCAATTCATTATTCTTTCTTCTTATTAATTTTTCTCTCAACTCCAATAATATTATATTATTATAACATGCTATACCCCTACACACAAACATAAAAACTAAGACTTGATTATACTTTTGCTTATTCCTCGAGTTCTCCTTTCTCTCCCACTAATCATAAAAATAATAAATAAAATGTAACATCGAATAATACATTCAAATTCAAATGTTGTGACATTTAGCTCAAGTATTTAACCCTTGTTTGAGGCTGCGCAGGTAAGCTTCTGTTATTCTCCCTTTCTCTCTTTTCTTTTCTAAATTAGTTATGTACTAAAAAGTGACAAACCCTAGTAACTCATTATAATACATTGTCAAAAAAATAAATTATAAACTTGAGCCATTAACCACTAATTAAATTAAAAGAAATTATTTAATAAATACTTGTCAATTAAGTAACTATATTTATCAAATAGTTCAAACATTTCAATCAACTTCACCTACCAATCGTAAATGACTCGGGACAACTATCGAGAGGGGTAAAAATGGTAATTTAATAAAAGTTTTCAAAAATGACCTTGTGGGTCATTATATTATCCACCACTAAAACCATGTTCGTCCTCGAACATAAGGAAAAGAAAAGAAAGAATAATCGATGCTACTAAAAGCTCGAGTTATGACCTACTAATCCGTGTTCATCTCTCCAAGTGAGTTCTTCCTTAAGACCATTCCATAAAGATCAACTACTAATACTAAACTTTCGAATCAAACTTTGGCATACCTACAAACTAGGAGTTATTGCCAAACCACAAACTAACACATGAATTCATTATGAACTGAAACCCTCTGAATCATAACACAACCATCAAGACAAATCTTTTCCTCACATAACCAAGATAACATTCTGAATCGATACCGGCTACAACCAAAAGTGAACTTGAACCAACCACTGCACACTCCTAATGCATAAACCATAACAGATCTTATCAAGATTCTCTTTTCACAAAACAATTTTTTCACGAGTTTAAGTTATAAAAATCTAATATTTAGACATCGGATACTTATAAAGGGAGAATAAAACTTATCTAACCCAAAGAAGAAAAAGATCAAGTAACCACCTAACAAGTGGTACACCCGATCCACCACTAGGAATTCACCCAAATATGTGGAAATATGTGTGGGCATAGACAACTAGTGTCACGACCCGGGAGTACCCCCTAGATACAACACGACGTACTTGACCCGGAAGGGGTCTCATACAAGCCTCTAGCATCATCATTACATAAGACATAGAAATAATGCAGAAAAATTTAAAACTTTACAATCGAAGTCCAACGTCACTTTTCATAGATGAAAGTAATAGGAAATCTAGACTTTGTCTAGTGCACCATCTAAAACATAGGAATACGATGTTTGGGACTTAGCCCTTTTACATTAATGAAAGTCTCAACTTGAGAAGTACAATAGAAACTAAGAAATAGGAAATCTCATCCTGGAACTTAAAGACTCACCACAACTTGGAGATAAGCAATCCATGTCTTTTTCAAAAGGAGAGTGAAAGTCACCTAGCCGGAACCTACACTCATTAAGATGTAAAAGGAAGAAGGGGTTAGCACATAATATGTACTAAGTATGGAACATGAATAAAATACTTAAATATGATATAGAAGGACATTTTTATTTGAAAAGTATGCCTTTGTCAAGTTTAGAAACCAACGTGCATTTACAATGTACAAAACAAGCCATAATAAAATTTACACTCATGAACATAGTAATATCAACACCTTAGCAACCCCTAAGGAACACTTGCGCAATGTATGGTTGGCATCTCATAATACCAACTCTACTAAGCACCCCCTTGAAGCTACCTTGGTCATGCACATCATCAATAGACCTCATTATAATCATTAGTCACAAACAAGGAAATAGTCATGTACATTACTTGAATACAAGGAAAATCAATCATAACAACTATCCATTCAAAACCCATGCATACATTTGTATCTCATCATAGTATAAAGTAATCATCCTACAACATCCTACCAAGTCTACTTGTGCAATGTGGAAGTGAAGTCCTATACCCCCACTCCTACTATGTAAACTCACCAAGAAGTCATAGTATAGTTCATGTCTCATTCATTATCTTTCATTTAGGGAAGAATAGCCATAACCGACATGAACCATGTGAGCTACATGTAATCTGGTGTCATGTAACCCCACACCGATAGAAGGTGTCCTACTTCCTTAAGGTAGGACTAAATGTTTTAGCGTCTAGGTGGATCCACTAGATAAGTCCTATGTTAGCACAAAGTTATGGGATAGGGAAATTGCTTATAGAAACCCACCCTATTGCATTGGCGGAGGGACTTCCATCTCATGAGTTCACTTTGGATGACCCACCCTATTACATTGGCGGAGGGGCCCTTTCCTCATTGTCCATATCCACTCGGTGTTATTCGTTATTTCCCAAATTATACATGATTATATCTTGAATTGCATTTACATGTGAGCAAGAATGCTCTATCCTTCATTCAATACTAATCATCAAAATAGCTCATAGATTCATTAAAGGTGAGAATGTACTTTCAACCTTAGAATCAACATTTGTTTGTGAGTAGAACTTTCCCATTACCTTGATAGTGTTTTCATGAGAAATAGACTTTCAATCAACACAATACATCATCATCATCCTAGAGTATTCATGTATCATCAAGTATAAGGGTAAGGGAAGAACAACCTTTCAACAATACCATAATTCACACATTAGTCATAGGAGATTTACTTTCTAAATGAATCAATAGTTTATACACATTTTGCATCCATATGTACAAACCCTAACAATTTATCCCTTCTCAAGGTCATGAATCATGTCTCACAATTACACCTAAATATACTCCAATAGGCATTAATAAAATAGGATTCGATAACTCAATTCATATAGGAACAATTCATAGAAATCATCTTACATCAATACACCCATCACAACACTTGAAATTGTGGTTATGGGGGTGTTCATGGGTTCATGGGGAATTTTAAAATGAAAATCACCATTAAACATCAAATCATCCATAATATAATGCAATTAACATAATAAAATTGTTTTTAGGAAGAACCTATGGTTAGACTAGAAACCCTAGTTTTTGAACAAGTTACCAATTTCGAAATCAAGAGTTGAAGGGCTTCATGGAGAAAAGTGTTCCATGAATCAAAGTCCCCATACCTTAATTGATGTTTTCCCATGAAATTTTAGTGCAAAGCTTGGAGCTTGAACCCTAAACTTGAGCTTCTTCTTTGTTCTTCAATGGAGTTTAGAGAGAGAATATTTTTGGAGGGAAGTTGGTTGAGTTTGAGTTTGTGAGTTATGAGAGTTAAAAGAGTTCTTTAATACTTAAAAATATTTTAATATACTTAAAACAACTAATAATAACCATCCCCCATCCTAACTTAATTAAATAGTAATTTACTAAACTATCCCCACATAGGCTGACTTAAGGCAGCCTTCCCAGGCCCCATCCACGAGTCCGCGACCAGGGGGCGTGGTTTGAACCACAGACTGTACTGGTCACTCGTGGTTTAGGTCTGAGGCTGGCCTTTTGGTCTTGGTCCAGGACCCATCCATGAGCCCCCACCTACGAGGCGTGGTATGGTCCACGAACGGTGCTGTTCAGGCGTCAAATAGGACTGAGACTAGGAAGTCTCGGGGATCATTGGGGAGGCTAAGTCTAAACTAACAACTCCCATCTATGGGGCTTGAGTCAGTCCACGCCTCTCCCTATTTCGTGAATGTATTTCTTTTTAGACAGCTTTTTGAGCAGCCCCTTGGCCCTCATCAATGACCCTTGCGTGGTCCTTGGGGGCTATGCCTTGACGTTTAGGGACTTAGACACTAGTGCTAAGTTTTTAGGACTTTAACCTTACGTTTTAACTTCATTAGGCTACTAGACTACACATTAGGCTCTAGCTTAGGCCAATAGATTTTCAAAGTGTTACATTTCTCCCCCTTGGGAACATTCATCCCCGAATGATGACCAAAACACCAGACTAAGTTAGAAACTCAAGACTAGGAGCCCATCATGCAGGAAACATAAAAATTGTTTAAAAACAAAAATGCACTAATCAGATCATGCACAATTTCAAAAGAGGAAATTTCAATTCCCTTTTACAATATAGCCAATGCAATACTAGAGAGTAGGAACTCCATCCACTAATCCAATATGCATGAAACTCATCAATCCACATAAATATAGGAGGAACTAACTTCTCCAACTCATGTAAGCTCAACACAACAATATAGAGCGAACATGTCATCTCATCAACACATTCATGTTCATCATTTCATCTCATGGAGTCAATAATGCAATCATCATACAAAAATGCAAATCAACATAAGGAACATTTACATCATGAAAACTCAATATATACTAAAACATGAATTCTCACAAGAACATGCACAATATAGGGAAATCATGGAAAATCATACCACACACATGACTCTCAAAACACTTAAACTTAAGAGGAATTACTTACCTCAAGTTTGAATAGGAGTAGAAGGAAAAAGATGAGGATAACGGGACTTCATATTAGCCTCGGCCTCCGATGTAGCACCCTCAACTAAGTCATTCCTTCATAGAACCTTAACGGAAGCTACTTCCTTATTATTTAACTTTTTCACTTGCCGGTCCAAAATCTCAACCAGGACCTTTCCATAAGAAAGGTTTACATCAACTCCTAAACGACCCTCTAAAGGAAGGATGGAAACAGTATCACCAATACACTTTTTGAGCATGGAAACATGAAACACCAGGTTAACAAGAGCCAACTCATTTAGCAAGTCCACCTCATAAGCAACTTTTCCAATACGCTTCAAGATTTGGTATGTGCCCACATATCGGGGACTAAGTTTCTACTTCTTGCCAAACCTCATCATACCTTTCATAGGCAAGATTTTAAAGTAGACCCAATCACCAACCTCAAATTCAAGATCCTTTCTTTAATTGTCGACATAGGAATTTTGCCGACTTTGGGCTGTCTTCAACCTTTCTCTAATGAGTCGAACTTTCTTAATGGCATCATAGACTAATTTGGGACCAATTAGAGAAAAATCACCTACGTCAAACCACCTAACCAGAGATCTACACCTTCTTCCATATAGTGCTTCAAACGGAGCCATGGTAATGCTAGAGTGGTAACTATTGTTGTAGGCAAATTCTATCAAAGGAAGATGATCATCCCAATTACCCTTGAAATAAATCACACTCGCCCTCAATATGTCCTCTAAGGTTTGAATGGTCTGTTCCGCTTGACCATCCATTTGAGGGTGGAAGGCAGTACTAAGTTTAACATCGGTACCAAGTCCTTGTTGAAATGCCTTCCAAAAATGTGAAGTAAATTGAGTACCTCTATCCGATATGATGGACAAAGGAATCCCATGCAACTTCACTACCTCCTTGATGTACAACTTAGCATAGTCTTCCGCTGAGAAAGTAGTCTTGACGGAAAGGAAATGGGTTGATTTCATCATCCTATCAACAATGACCCAAATAGAATCGTGTTGCCTTCGAGTACGAGGCAACCCCACAACAAAAGCCATATTCACCTCCTCCCACTTCCAAGTGGGAATATTTATATCTTGGAGCAAACCTCCCGGTTTCATGTGCTCGGCCTTGACTTGTTGACAATTAGGACATTTGGCCACAAAACCCACTATATCCTTCTTTATACCATTCCACCAATAGATTTCCCGTTTGTCACGGTCATCTTGGTGGCTCCTGGATGAATAGAATATCGTGAACCATGAGCCTCTTCTAAAATTTTCTCCCTCAAACCATCAACATTCGGAAGACACAACCTACCTTGGTACCTAAGCACCCCATCTCCCCCTTGGGAGAAAACCTCAACGTACTTATTGAGAAGCGACTCTTTTAATTCCATCAAAATAGGGTCAAGATGTTGTTTAGACTTTACATCAACCACAAAAGACGATTTGGAAGTATGATGAACCAAAAATCCACCTTTGGTGGAATCTAGAAGTTGGACACCTAGATGGGCCAACCTATGCACATCACGAACCTATTCCCTCTTCTCATCTTTTACATGAGCAACACTACCCATAGACATTCCACTTAAGGCATCCGAAACTGCATTGGCTTTGTCGGGGTGGTAAAGGATACTCATGTCATAATCTTTTAAAAGTTCTAACCATCTTCTTTGTCGGAGATTCAAATCTTTTTGGCTAAACACATATTGAAGGCTCTTGTGGTCGGTAAACACATCTACATGCACCCCATAGAGATAGTGTCTCCATATATTCAAAGCAAATACCACCGCCGCTAGTTCGAGATCATGAGTTGGATAATTCTTTTCATGTACCTTGAGTTGCCTTGAAGTATAGACAATCACTTTACCCCGTTGCATGAGGACACATCCCTAACCCACTTGAGAAGCGTCACGATATGCCACAAATCCATTGGTACCCTCTAGTAAGGTCAACACCGGAGCGGATGTAAGTCTATTATTCAATTCTTGGAAGCTTTTCTCACAAGCCTCCGACCACACAAACTTTGCTTTCTTTTGAGTTAAGGCCGTTAATGGAAAGGCAATAGAGGAAACGTCCTCAACAAACCTCCTATAGTAACCGGCCAAACCTAAAAAGCTTCTAATATCGGTAGGAGCTAGAGGTCTGGGCCAACTCTTGACCACATCCATTTTCTTAGGGTCAACCTTAATACCCATGCCCAAAACAATATGACCAAGGAAAGCAACCGACCTTAGCCAAAACTCACACTTGCTAAACTTAGCATATAATTGGTGGTCTTTAAGGACTTGCAATACTATCCTCAAATGCTTCATATGATCACCCTCACTCCTCAAATAGATCAAAATATCATCAATAAAGACAATCACAAACGAATCAAGATATTGCCTAAATACCGTATTCATTAGATCCATGAACGCTGCCGGGGCATTTGTTAGACCAAAAGACATGACTAGGAATTCATAGTGACCATATCTTGTTCGGAAGTCCGTCTTAGGAATGTCAACCTATCTCACCCTAAGTTGGTGGTAGCCCAACCTTAAGTCAATCTTTGAAAAGTAACTCGCCCCTTGGAGTGGTCAAACAAATTGTCAATTCTAGGGAAAGGGTACTTATTCTTTATAGTAACCTTGTTCAATTGACGGTAATCATTACACATCCTAAGGGACCCATCATTCTTTTACACAAATAATACCGGAGCACCCCATGGAGATATGCTTGGTTGAATGAAACCCTTGTCTAGCAAATCTTTGTGTTGTGACTTTAATTCTTTTAATTTGGCCGGGGCCATCCTGTTAGGGGGAATTGATATAGGTAGAGTATCTAACAAAAGATCAATACCGAAGTCTATATCCCATTCGGGAGGAATTCCGGGCATATCATCGAGAAAGACTTCCAAAAATTCCCTTACTATGGGGACCGACTCTAAAGGAGGAGAGTCTTGGACTCAACGTCCTTAACTCTTACAATATGATCGATACAACCCTTAGAAATCATTTTACAAGCCTTTAGACATGAAATGAATTGACCTCTAGGGATTGAATTTTCCCCCTTCCATTCCAAAATGGGCTCATTTGGAAATTGAAACTTTACTACCCGAGTTCTACAATCAATGGAAGCAAAATAAGCATGCAACCAATCCATCCCCATGATTACATCAAAATCAAGAATGTCCAATTCAACCAAATCTACCAAAGTGACTTTGTGAGACAAAGAAAAAGGACAACTCCTATATACTCTGCTAGCTACAACCGAGTCACCAACCGGGGTAGACACGAAAAAAGGTTCTTTTAACTATTCGGGAGGTACTTCAAATTTCATTGCCACAAAAGGACTAACAAAATATAAAGTGGTACCGGGGTCTAATAATGCATAAACATCAATTGAAAATACTTGTAACATACCGATAACAATGTTCGGGGACCCCTCTTGATCACTTCTTCATTGGAGGGCATAGAAGCAATTCTTCTTGGGAGCATCGGCATTAGAACCACTTGGTGTAGCTTGATTACCCTCTTTTCCCTTGGCCGCACGAGTTGGACAATATTTCAATTGATGTCCACTTTTGCCACATCCATAGCACACACCCATTCCGACAAGACATTTCCCCTTATGTTTCTTACCACACTTGGCACATATAGGTCTCTCCATGGAAAGTCCACCCCTATTGCCTCCTTGAGGCCTAGGGTTAGACACCCTATCTTTGTTGGGTCTTGGAGCAATGAAGGAGCCTTGTTTGAAAAACCTCTTCTTGAACTTTGGTCCACTTTAACCATCAAACTTTCCCCTTGAAGAATTTCCATCATCGGTCCTTGACCTTTTTACCTCTCTATTATTCTTTCTAAGCCTTGTCTCCTCAACTTGTTGAGCATAGACAATTAACCTTGAGATATCCATGTTGTCATGGAGCATTGCCACACGACACTCTTCTTGAATAGTATCGGACACACTGGTGACAAAGCGACTCATCTCATCCCTTGGATTAGAAACCAAAGAGGGGGCATATTTGGACAACTTAGTGAATTTCAAGGAGTACTCTTGGACACTCATTCTCCCTTGACGGAGGTTGATGAACTCCCCAACCTTGGCTTCCCTCTTCTCATGGGGAAAGAATCTATCAAGGAACGCCTTCTTGAACACTTCCCAACTTATAGGACCCGCTCTTATAGCCCTATTATCCTTCTATTGAGTAAACCATACTTTGGCCACATATTTCAATTGATACCCCGGTAGTTCGGCTTTCTCAATAGAAGTCACTCCCATGGAATCCACTATCGTGTAGACCTCTTCCAAAAACTGTTGTGGGTCTTCATTCACCTTGAAACCCAAGAAAATAGGAGGGTTCATCCTAGTAACGTCTCTTAACCTTGAAGCCATGGTTCTTGCATTAGGATTCACTGGGGGCCCACCTTCCCTATTTGCTTGAGCCGTTATAGCTTTGGCTTGAGTTTGAACCATCATAAGTTGAGTCAAGGTTTGGAGA
This sequence comes from Solanum pinnatisectum, assembly GCA_035578085.1. Taxonomy (NCBI): domain Eukaryota; kingdom Viridiplantae; phylum Streptophyta; class Magnoliopsida; order Solanales; family Solanaceae; genus Solanum; species Solanum pinnatisectum. The sequence goes on from JAWPEI010000072.1 coordinate 369,419, forward strand.
GCCACCCTTATCTCCACATTCCTCATAGCTCCCTCATTCTTAGAAACTTGAGGAACTTGAGGACCTTGAGGGTCTTGAGGATCTTGAGGAGGAACTCCCTCATTCACCATCTCTTCTACCCTTTTTCTTAAGTTCGCCCTTCTTGTATTCATTTTCTTAATAACAAGAGAAGGGTTAGAAGAAAAGGACTTCATAGAGTTGGAACTCCAAAGCACGACTAAAGAGTAATGAAAGAAAGGAATGTTCCTAAGCATCTTATAGCCTATTATTCATAAGTGTAGCGTGCTTCACACTCATAAACAACACTCTACTAGACGTGGTACATGAGACATCAACCTAAATATTATTCCCAAAAACTTATGCTCTGATACCACATTTCTCACGACCCGGGAGTACCCCCTAGACGTAACACAGTGTACTTGACCCGGAAGGGGTCTCATACAAACCTCTAGCATCATCATTATATAAAACATAGAAATAATGCAAAAAAATTTAAAACTTTACAATCGAAGTCCAACTTCACTTTTAATAAAAGAAAGTAATATGAAATCTAGACTTTGTCTCACACACCATCTAAAACATAGGAATACAAAGTTTGGGACTTAGTCCTTTTACATCAATAAAGTCTCAACATGAGAAGTACAATAGAAACTAAGAAATAGGAAATCCCGTCCTCAAACTTGAGGACTCACCACAACGTGGAGATAAGCAATCCAAGTCTGCTTCAAAAGGAAAGTGAAACTCACATAGCCGGAACCTACATTCATTAAGATGTAGAAGGAAGAAGGGGTTAGCACATAATATGTACTAAGTATGGAAACATGCATAAAATCCTTAAATATGATAAAAAGGACCATTTTATTTGCACAATGTATGGTTGGCATCCCATAATACCAACCCTACTAAGCACTCCCTTGAAGCTACCATGGTCATGCACATCATCTTTAGACCGCATTCTTATCATTAGTCACAATCAAGGAAATAGTCATGTACACCACTTGAATACAAGGAAAGTCATTCATAACAACTATCCATTCAACACCCATGCATACATTTATATCTCATCATAATATAAAGGAACCATCCTACAACATCCTACTAAGTCTACTTGTGCAATGTGGAAGTGAAGTCCCATACCCCCACTCCTACTAAGTAAACTCACCAAGAAGTATAGTATAGTTCATGTCTCATTCATTATCTTTCATTTAGGGAAGAATAGCCATAACCGACATAGACCATGTGAGCTACATGGAATCCAGTTTCATGAAACCCCACACCAAAAAAAGGTGTCTTACTTGCCTAATGTAGGACTAAATGTATTAGTGTCTAGGTTGATCCACTAGCTAAGTCCTATGTTGGCACATAGTTATGGGATAAGGAGATTGCTTCTAGAAACCTACCCTATTACATTGGTGGAGGGGCTTCTATCTCATTAGTTCACTTTGGATGACCCGCCCTATTGCATTGGCGGAGGGGCCCTTTCCTCATTGTCCATATCCACTCGGTGTTATGCGTTATTTCCCAAATTATACATGATTATATCTTGAATTGCATTTACATGTGTGCAAGAATGCTCTATCCTCCATTCAATACTAATCATCAAAATAGCTCATAGATTCATTAAAGGTGAGAATGTACTTTCAACCGTAGAATCAACATTTGTTTGTAAGTAGAACTTTCACATTACCTTGATAGTGTTTGCATGAGAAATAGACTTTCAATCAACACGATACATCATCATCATCCTAGACTATTCATGCATCATCAAGTATAAGGGTAAGGGAAGAACAACCTTTCAACAATACCATAATTCACACATTAGTCATAGGAGATTTACTTTCTAAATGAATCAATAGTTTATACACATCTTGCATCCATATGTACAAACCCTAACAATTTGTCCCCTTTCAAGGTCATGAATCATGTCTCACAATTACATCTAAAGATACTACAATAGGCATGAATAAAAGAAGATTCAATAAATAAATTCACATAGAAATAATTCATAGTAAACATCTTACATCAATACACCCATCACAACACTTGAAATTGGGGTTATGGGGGTGTTCATGGGTTCATGGGGAATTTTACAATGAAAATCACCATTAAACATCAAATCATCCATAATATAATGCAATTAATATAATAAAATCATTTTTTGGAAGAGCCCATGGTTAGAATAGAAACCCTAGTTTTTGAACAAGTTACCAATTTCGAAATCAAGAGTTGAAGGGCTTCATGGAGAAAAGTGTTCCATGAATCAAAGTCCCCATACCTTAATTGATGTTTTCCCACAAAATTGGAGTGAAAATATTGGAGCTTGTCTTTGTTCTTCAATGGAGTTTAGACAGAGAATATTTTTGGGAGGGAAGTTGGTTGAGTTTGAGTTTGTGAGTTATGAGAGTTAAAAGACTTGTTTAATACTTAAAAATACTTTAATATACTTAAAACAACTAATAATAACCGTCCCACACCCTAACTTAATTAATTAGTAATTTACTAAACTACCCCTACATAGGCAGACTTAAGGCAGCCTTCCCAGGCCCCATCCATGAGTCCCAGACCACAGGGCGTGGTTTGAACCACGGACTGTACTGGTCACTCATGGTTTGGGTCTGAGGCTGGCCTTTAGGCTTTGGTCCAGGACCCATCCATGAACCCCCATCTACGGGGCCTTTAGGCTTTGGTCCCGGACCCGTCAAATTGGAATGAGACTAGGAAGTCTTGGGGACCATTGGGGAGGCTAAGTCTTGACTCACGACTCCCATCTATGGGGCGTGAGTCAGTCAATGCCTTATGGTATCTATTTCGTGAATGAAACTGTTTTTGGATAGCTTTTGAGCAGCCACTTGGCCCTCATCAAGGACCCTTGGGGGGCCATGCCTTGACATTTAGGGACTTAGACACTAGTGCTAAGTTAGGGAAATCATTTTAGGAATTTAACCTTACGTTTTAACTTCATTAGGCTACTAGACTACACATTAGGCTCTAGCTTTGGTCATTAGATTTTCGGGGTGTTACAACTAATCACACTTCAAATCATATCCCAAATGAAGTAGGTGGTCACATCAGAATATACGGAACCAAGGTCGAATAACACTTGATACTTCTTCCATAATGCCCATTTCAAATACTTTCATTCATATGACTTTATATCTTTGATTTTCTAGCCACCCACAATCACCAATCTAGTCTCAATTATAATTGCACACATACTTGATTTGTCAAACCCCACATGATCTTCACAATACTACATTAAGGTCAACACTCCTAATACTAATAAATCATCATAACCACACTGATCATTTACCTTACTCTCAAACTTCTACTAGTATCAAAGTCTTCTTAACAAACATATTATCACCTCCAAAATTTTCAAACTATGGCGCTCTCTCTTTCCAAATAAGCATTTTATGATAAATACAAGTTCCACACAAGGCTGATAGCACTAATTTCAAATTTGACGGTACCTTTCCATCTAGATAAAACTATTAAATCACTCCCAAATTCAACTCCACACAACTTCCACATATCATGCTTTAGCTACCATTCCAAACCATCACATACCTCACGCCAACACTTAGAGAAATTATTGGTCACCCAAACAATTTTGCTCATAACCTTTATTCACCATCAAATGCCTATGTAACGCATCATAACATTCTATGTAGTCCCATCAATAGAGAGTAGTATTAATCCAACTCTAAATTCTTAATGACCATGTTGACCTATATATCATCTTGTACATCATTCATAAGTCATCTATCATAATTTAAGCAATCTAACCCCATGTAAAACACTAAATTTTCTATACCTCACTGTTTATCACCCAAACCAAAACTCAATCTTTATAAAAGTTGATGATAAACTCCTAGTAAGTATGTACCGAACTAGTTCACATCTCAATGTCATATCTAAAATCATAGGCAAAAATCAATAAAACCTTCAACTACAAACCAAGGGTTTTTACGAGAGGCCTTATTCCTTCACTTTTCTCAAATTTTTCCCATGGTGCACAATTCTAAATATCTTGAACCCTTGAATATATCAGACTCTTGTTAATTTCACTAACTAGCTTATCGATCTCATTCTTTTACCAACAACCCATGGCATTTTACTTCACACTCTAAATCAAAACTTAGAGGGAAACCCTTCTTTAGATCCTTTAACAATGAAAAGTTACAAATTTTATTATCCAAATCAAGCATAAGTTCTTTCAAATGCTCAACACTGATGCAATCAATCATTTCTTATCTTACCAATTAATACCCTGAAAAAACATACTACCAAAAACGTAGATTCATAACGAAAAACTTGAATTTTGATTTCAACTATGTAGTCCAATTCCATTATCTATCAACATTAGCTCATATATTGAAGATTTTTATGAATTTTTGTATCATAGATTTTCATTAATCGCATCTCCATCGACCTTATCATATCCTCCACTACAAATCCAATTGTACTCATTAAACTCAAAACCACAAAAGAACTTGTCATCACAATTCAAGGTGAATGCCTGTAGGCTTCTTTCTCAAATCTTATCAAAAAACTTTTACCTAATATGAACTACATGTAACACTATCACCATAACCATAGAAAAACAGATAGAACCATGTGTCTCTGGATCCAATTCTCAACCATCTAAATATATATATCTTTAGCCCTTGCAATCAGAGTAAATAATCTTTGCTCGCACCTCCTTCCGAAGGCTACACTACATCCACTAAATTTTGTTTCATTATGACTCTAGCTCTTTTTAATTCTATTCAAGCGGTGTCCCATCATCTCCTAAAACTCTTAAAACTTTTCATACAAGCATGTTACTAACCAAATAGTAGAAAACAACAACATTAGATACTCACAAGTCATCATTACCATACAAAATCCATTTAACCAACAATCTTTATCATATATTTGCATCCTAATCACAATCCATCACGAACTCTTATTACCATTATGCTCAGTCAACCTTTGACATCACCACAAAGTCAACCTTATCATCGACATTATTCCTCAAACCCAGCTATACCAATCAAATCAAAAGGACTAACTCAATTTTATACACACTTTCTTTTTGAAATTCTCAATTACCTTTACATAATTATTATAGTTGGGACTTCCTTTACCCATAAGCTTGTCATCCTAATATCGATCCACTTCCATGGAGCTTATGATGAAATCACCACTCATTCAAAATCCCCCAGATACACTTCACAACATGAAGGCATTATTATTGTACCCAAAGATACACCACTAACAACTTTCTTATAAATAAAGCTTAACCCTTTCGTCCGCAGTAACAAGCTAGTTGGTTTCTCAAATATGAATGCAACATAAAATCTTATTATATGAGCTTGTGATACAATTGATAACTCCTTAAGTAGTTAGTATATACTTACCATCGATGTATCCGCTTTCGTATAACACTAGTACCACATCATGAAACATTAGATCCACCACTAGAACACATCATACCTATTGAGAAGATTGTACCCAAATATCTCACATATTTCTACCCATTGAATAGCTGCAACATGTTACCAAATTTGTTCTATCTTTAACCCCAAAGATAATTAGATCAATAGCATAAGTAACACTTCATAAACCTAACCAAGTAAGCATCGGTACCATTATAGTAGTCGTAGCATTCCCTACTTTGGTATACACTTAATATATAAAATCGTAGTAGAGAATCTGACCTCAATTAGCGCAACATCATTCTCATCATCCGTTAAGCACCCATACATGTTATGACATCTTTACTAATTGTATTATCAAATGTTCATTATCTAGTCATCCCTTTAATTATTCCACTTCTAATTGTCGAACCACTCTATATTGCCTATACCACAAAAATACTATTCCCGCTAATGGGGTAACTAACCTGAAAAAGATAACACACTCATGAAGTCCCTCAAACCATTGTTCAAACTCATCATTCGAATATCCTTAAAATGCATTGTCAAGTCATCACCTTACTCAACCCTTTAGATTAGAATTACACCTCCTTTTCATAAGTCTATGACTTCCACCTTAATACTAGATCTAACATACAACCAATACATGACACACCAACTACTAACATGAGGAACTATGCACGAGTCATCACATAAATGAGAGTGAATGGGATAAAGCGATAGGAACCAGAATGGCAAAGGATGCACGATAGAGATTTAAGAAGTGAACATTTTCCTTAAAAGTCACTATAGCCTCTCGAAGATAAGGACAGACGTCTCCACACCAATACTCGAGACTCTACTTAGACTATACTTGTATACTCGTGAGATCTATGAACCTGGGGCTCTGATACCATTTTGTCACGACCCAAAATGAACGTGAAGGCATTCGTCTTATCCCACCAAGACAATTCAGCCTAAACCACAATCAATATTATAAATTGTGGAAATAAAATGATAATAATATTCCATACTATAAAATAATGCAGAAATTTATAATCAACTTAAATATATGTAACACCCGGAAACTGGTAGGCTAAACTAGAGCTTGATTTAAGGGTTAGAGTCATAAATTACTCTTGATACTCAATATATATTTTTTGCCTTAGAATGTCAAGGTATGACCCCCAAAGAACGAACCAAGGGTCCTTGAGGAGGACGCAAAAATATGGCCCAAAATAGTCCACCCACGAGAGGGGAACCACGGCCAGTAGGTGGACCCACGCCCCCTCGGTGAGGGGTCATGGGTCAAGACCCCAGAAAATGAGTTGCAGGACCCAAACCATGGACCACAAGCATGCCACGTGGGTCCATCCATGGACTGTGGCAGTGGGGTCATGGTTGGTCACCAAAACTACTTTTTGGTAGTTGACTCTAGGGGTATTTTGGGGTTTCCATTTTTAATTAATATTAAGTGATGTCGTTTTAGCCTATTTTTAAACACCTATATAAGGCTTTTAGACCCTTAAACTTACTCATCCAAAATCATTATTTCAAATTCCCAAAAGAACTCAACTTTACCAAAAAAATTCTCTCACTAGAACTCAAGGAAGAAGAAGAAGGAAGTTGGAGCCTAGGGTTTCAAAGAGCAGGGGTTTTCTTCTCAATTTCGTGGGGATTCATTCCCAAGGTATGCTAGCTCTTCATCCATGGGGCCCCTTCAAACCCCCCCCCCCCCCCAAATTCTAAACCTAGAAACCCTAAAAGTTAGGGTTTGACTTCATTTTCATGGATTCCTTTCAAATTCATTTTTAATGATGGAATTATGTCTTATTATGGATAAATTGATGATTTTACATGCTTTTATGTTGAATTCCCCAAGAATCCATGAATTCCCCTATTTTTTCCAATTTGGATCTCAAAGTGTGGGTATTGATTAATGTAAGGAGAATGTTATAGAATTGTGCATGTACTAATTGAACTACTTGATTTATGAGTAATTATCCGTGTCTAAAGTAGTGAATTCTAGATGTGTTGATTGAATATGGCCTTGTGATCCTAGAAGGGCAAATTATTATAATTTTGCATGATTATGAGATATATGTAAATGCTAAGAATGGTAAGGCCTTGAGAGTGGAGTTAATAGGTACATTGAATTGTATATGGCATTATGGTGAAAGGTTTACCCACATTATCTATATTATGAATGTATTCATGTTCTTATAGAATTTATGTAAATGCTGTAAGTACACTTTGAGAGTGAAGTGTTAATGAGTAGGTTGTTGTTGTGGGTTGATTGAAAGGTTATTTTCATGAACTCATAATGAACTTAAGATGAAAGGTGTTCTAACATAGTAATGGCTCTAGGGTTAAAAGGCTTTTCTCACCTAATTGAACCGAAGGCTAAAGAGCCTTTATACTTAGAACATGGATGGTGATAGTTGCTCATGCATTGACTGTCAAGGACATCTTTTCATGAAACCTGAGTCGAAGTAGAGACTAAATAACTATCTTGTGGGATTTAGGCCTTGCACCGAGTGGATATTGAAATGAGATGGAGGTTCCCACCTAGTTGAGTTTGGGCTTCCAAAATGGGAACTCTCACCTAGTAGAGTCCGGATTTCTCAAAGTATATCTCATGAGATGGAAGCCTTCACCTAGTGGAATTTGGGTTTCTAGTACCAATCTCTGTATCCCATAACTATATGCCTCGTAGGAAAGTTAGCTAGTGGATCCGACTAAGCTAACAAATTGGTTCTACATTAGGCAAGTATACCAACCCTTGACGATGTGGGTAACATCGGAAGGGATCACGTGATAGCTCATGTGGTCTCATGTCGGTTAAGGCATATCCCAACTACAACAAGATTAGTAATGAACAAAGATTATGCTTAAAGAAGCATCTCCTACAATTCAAACCTTATGGAATAAGATATACTTGAAGAAGCACCTCCTAGAGTCCAACACAATTAATGAATTAAGATGTGCTTAAGGAAGTACTTCATAATGTTCAAAGAGTTTTAAGAGATGAAAAATATGAGTGGTGACCAAGAGTGGTACTTAGCATGGGTGGGATTATGTGGTCTTATTCATGCATTGCACAAGTGTGACTTGAGGTTACTTATGAAGTGTTTCTCTTCTATGATGTATGTTTAGATAGGATTGTGTTGTAGTTGCCTTCCTTGTTATGATTGACTAAAGGTAAGAGATTCCCTTGTCTATGAGAAATAATCTAAGGATGAGAGATGAGACTGTAAGTATGCATGATGGCCTAAGGTGATACTTAGTGTGGATCTGATCATGGGGTCTTATTCATGCATTGCACAAGTATGACTTAAAGCTACTTATGAGGAGTTCCTATTATGATATGAAGGACTAAGGGTTGACTAATGCTTATATGATGCCTACGATGAAAAATATGCTTATGACTATGATATTATCTCTTATGCTATGATGATTTATATATGGGTTATGTTTATGAGTTATGATTTTAAACTATCTCTATGGTGATGTTCAAACTTGGCATATAGCATGATTTATAATGAAATGTCCCCTTTTAGCATGTTTTCAAGGTTTTTATGCATGGCTATAATACTTAGTGCATTTTTGTACTAACCCATATGTTTCCTATACTTTTCCCAATTTTAAGGTCTGGTTCGTAAGGTGGTTATCATTTGGTTCAAGCTTTGATTCGACTATTCTCCTTACTTCTGGTGAGTCCTTATGATTCGAGGATGGGAGTTTCACTTTCAGTTGCATTTCTAGTATTTCATTTTTGGACTTTGGTTGTATGGCTTGTGTCCCTTTTCAATTGAACTATTGTAATAGATTGCTACATTTAGACAAGTCAATACTTGTGCTTGCTTTTATAAAAGACTTCGGTTGTAAAGAAATGTTTTAAAATTTCCTCATCATTTCTATTTACTTTATGTTATGATATGCTAAGTGACTTGTGTTAGGCCTTTCAGGGTCTAGTACGCCATGTTACGTCTAAGGTGTACCCCTGGGTCGTGACAATATACCCCCAAAATCTGGTTGTCACGTGCACAAGCCTATAATGTCATACACAAGAATTGAAAGAAAAATGCAAGTCTCATATGATATTTTTTCTAAAGCATAACAAGATCATAAATAGGAGTAAGAAGGATCGATGAGATGACAAACATCTACCCAACAAATCTCCAGGAAGCCTCGGAAAAGAAGAGAATAGAAAGTATCATGAAGATCAGGGCTTATAACCTACAAAAATGTAGAAGCAAGGGGTGAATACCAACCATATGATACTCAACAAGTAAACTTTTAAACACAAGCTAAGGGAATAGAATATGGGTACTCCTTAAACCGCATCCGAACCTCCACAACTATAACCTGCATAAACCAGGCCAACCTAACAATTCACAGTTTAAATAGCATGATTAATGTCTCAAGGACACGAATGTCAAATAACAGGGACTTTTGGCTTTAACTATAAGCTACAACAATAGCAAATAACACGAACTAACGATAATGAGACAGGTTCTTCGGACATGATCGGATTATAAGCTAAGGTAGACAACTAGGTGATTGCAACTGTTAGTAAATAGCTGTAAATCAGTGAATAAGCTAGACATTAGTGGGGATAATCTTTCTCTCAAAACAATTTACCCCATATCAAGTTGGTTTCTCTCGAACACCAACAAGCATGCAAATAAGAACAGCCTACGCGTTAGTCCATTCACTCTCTCGAGTTGATCATATGGAAAAAGGCTTGGGATTCACTCTCTCGAGCTAAACCCATGAAAACCCAATACCCACACACCATAAATTCAGTAATCTTGGTTTCAAACCTCTCTCTTGAGCATGCCAAAAACACGAAGGTAGAGTTGCATTTGCAACTACAACCCTTTAGATTGAACCACAATTACTGATCGAAATCGCTTTTAAACAACATTTAAAGTAACAATTAGCAATACCCACAAGCTAAATCAACCCATAATCACATATTCACACCCCAAGAATTGGGGTTTTAGCTAGACATTATAAAAAGATAGAAATCATTACTAAATTGTGTTTCCACCAACCAGGTAAGATTAATTTCGTCTTTACAAAGGTCCAAGTTGAAGAATCTCAAAGACCCACTTCTAATTTCTCAAAAATAGAAAACTTCAATTCTTCAAAGCTAAGGAAAAGTTTAGTCTCAATACTCACAGTTCAAAACTGAAACTCTAAAAATTAAATCTAAGATTATGATAAAAGGTCCTAAGATTAATATTTGAAAATGTATATTTAGTCACTAAAAATATGCTGCGAAGGACCATTCGGCACAGTAAGTCAGGCTCGCCGATCAACTCGGCGATCCGCCATTTAGCCAAGTTCATCGCCTTTCCGCTTTGGCCTTCAGCATCCTCAAGTTCTTTAACTTTGGGTGATCCAACACTGCATCGCGGAACCACTCAGCGACACGCTGACTGCTCCTTTCCATCGCCAAATTGATTTTCTCCTTCAGGGCTTGGCACACTAGAACTTTAGGCAAGGTAATGGACGTTCGGCGACTCGCCAAAGGGACTCGACAATCATCAAGCCTTCATTTCTTCACTTTTTCAGCTCGGTTCATTCCTTTTTGGAAGTTACTGTCCATGCGTTGTTCCTCAATCAAATTACTTGGAAATCAAGGGTTTTACATCAGCTATTGGCACAAAACAAGCATTTTAGGACACAAAATCTATCAAAATAAAGCCCTAAATGAGTCCAAACCGTGGACTCATAAACACCCCCAACTTAAACTTTTACTTGTCCTCAAGTAAAACTCAAGCTCAACAATTCAAAAAGGATGTCTCAAACAGTGATACACAAGACTCAACCATGAATGCACACCAAAAGACTCAACTTACTCATGCAAGGATCAATAGTGCACTCAAAGATTCAAGTTGTGACTCACCATTATAACAGATTCTCCAGTTCACCATACTTGTTTCAAATGCATGTTCAAGCTCAACAAAGGTACTCAAATGCCCTCACACACAGGATGATTCCGTATTCACACATAATATTTCAACAATCTATAGCTCCGGAATCACAATCAACACTCACACTCACAAAGATAAACACATGCATGACTTTACCCGTAGTTTTGCCCTTATTATCCAATCAACACTTCTTTCAGCTCACTCAAGATCAAAAAGGTCTTTTCAAGGCTTGTAACGGGCTGAGTGTAAAGGTATGGTCATTTAGGCTCAGTGACTGCTATCCTTATGAAATGTGATGTGAACAACACTTCCTTCCCTTTTCTTCATCATTCTCATTCATGCTCAAAAGTCACCCCATTATTCACTTTCCATGAAATACCGTACACCCCATTTTCTTGTGCACTTTATTTCAAACTTTTTCATTCTTTCCCATTTTTCCTTTCTTTTTCTCTCTTTTTTTTTTTTTTTTTTGTATGGAGGGGTTCCATCTTTTTCACAACCATGGATAAAGAGGGATTTCTTTGCATTTCTTGATTTACCTTCTCTTTTCACCACTCCCCCAACTTAGGCTTTTAACCTAAGTTGTCTATTCAAACCAACCACATCTCATGAGGATTAAGGGTGAAGGGATAAAGAAATGTCACAATTGCATCAAGTTTCTTCCAAGAAAAAGGGTAAGGCTCAAAGGGTGCTATAACAAAGATCACACACTTACAAGGTAGGCCACAAAAGAGGTATAATGTCAAATTATTTCACTCTTTACAATTGTTTCCTAAGATCATTTCAAGAGCTCACATCACTTGGTCAACCGAACCAAAGGGGCAAATTGTAGGTGTCAGCACACATGGTTCACGGTAAGCTCATCACACAAGGCATAGACACTAATATCAAACAAGACTCCACACTTTCGCTAGTGTGCAATTTTTATCACAAGAAACTCAAATTGATAACCGGCTAGTCACAACGAGATGCAAAAAGTTCACATATTGCCTATGCAACTTCATTAGGCCTCATCATAGCCGCACATTCATGTTTGTTTGATTGAGAGCACTTTACAAGTCATCGGTATTGAACAAGACCGATACTCAAATTCACACAATAGCAGACACAATTAACTACACAAGAGGTGGCACAAAATTTTTTGGATATCATTTACAATTAAAATAAGGAGCCACAGGCTCAAACATCCACAAAAACAGTGTCGAAACACAATTTATAGCACAAAACCATGTATATAAACAGAACAATAATCACAAAAGGTGGGCCTCACCCCACCACAAAACAAAAGCAATTTGTCCTCAAATGTAAGAAAAACATCCAAATATTATATAAACGGACAGAGAGGGAGGTAAAGAAAAATCCTATCTAAATAGTCGCTCTATCGGGGCATCAGTGCCTTGTGTAGTACTATGATCTTGGGCATCATTGTCTGGAGTCATCTCAGAAGTAGTAGGTCTACTAGAAGCTGCCAAAGGTGTTTCTGCCAAAGATATCAGCACAGCTACATCTACCATGGCCTTCTCAGTCTCTGTAAGGCCCTCGTTAGAAGCCTCCTCAGTAACCTCAAGTATTTCCTCATCTATCTCTGCCTGAGACTCGGGATCAACTACATCCTCAGCTCAAACATCATTTTCGGGGTTCCCCGGAGGCATATAAGGCTCAACTAGTACATTTGGAATCTCTATTGTCCCGAAAATCATAGACATGTCAGTGGACTTCAAATGGTTCACATCTCTCCTCAATGCAGCAATAGCGGCCTTTAGAGTTGTCACCTCCTCATAGCTCCTTGTCCACGCCCACATAACTTTATCCTAGCCATAAGGGCATCAATGACAGCACTCAAGGGTGTCACAACATCAGCGAGGGCTGTCTGAATCATGCCCAGAATGGAGGCCTCTAGTCTGGCAGCATAGCAATTAACAAAATGGGCTAGATGCCCCATCCTAGCATTACAGCCTAAGTAAACAAGGATTGGGAGACAGCAACAACAATAGTACCAGATCTGGAAGGCAATGGAGCAGCATAGGGATTGGGAGTATCATAAGGGACAACACTAGATGTACCTGAAGATCTAAGGGTCAGAGTAGGCAATACTGCCTCTGCAGGCAGTGTCTGAGGATCAACAATTGGGGATGTGTCCACCGGGGCTGCCTTCTTCTTTTTCGCCTCAATTCTCCAAATGTCGGTAGAGGATGTGGGAATTGCTTCCATATCCTTCTTCTCATCTCTAGGAACCCGAGTCCGTCTGAATAGCTCGGTGATCAGTACCGAAAAGAGAAGGGAAGTTTGGCGTTGCTTGGCCCTCATCAGCATCTCTTAAGCTATAATCATCCCCAGATTTAACCTCGTCTCTTCAATGATGCAACCCAGACAGGCTGCCTTGGCATGGCAGAGTATTGACTCATTCAGGGACGGCATAATGGTGTTGTTGATGAAGCCAAACCAGAACCTTGCAACTATGTTTAGATCCTTCTTCTCAATAGGTGCTCCAATCTCAAGCCACTTGGGAGTACCGTCGAATATTAGCAGAGCCAACCAATTCTTCATGTTTTCTAGTGTCTTTGTCATAATCATGTTTTAACTGTCATCATCAATATCATTTGAGCACTCCAAGACTGCATTGATAGCATCACTATCACATTTCACTCTTCTGCCCCTGACAGCCACATAATCAACCGGCTTGAATTTGGCTGTTGGCTTCTTCCATTATGGTATCAAGGCAATGTAAGCACTGTAGAATTCTCTAACCTAACTTGGAATGTACGGGCCATGGGGCTTTGTGAAGAGTTGGAATTTATGCGACCTCAAGCAGCTCATGATTTCCGGGTACTTATCAATGACACAATCAGTAGACAAGCACTTCTCCTTTATGATGGTCCTCAATCCCTCAGTCTTCAGTCTATTCATAGACCGGGGAGGAGGACCCTGTACTGGTGGTTCTAGGACCAGGGTCAATGCTAGAGCGGGAGAAGATGTAGTGGCTTGGGATGTCCTGATCCTAGACGGATCATTCAGCCTCTTTGAACACAACTCCGCCCTCTGTCCTACTACTAGCTCATCATCCTCAGGCTAAGAGGTTGCAGCCTGATGCTCCTGGTGTTCACCCTTACTCTCAGAAATGGTGAGATGAGTGGTGTAGATACCATCACTATCGGAGCTGGCCTCCAGTGACGCAGGTGCCTTTCCTTTTCCTTTCCCCTTTCCACCTGTTATGGGAAGTTTTGTAGCCTTCGCCTTGGATGCAGCTGCATCCTTATTGATCATTATTCCATTAGGCTGCTTGCGGGGTGGCATGTCTCTACCACCAACTTTTTATCTAGCCATGTATGCAAAACATTAGAAAGAGTTAGGAATAATTCAAGTGAAATTGCGGAAAAATAGTTGCAGACAGACTCGTCGATCTGGTCGACGAGTCGCCGAATCACTTTAGCAAGCCAGATTAGGCTCGCCGAAAGGATTAGCTCAAAATTTTCTCTGATAACGGCATGTCGACCATGGGAAGGGCCTTTTGGCGACTCGCTGACAACATTCGGCAAGCAAGGACTAGCCCGTCGAAAGTTATAGTGCATTTTAGGGGTTAGGGGAGTTGAAAAGGGCGATCAAGAAGGTCTTTCGGTGAGTCGCCGAGTGCACTCGGTGAACTCAGGCTTCTCGTCGAAATTTACAAAGACCAACTTCTACTTAAGCATGAAATTAAACGTGATAAAAGGTATTCGTTGAACCACCTAGTGGTTCGACGAGCTCGACCTAGCTCGCGGAACGACCCAACGTGCTTACTTTCAACCCCAACATTAAAATTCAACCCCGTAGCCCTTGAAAACAAAATTATATCATGTACCCATTCAATTAAAGCTAGACTTATACTACCCATGTCCCCGGGATACTCAGACTTCTCCTAGTTTTGGCCAAATTTGGTCGTTTGACGACCTTTGCCCTAAAGAATAACGTCAACTGCTCCATCATTTGACAAAATACGTCATTTGGCATGAAAGTGGGTTACTTAGACTTCATTTGACTAGACCTAACAACATTTTGATAACACCCCATAATTTTAATCAATTTCAAGGTACAAAATACTCAGGAATTCAACAATAAATGCATTATGGGCAAGATATTCAAATTAAAATTGGCGTACACGCATACAATTACGATCAGAAAGGCCTAGCACATATCACTAGGATAAGAAATCATTGCATAAGAGTAAAAATCACTAAAAATAAATTTGGGATTCGGAAAAACAACCTTAGATGCCGATTAAACAAGTTGAAAAGCTAGGCGGCAAAGAATCCAACTCCGAACACAAACTTGATGACTAATACGAGATAAAAAAGCAAAAATATGGAAAATATTGTACGGGTGTAAGTTTGGGAAGGTCAAAAGTGAGGGAAAGTGAAAGAGTTTGAAAGTTTAAACCTTTAGCCTTTAAAAACCGTCCAGTTCTCGCCCATTAGGCGACATAAGTTTTGCTCACCGACCCACTCAGAGACATGCCAAGTTGGCACTTACCTCACCGAGTTTTACAAGACCTCCAATTAATGTAAGGGTCCAAATGGCGGGCTAAGTTGTGATCGCCGACCTGGTTGGTGATTCGCCAATATGATCTTGGGCTTGCTGAGTTTTACAGACTCCAATTTAAAAATGTCTTGAGTCCAACGGCGGTCTAAATCGGGCTTGCTGACCTCTTCGGTGAGTCGTCGACTGGACCCTTAGCTTGCCAACTTGCACTTTTCAAACACCTTCCATACTTTGACCTACATAATCAACACACCATTATTTCAAACTCAAAAAAGAAAGAAAATAGAAACTTGAGTTGCCTCCAAAGTAACGCCTTAGTTAACGTCACAGCACGATGCAAGTCCACGCTCAAACCACATTCTTGGGATTGCCGATAGTGTCACTAGGCAACCCCCTTGCTCTCTCAGGTTTAAATGAGACAAGAAATGACCCATTCGGATCTCCAACAGTTTGATCGAGATGGAATGGGAGGTAACCGTTTAGATAAGGGTTGACACATCTTCTTTCCTTTAATTTTAAAATCTTGTCCGACCTCTCAACTTTGTTCAGGTTACGAGAAAGCATATCCTCCGACCGACCTCCCTCGAAATCCTTTGAGTTTTAGCGCTCATAGGGAGAAACATATCTATCCTTCTCCCCATCTCTCTCTTTCCAAGTGGGGTTACGATCCCTCCACTCTCGATCACGATCCTTTCAACTTTCATCCTTGTTCCAACCTTGGTTACCACCCACCTCGGGTAGTTTGAATGATAACCATAACCTTGGTTGGCAAGAAAGTTCACCTCTTCGTTGTACAAAGCCTCAAACTTGAGCTCATTAGGATTAACATACCCATCACCCACAGCATTGACACTTCGAGCACCAGCTCCGATGACATTTTTGGACAAAATGTCAAGTTGTGTCATGATCTTAGCCATGTTTTGGTCCCTCTCTTGGTCTTTCTCCATCTACTCCATGGTCAGTTTAAATATGAGAGGGGAGACCTGATCTTCACTGGTGTACCAAGCCCGATTTATCGTGGTCATGCCATTCAAGAGCTGAGATGCTATCACATAAGGTTGTTGCATTAAACTTCCTAGATAATGTTGGTCAGCAACACCCTTATTTACCAAATCAAGACTTCCATAAAAATACTGCAGCAATATGTTGTTAGGCAAGCCATGAGTTGGGCAATGAAGCACCAACTTCTTGAATCGTAGCCAAGTTTCATGAATTGGCTCGCTCTCCAGATGCTTGAAGCTCTAAATGTTGTCCCGAAGAGTCATCATCTTTGAAGGAGGGAAAAATTGTACTTGAAATGCGGTGACCAGCTCTTCCCACGAAGTGATTGATTCATGTGGTTTCTCCCATCAAAAGAGAATAGGAACAACCTTAACCAGACCGACTCTTGGGATATATTCTTGAAGGAGAATGTCCCGCAAATGTCAACAAAGTTTCTAATGTGCTCATGGGGATCCTCATGAGCAAGCCCACCAAACAACCCTTTCAATTGCAAGAGCCGCAACATAGTACTTGTGATAAGGAACACCACATTGCCTTCCACCGGAGGTAAGAGAATGGCACCAATTCCACCCATTAGATGAGGGTCATTAGCATTAGGCTCATTGACATCTTTGAGGTTTCCGATGTCATCTTGGTGGCCCACTTCGCTACCATTGCTCCCGTTCAGACTCAAACTCTCTATTTCAAAACACAAACAAGTAAACCAAAACTACAAGTAAGTAGATTCGACTATGACTAACAAGAACAAAATTCAACTTAACCAACACAACTCCGTGGTAGCGGCGCCATTTTGATTAATGTCTCAAGGACACTACATCCAATTCTAAGTGTCAACGATTGCTAGTCAGTATAATAGCCCAGCTAAAAGAGTTGGGGTCGAATCCCACAGGGAGTGGTACGTGTTTAAGTTTCAAGAGTAATGTACGAATATGTTCAAGTCAATCATAGGAATATAAATTTACAAATAAAAACATAATTCAAATTAAGGGTGACATAAATGTCAAATAACAGGGGGTTCTGGTTTGAACTATCAGCTACAACAACAGCAAATAACACGAACTAACGATAATGAGATGGTTCTTGGAATGTGATCGGATTATAGGCTAAGGTAGACATGTGGGTGATTGAAACTATTAGTAAATAGTTGTAAATCAATGAATAAGCTAGACTTTAGTGGGGATAAACTTTCTCTCAAACAATTTACCCCGAATCAAGTCAGTTTCTCTCGAACACCAACAAGCATGCAAATAAGATTAGCCTACGCTTTAGTCCATTCACTCTCTCGAGCTGAATATGTGGAAAATGGTTTAGGATTCACTCTCTCGAGCTGAACCCATGACAACCCACTACCCACAGACCATCAATTCAGTAATCTTGGTGTTCAAACCACTCTTTCGAGCAAGCCAAAAACACAAAGGTAGAGTTTGATTTGCAACTACAACCCTTTAGATTGAACCACAATTACTGATTGAAATCACTTTTAAATAGCATTTAAAATAACAATTAGTAATACCCACAAGCTAAATAAACCCATACTCACATAATCACACCCCAAGAATTGGGGTTTTAGCTAGACATCATAAAAAGATAGAAATCATTACCAAATTGTGTTTCCATCAACTGGGTAAGATTAATTTCATCTTTACAAAGGTCCAAGTTGAAGAATCTCAAAGACCTACTTCCAATTTCTCAAAAATGGAAAACTTCAATTCTCCAAACCTAAGGAAAAGTTTAGTCTCAATACTCAGAGTTCAAAACTGAAATTCTAAAAATTGAATATAAGATTATGATAAAAGGTCCTAAGATTAATGTTTGAAAATGTATTTATAGTCACCAAAAATATGTTGCGAAGGACCATTGGGCACAGTAAGTCGGGCTCGCTAATCAACTTGGTGATCCACCCTTTGGCCAAGTTCATTGCCTTTCTGCATTGGCCTTCATCATCCTCAATTTTTGTAACTTTGGGCGATCCAACACTACATCGCGGAACCACTCGGTGACACGCCGACTGCTCCTTTCTATCCTTAAATTGATTTTATCCTTCATGGCTTAGCACACTTGAACTTTGGGCGAGGTAATGGCCATTCGGCGTTTTGTCAAAGGAACTCGATGATCATCAGGCCTTCATTTCTTTGCTCTTTCAGCTCGCTTAGTTCCTTTTTGCAAGTTAGTGTTCATGCTTTGTTCCTCGATCCAATTACCTGGAAAGCAAGGTTTTTACATCAGTTATTGGCACAAAACAAGCATTTGAGGACACAAAATCTATCCAAATAAAGCCCTAAATGAGTCCAAACCATGGACTCATCATAGCACACAACTCAACAACAACACTGTAACAATTAGATATCCTCAACAACAAACTCAATATTCATCAATCACAAGTTCCATAAAAAGGCACTCACAACCATCGCAACACGTGATACGTCCCTCGATAGATAGTATCCATCGCGGCGTGTGACACGTCGCTCCAAATGATACGTCCTCTTATCACAACCATGTTCACACAAATTATAAGGAGATGACCATTTTCACAACAATGCACAATTCACAACAACACAATCGTGATACAACATCAACAATGAATTAATATGTCTTTCAAACCATTCTCAATACGTTAGTACATCACACACCAATAATTAATCATATTGCTTTTTATTACCCCTTTTTCATCATTAAAATTATTCCATATGGACAATCAACCCAACACCTAGTCCTATTACTCCCCAACACATACCACAAGGAAATACATGATTCTATACACTTAACAAGTGTTTAGAAATCCACTTGCCTCAAATAGTTGAACGATCACTACTGGTCTTGAGTCTTCCTCTTTCATGGACTTCCAAATCAATGCAATCTATCAGAATAAATAATCATAATAAGATTTCAAAACTAACAACACCCATATGTCTAGCTTATACCCAAGAACTCACCCAAACCTATAATCAATTTCATAAATCTTGATACCACTTAACATATCAACTCTTTAAATTTTCCCCAAATTTCAAGCCTATGGTTAAGTTCCAATATCTCCAAATATTATAATTCTAATGGTATTCACATAATACCATACACCTAATATTTAATTACATATCTCAATATATCATAAATACTTAATTTATAAGGTAATAATTAAATAAAAACTTAAATCGAAATTCATTGGCGGCGACATTTAAATAACATGCTATTCTTTGTTCTCAATTCATTATTCTTTCTTCTTATTAATTTTTCTCTCAACTCCAACAATATTATATTATAATAACATGCTATACCCCTATACACAAATATATAAACTAAGACATGAATAAATTTTTGCTTATTCCTCAAGTTCTCCTTTCTCTTTCACAAATCATAAAAATAATAATTAAAATTTGATATCTACTAATACATTCAAATTCATAGGTTGTGACAATTACCTTAAGTATTCGACCCTCGCTTGAGGTCAAGGTAAGCTTCATTATTCTCCCTTTCTCTCTTTTCTTTCCTAAATTAATTATGTACTAAAGTGACAAACCCTAGTAACTCATTTTAATACATGGGAAAAAAAATAATTTATAAACTTGACCCATTAACCACTAATTAAATTAAAAGAAACTATTTAATAAATACCTTTCAATTAAGTAATTGTAGTTATCGAATAGTTCAAAATTTTCAACCAACTTTACGGACTTATCATAAATGACTCGGGAGAACTATTGGGAGGGGTAAAATGTTAATTTAATAAAAGTTTTCAAAAATGACCTTACGGGTCATTACATATTTACTAAAGATAAAATATCAATATTTATTTTTAGGAATTCAAATCTCTCATCCAAGGATTGGATGAATTTAGTAAGGTATAACAAATAGTATATTGATGATGTAGAATCTTTTCTATATTTTTCTAACTCTTATGGAGATCTGCAAGGCGAGGAAATTTAGTATACATGTGCAAAATGTTGTAATATTCATTGGACTCGAAGTAATATAGTGTATGATCATCTAATCTACTATGAATTTTTTAAAGGTTATACTAGATGGATCAATCACGGGGAATGGGGTATCAAGTAGAATGTTGATGATGATATGGATTATTCACGTGATGACAAGCCGAAGTAGTTTATGATGGTATAAATGAATATAATAAGAAATTCTATAACTTAGTTGAAGAGGCAAGCCAAGAATTATATCCTGATTGTAAGGGATTCTGAAAATTATCATTCACATATCGTTTATATTTGTTTAAGTGTCTACACGGATGGAGCAATGAATCATTCACTTCTCGTTTAGAGTTATTAAAAGAAGAAATGAATTAAACGAGAGAAGAAATACGACATTTATTTATATAATTTTTGCAAAACAACCCTGGATTGAATGTTGAAGATGTATCAGGGTGTTTTGGATCTAACTTTGCTTCACATTTTGATGCAAGTAGCACACATGCTGCACGAGGCCAAAATCTTCAAAATTCTTCAAGGTTAACTCATGATTCGGCTCGTCAAAAGGTATTTTATATTTCACATTCACAAGAAACTTAAATGCCTTTCTATTTATGAGTTTAAACAAGTTTTATAACTGTTTATTTTTTGTGAACAATAAGTTAGCTAATTAGTATCCTCAAGACTATATTATGTGATTGTGAATCTGTGATGATTGGCTAATCAACCCTCTCTGTTTCTTTGAAAGTCCTTTTTTTCCTCTATGATAGTTGACAAGTTGGCTAATTATTTCTCGAATTTGATTTAGTTAATCAGACTACGGTGTATGCATAACTAGATCCAGTTATACTTGTGCTCAATTTTTGATGATTCACTCATTTTTTTTTGTAAAAAGAGACACCAAGATTGACTTCCTTGTTGATGCTAGTTACATATTGATGCCAGTGACATGTAGTTGTATCATCGTTGGCTTTGTTTCTACAATGGTTCATCAAATGACCTTTCATTTTGCAGTAGAGACAACAATATGGGACCTTGTCATATTCAATGCCTATTTATTTTCCATCATTTGTACCATCTATCTTTTGAAACTTGACCATATCTTTTCAAGTCTTGGCATTGAATGATCTATTTCAATTATAATTTTGGCACATTACTTGTCGATTTAGAGTAGGTAGCTTGATTTGGAGCAACAGCCATACCAATGTCACTCACAATTAAGGTGTATGTGTAAATAGTGAAGCAAGACTTCATTGTCAATTGTCAAATATACTACTAAACAACACCCAATAAACATGTTTGAGGAAATTTAACGTCTAACTTTTCTTGTTAATTTAGTTTGTTTGGGTCCTACTTGCGTCAATCTAATGTTTTGAATTGGTATATTTCCTATTAAAACTGAGTTCATGTGACCTGGAGAGGTATGGTAGACTGATCAGTACTGGAACTCCATATCTTTTAATTTGAACTTGTACTCTTTTGTTTCATATGGTGTGCAAAGTTTACCTACTATACAAGTTTCTATTACATCTAGTATGGTTCTTTCAGAGCATGAGCATTCTTCTATTTGAACATGTTTCTTTCTAATGTCTTACCACTGATATTGATTACACATGAATATGAAATCTGATTACACTCGATTTGTTGAACTGGGATTCTATCTAATATTTAATTTATTTTTGAATGTGAAGGTAAATGCGAGTGATGGAATTTGAATGGCAAGACTGGTGATAGAGTTTTTGAAGTATCATTAAAGTTTTAATACATTTGATCTTTTGGATTTCATTGCAATTACACCTCTTTAAAATATTGTTTTCTATGTATGTGTAGTGCAGGACATTAGTTTTTGATGTTATTTCAAATCCATATATTGGAATTATGTATTAGTTAAATTAGTGCCACAGATTATTTGAAAATTATGTATGATGTGATTAGTGAATATACCCAAAAATAATTTTTGCATGTAAATAATTTATAGCCAACACTGCCTCACTATAAAAGTATAGCCATAGGAACGTCAATTGTGTAGCTTATTAATTATAAATCATCCTATGTACATTAGCAAATGCTACACTTTAAAGTGTTGTTGTAGAGAAGCTATAAAATGCTACACTTTAAAAATGTGTCCAATAAATAAGAAAAGGCCGCGCATAAAAGTGTGGTTGTATGAAACAGAAGTATATATGTACGAAGTATTGCAAAGTGTGGCTTTTTTACCGTATTGGTCATGCTTTTAAAGCATTGCTGATTAGGCAATACTAAAAGCGTAACCTAAAGTCAAAGGTTATGCTTCTTTAGGCCACCCCTACAAAATCATTGTCTTAAGTCAAGAAGTGTGGCGGTTGATCAAAGGCAACACTTTTTGATAGTTTTGGCCACACTTTGTTAGGGTGGCAAAAACCTAAAATGTTGTACTGAAAGGGTAGTAGAGAGAACACCTAAAACATAAACTATGATAGCCTCAATGACTGACATTTTACCTCATACTAAATAAATATGCATGGTATGCTCGTTTAATCATTGTCGTGAATACAAAAGTAGTAAATACATACTGAATAGCACAGGGAGGAGTGCAAAAAATTTCTTAGTTATTGAAGCTATATAGTAATAATAATGTGTGCCATATAAAATTTCAAGTTATGACATATAGAATGAACTTTGAATAAATAAACATAAAATTTCCATTTCTTTTGAACATTAGACCATTACTTTAACACCTCAGACTTTGAAAAGGGCTAAAGAGTGGTTCGTGCAAGTCACACATCAATTTTAAGTTTTGAGCCATCTTCAAACAATCATTTCTCTTATAGCATAAAGAATTAGGTAGCCTATGAACAATTAAATTAAAGGTCTTTGAATCCTCTTTCCGCTGCCGCCAAGTTTGCTTAATTTCAAGCTTAGAGTAAAAGGTTATACCTGTTTCGGTGAAGCCTCTTCGTTAAGGCACCTCAATCGTTTTTATAGGGGTACTTTGATCTTTTCCCATCCTTTCTAAGCCTAGCAACTTTTTGTTCCACCCAATTAAAAGTGTAATCAGTGTTAAACCATATTTTGACATTCTTTAACCCTTAGAGAAATTAGAGCTAGGTTACAAGAGGAGAAAAAGCTAGGTTTCAATCATTCTTCAAGATTCCATTGATTTTTGCCAAGAACCTTTGTTCTTTCTAGGTATGTAAGGCTTCTCATAGTGTTGGACTTGTTCGCTCTAAGATCCTACATCTCAATTTAGTCAAGAAAGGTTTCATCTAAAAGATCCATTCGTAGTTCTTGATATTGAATTTAGTTCTTTAACAATTGAGGTTTTGATTCTTGGTTTTGTAAATCTTATAGTGGTGTTCATGCCTTGTATCACATGAACCCTACTAATTTAATATATTTATGTTCTCTAAAAGAATTCTATGAAAATTCTCATGTATTACTTTTGGGTTTGAGAAACGAGAAGAGTTTAGGAACAATTTCCCAATTCTAAACTAATTTGGGGTCCTAATTTAAACTTGAAAACTCGTTGGGGTACTTGGGAGAGGCCTGGGGTGGCACACCAAGGCTGAACTTCAGTAGTTTAGGGCCTGGGGTGGTGTGCCAGCAGTGCGCCCATGCTTGACTTCTGAAGTTCAAGGTCTGGCATCCTATGCCAGGGGTTCGCTGGGCCAACCTCTTCTTGTTTCCTCTAACGCGTGTTCTTTTAACTTGTGGCAACGTTTCCCTTCTCTGTATTAGCTCCTATAAGCTCCATTTACCTTTGAAAATTCCGGCAATATCCTAATCACATCTCTTAATGCATATTCAAAACAACGAATTTAAGAGAAAAGTTCAAGAGCTTTTATTGAGTTGATTCATTCATGTCTATATTTCAGCATGAACCCTATTATTTGAGTATTCATATATATTTTATAAACAAACTTATAAAGGAATTTATGACATGGAAATAACTAGTCTATGACATGTGGGCATATGATGTGTTGTGTATACGCACATAATCGTGTGGTCAAGTTTTCCTTAAAATGAGTAACATATAAGAGAATAACTCATGAATCACGTAATTATTTATGTTCTTATCTTACAAAACATAAAACATATATATCACTATTTTGTGTAGCATATATACAAGTCTCACTAAACAAATAAGTATGCCTTCGTTGATTAACAATTGAGTTTTGATACACTTGCAAATAATTTGTAATAAAATGGCAAATAAGGCTTGGTGAATAATTATAAAAAAAAAAAAAAAAAAAAAAAAAAAAAAAAAAAAGTTGATAGTCCAACAAATAAAATTACTTCCAAATATATAAAGCAAAACCTCATACTAGAGATCATAATTATTCTCTTATAGATATAATTACTTAGCTCATACATTGTTTTCTATTTATCTTATTATCTCCAAAAACAATTTCAAGTGGCATAATCATTCAAATAATACTATCATATTGCAAGAAGGACTTTATGAAGTTAAAGTATAACAAATACTTACCAATGATATTGTCCGCACGTAACATTTACGATATAAGTTTTTAGAAAATAAATCAATAGTTGTTAGAGCACATAAGATAGCTCGGGTAGAGCTATGAAGGTTTCTTTGTCCCTATGCGCAACAATACAAGACAATAAACAGGCATCAAATACATAACATGAAACCTACAGAACTCTTAAAGAGTGACTTTTATTATTTGTATTCCATTAAGAACTCAATAGAGACAATTTATATTTAACAACTTAGAAAATAACTAATCAAGTACTTTCTTTTACGTAAAATTATGAGCTACAAGTACTTATCGATCTAATCTACCTAGAATAATATGACATGATGATTATATATGTTTTTTTTCAACTATTTTGTAAATAAATTTTACAAATGCTTAGGAAGATTGATCATTATTAACAACTCAAATATAGAAGATGAAGAAATATGCAAAGATCTATAATCATAATGTGATAAAATAATCATGACAAGTATTTCTTTCGACTTTTATGAAGAATGCTTATGAAGCAAAATTCATGTAGTGGACAGTACATATATACCTAAGCTCCATTTAACATATAACATGTAATCAAATTCTATATAATTGGCTATCAGATAGTTATTGGAAAAGGGTCAAATATAGTCCTATACTAGTGGAAATAGTTTAAATATGCCCTTCATTATACTTTCAGCTAAAATATACCCCTTACGTTATACTTTGGTACAAATATACCCATAATTTTAACCGAAGGACACTTGTCAACTAAGGAATCAAATAACCTACTTCCAATTTTAAATACCCAATTCCCTTTAGAAACCCATCCATTTAAATACACAATTTGAACTAAACCCATTTCATAATCATCTTTTATAACACCTTGGACTCAAAAAAGGAGAAAATTTCAGTTTTTCCATAGACCTGGTACCAATCCCGATAGAGCTACCTATGGCCCATGGACTGACACGCGGACTGTAGGTCAGTGGTGTGGTTGGCAAGTCCATGTTTCTAAAAGTGTCAAGTTTCAGTTCTCTTTTGACGGTTCACCTGGATGACCCGTCACTCAATGCTCGAGCCATAGATAGGCCTCGTAGGTGAGTCTAAGTCTTAGAGAAACTTCAGGGTCAATATTCGAGATACACTTTAACACCTTAGATTCAAAAAGTGTAGAATTTACAGGTTTTGAAAGAGTTTGGTGCCAGGATCGATAGAAGCCACCGACGGTCTGTCGTTTGACACTCGAACCGTAGGTCAGGTCAGTGGATTGGCCAGTCAGTTTTCCAAAAATGTTGAGTTTCAGTACCTTGTTCACGGTCCACCAAGATGGCCCGTCATATACTCCACGAGTCGTAGGTAGGGTCCATAGGTGAGTCCTAGACTAAGAAAAAATTCTAAATCAAAAGTCAAGATCCACGGCCAGGATCAGTGCACCATCATTGGACCCACGGTCCGTTAATGAGGTCCGTCGATAGAGGGCTTAGATCCTAGCCTCTGATCCAAATGACACCCAAACAGGACGGTCCGTGGGTTGACCAACGGACCGTCATTGGTGTTGGCAGTTAAGTTTTTAAACGCTTTTAGATCTTGTCCTAATTACTATAGCCTAATACTATGTCATTTTACCATTCACTAAAACTCGTATAAGTATTTTAACCTCAAATTTATCCAATTAAGATCATTCTCTCAAAATTCTAAAGGAAGAACAAGTCTTCCTCTCAAATAATTCTCTGTCTAGAAGTTGAAGAAGGAAGCTAGGGTTTACAAGTCAAGCCTCCAATTCTACCATTGAAGGCATGATTTTGGCATTGAGGTATGATAGTTTTCACCCATGGAGCCCTTTCATCCATGGAGTTGCCAAATTTTCCAATTTATAAAGTTAGAATTCACCAATTGAGTTAGCGTTTTCTTCCATGTCGTGGGTTCTTTTACATATTTATTGAATTGGTTGTTTTATGATCTATCAAGCATGAATTGATACAATTACTTGATTTTATGATGAATTTCCATGAGCCTATGTCCAACTCATGTTTTCTAGATATTGATGAACGAAGGTGGGTTCAGAACTATGAAAAGTGAATCGTGGAATTATGCATGTTCTTATGAAGTTGATCTAAATGTTTTAAGGATGCTTTGAGAGTAAAGTATAAATGATGTTGTTATTGTTGTGTTGTTGAAAGGATTTCACATGAACACATAAAAGAATGCATGCGAAAGGCTTTCTCACATAAAAAGGGTTCTTAGGGTTGAAAGGCTTTCTCACCTAAAATGAACTAATGATAAGGAGCTATTCTAATGTTGAGGCAAGAGGTGATTACCCACGGTCTCTAACTGAAAGGCAAGAGGCAGTTACCCAGGTCACATGATGAAAAGACAAGAGGAGATTACCCATGTTCCTTTAAGAGCTAAGATGAATATTATTAAGAGTTATTGTATGGAAGTCAAGCCTAGTACCGAGTGGACAAGTGGCGATTGCCCATGTCCTATAAACTATGCGCCAACGTAGGATTTTCTAGATAGACATTAACTAGTGGATCCAAATAAGCTAGAAGTTCATGGTCCTTACCTTGGCAAGTAGGACAACCCTTTTCGGTGTGGGAGACACCAACTTTCATGTTGATAGCTCATGTGGTCTTATATGTCGATTAAGGCTAATTCCCACAAGAAAGCTATGATGAACCAAGGTTACTTTAAGAAAGTATCTCATACATATTTAAGATGATAACAATCTGCATTAACCATGTTTTATGACTCATGTTTTCTAAGCCCTTTATCTCATATTTTAGCTTGGTCATTGTATTCTATGAAAATGTTTGTTTTAAGTATGTTTTCAAATATTTTACGCATTGCCATCATACTTGTTACATATTTTGTACGTACGCATACTCTTGCTTACATTTCCCCAAATGTAGGGTTTGACAGTCAGGGTTCCCAGTTTTGTGGCTAGAGTTCCTTGAGGAGATTCTGAGAATTGGTGAGTCCTTATGCTTTGAGGACATACATTTATTGTTTTCAGTCTTCTATTACTTTCATTTTGGAACATAATGTACGGGCTACACCCAAATTCGTTCTTATG
Organism: Solanum pinnatisectum; assembly: GCA_035578085.1. Taxonomy (NCBI): domain Eukaryota; kingdom Viridiplantae; phylum Streptophyta; class Magnoliopsida; order Solanales; family Solanaceae; genus Solanum; species Solanum pinnatisectum. The sequence goes on from JAWPEI010000072.1 coordinate 397,724, forward strand.
TACTAGATGGCTTTGAGACAATGTTTTGTCTCCCGCTTTAGTTTTATAAACTCTTTTATATTGGAACTGTCATTAAATCTTTTATATCTCGATTATCTTGTATGAAGAAAGATAAGTGGCTTGTATGGGGCCTTACGGTGTCTTATACACCATGTTATGCCTAGGGTCTACCTTGGGTCGTCAGAAACTTGGTATGATAAGATTTAGAGAGGTCCTAGGGAAGTCTCATAACCAACGTCGAGTAGAGTCTTGTTCATGGGTGTGATGTGCTCCACACTTATGAATGAAAGGCTACAAAATGTTTAGGAAACTTCACTTCTTTCATTACTCTAAAGTCGTACGATAGAGTTCAACTCTATAATGCCTCTCTTCTAATCCTTATCCAATGCTCTAACAGATATGATTATTTGATGAGCTTATACTAGAAGGAATGCAGGATGGAATGTGGAACGAGAAGCTCCTCCACAAGTTCCCCAAGCTCCTCAAGTTCGATTGATCCTTTGGCCGAGCAAGTGACCAATATGGAGTTTAGGGCTGTTTTTCAATTATTGGCTCAAGCCGTAATGGCCAAAGCCAATAGGGAGGTTGTAGCTCCCGTGAACCCAAATGTGGGTACGATGACATCTAGAGTGAGGGATTTCACTAGGATGAATCTTCTGGAGTTTGATGGTTCTAAGTTCGAGGAAGATCCTTAAGAATTCATTGATGAGATCTACAAGCTGTTAATGATCATGGGAGTGATACCGGTGGAAAAGGTAGAGTTGGTCACTTATCAACTAAAGGGTGTTGCTCAAATATTGTTCAACTAATGGAAAAAAGGAAGGATGGAAAATGTGGGTCCTCTTGATTGGGAAAAGTTCAAAGTTTCTTTCCTTGATAGGTTCTTTCCCCTTGAGATGAGGGAGGCAAAGTTAATTGAGTACATCAACCTTCGTCAAGGAAATATGAGTGTGAAGGAATATGCTTTGAGATTCACACAATTGTCTCGATATACTCCCACCATGATTGTCGATCCCAGGACAAGGATGAGTAAGCTCGTTTCGGGTGTTTCTGAAAGGGTGGTTAAAGAATGTCGCACAACCATGGTCATTAATGACATGGGCATCTCTTGTCTCATGATTCATGTTAAACAGATCGAAGAGGAGAAACTTACGGAAAGGTCTAAGGAGATAAAGAAGGCTAGAATTGGTGATTGTAAATTTTCACATTCAAGGTTCGATGGATATGGTTGTTCTAAGTTTCGACAAAGGTTTTCCTATCAAGGTTCCTCAAATGCTCTGTCTAATTTCAACAAAGATAGGGTGCATAACCCTAAGCCTCAAGGAGGGGATGGTGGTCGATCCTCATTGTCCACTTGTGCTAAGTGTGGAAGGAAGCATGAGGGAAATTGTCTAGTCTGTTCTAATGCTTGCTTTGGTTGTGGCAACTTGAATCACAAAATAAGGGATTGTCCCTCCGTTGCTATGAATGACGGAGATAATCATCGAAAGGCTCAACCTAATCCTTAATGCGGTCCTAGCGAGAATCAATAGCAAAACAGATTCTATGCACTCTAAACTAGTGCTGAACAGGAGGGTTCTCCAGATGTGGTTACCCTATGTTAAAATTATTCCAAATTGATGTTTATACTTTATATGACCCCGATGCTACCTTGTATTTTGTGACGCCATATGTGGCAATGAGGTTTGATATTCTTGCAGATGAGTTATTAGATCGTTTTTCAGTCTCTACTCCTTTTGGTTATTCTATTGTGGCAAAAAGGGTCTATAGAAAGTGTCCCATCTCCTTGTCCGATAGAGTCACTCATGTTGATCTTGTAGAGCTTGATATGTTAGATTTTGATGTTATCCTTGGTATGCACTGGTTTCATTCATGTTATGCCTCTATTGATTGTAGAACTCGTGTAGTCAAGTTTCAATTTACGAATGAACCGATCTTAGAGTATAAAGGGGGAAATTCTATGCCTAAGGGTCAGTTTGTTTCTTGTCTTAAAGCCAGAAAGATGATTTCTAAGGGTTGCATTTACAATCTGGTTAGGGTGAGGGATATAGATTACGAGACCCCTACTCTTCACTCGGTCCCCATTGTGAATAAGTTTTTGGAAGTGTTCCTAGATGATCTACCAAATGTTCCTCCTGAGAGGGAGATAGACTTCGGCATTGATCTTTTCCTAAATATGCAACCAATCTCTATTCCTCCTTATTGAATGGCTCCGACAGAACTTAAATAATTAAAGGAGCAATTGAAAGATTTGTTGGATAAGGGTTTCATTCGATC